>CM023867.1:9601278-10201278 GCA_013389735.1 Phaseolus lunatus
TGTGTACAATTTCTTCCATCGTTTCCTTTTATCATTGTCTATATTGTTTATTGTCCTCCATCCTCACATCCTTTCGTTCATGTTGTCTCACTATTTGAATCTCAACACCTTAAAGGTATGTTATTTTTAAAAAATTAGATTATTTTATTCATTTCTTTTTTATGGTTAATAAATATTAGTATCACTACTGTAGAAATAACTTTTAACGATAGTTAAAAATAACATTTAAAGACAATTTTATTACCATCGTTGAACAGATGTTGTTAAAAAGCAAGTAGTTTTGAAGACGATTTTATAAACATCATTATAAGCAAAAAATAACGACATGTGAATTAAAACTGTCATAAATTTAGAAAAACTAGAAAGAAAAAATCACTTCTAACGACAGTTTTTAACAACAACCGTTTATAAAAGTGTCTTTGGATGATTTTTAAGGATGATTCTGGACTAGAACCGTCACTAAAAGTGCCATCAAAAGAGATTTTTGAAGATGATTCTAGACCATAATCGTCATTAAAAAGTACTATCAGAAGAGGATTTTGAAGAAGGATTAAGCCAGAATCGTCTTTAAAAGTATCATCAAAAGAGAATTTCAAAGATGATTTAGGCTAGAACCATCATTAAAAGTACTAGAGTTTTTTGTTTTTATTTTTTTCAAATATTGTTATTCTTATCTCTTGCATAATGTACAAAATTTTCAGACAAAGGCATATGTTGTAACGAAATTCTGCCTACATATAACATCATAATTTAAATATAGAAAACTACAAATGAAAAAGTAAATATAACATCATAATTTAAACATGAAATTTATATGAAAAAGTTCAATAGTAAACTTATAATGTCATTCTAATTGTTCATTTACCCTAAGGTGTTATACATGGTTACAAAATATTTTGACCATATTGATACTCCAATGCTTCTAAGTCTAACTACTGTGGGTCATTGAAAAATTGTTTGAATTAGTTCATAATTAACAAACACCAAATTAATTTCTTTGTGTATTGATGTATTACTTGATCCCAACCTTTATCAATTCCAGCTCGCACAATGGTTGACATCCACCGCATCACATAGTAACCACACTCATAATTTCCAAATTGCTGATTGTACTACAAGTCAAAATAAATGTTATTAAATGAATCAATGACACACATTGAACTAAGTGAACAAATTTACTTTAAATACCTTAAAGTGCATCCAAGTAAGCCTTTTTGCTTTTGCACTTGCCCTCCCACTCAACATGTTATATCAAGAATAAGCACTGAAATAATAAGATTTCATGTTAGAACACGTAACATTATGTAATGTAGAAGTAATAATAGATTTTAAATGAAATTTTCTAACCTATATATAATGTGTTTAAAATAGTTAAGAGGTTTCTTATGCAATGAGCAAAAATCATGCAATGGTATGATCTTGAACAAATATGATCATTAGTTGCCAATGATGCCTACATAAAAAATTAGTCTCTCTTATTTCAATAATTTAGTATAACTTATTTAATGAATATGGACTTACTCGTGGATATACGTAGCAATATAAATTTTTTTTCCTCTATTCTTTAAGGTAGTGGTGATGTATGTTTGTGTTTCTGATTTTTTTTGTTACCCAATGATTGAATGAGTTAAGGGTCTAAAAACTACGTATCTTGTTTCCCTTCATTTAAGCATAATCCATAAATATACCTAAATTTTAGTATGTTATTGATCATAAATATAATAAATAAAGAGTATAAACTTTTAATAATTGAACTTACATCATCCATAATTGCAGAACTATTATTTTAATCTCCTGATCTCCGAAGGCAATGTCCAACAAATCAGACATGTGGAAGTACAATGGTATATCATTGTCTCTGCCAAAAACATTGGCATCCCATGAAACCTCTACAACAGTTGTATCTAAAGTTGTAGCAACTTCCACCAATGTTGCCACAGGATCATCAATGGAAATTTTTTTCTTCTTTTCCATGGTAGTTTTGTCTTAGGTTCCTTGACGGAGGACCATCCAAGTCACCATACACAAGAATAAAAGACAGATGAACTGTCTGCATAAAAAATAGAATAAACCTGTACAGGACTTGTATTTTGATTTCTTTTCAAGAGTACTTTATAGATGAAACAAAGACACTTTATAAACCCTAATTTGTCACACAAGTAAGGATTCTGCAACACCTTAAAGGAGCATACACGATCTCCTTAAGCCACCATGCTCACCATAGTGAAGTCTACTTAACTAGAGTTATGGTAGCTTAAGAAGCAAGCTACCTTCATCTATAAATACTCTAATTTTCACTCATGTAATTAGATTTGAATATATTGAATAAAGAGTTTAGAACTTGAATACTCATTCTCTCCCCAATCTCTCTTGCTAGTGAGTCTATTAGGCCTAGTGAACCTACGGACAGTTGACCAAACCTCTTTCCCCTTCATTGCACCTTCAATCTCACGAAACCTAACACCTCACCTCCAATTTTGTGTACCTTCTTCAACCTCATTTCATTGCCACTGCACTCACTCCATCAACCACAAGCTTGGACTGTATCAGGTGGATCGGAGCACATCAAAGATCCTTCAGCCAAGCTAAGTCAAATTTTCACATTTTTTTTCCTGTCAACTTGTCACGGTTCTTGCTTGTTTTTGGTTTATTCTTCCATAAACCTTTGTTTCTACTGTTTATTGTCATTGTTCATCATTTCAAATCTATTTTCATCATTTAATTTCCACTTTTCACTGTTTATTTTTCTCTCAAACATTCATAACACTTATGTGTTTGCTGCCAAAACCATTTGATTATTCACGATATTATAATACAAAACATTAGATGGTGGTTTATGAGAAAAGGTTTCACGAGAGACTAGTGTTATCACCGAAAGCAATGCATTTTCCATTTTTCGCCACACTAGGATTTCAATTTCAAAACCATTTGAATTTTCAAGGATTACAACCATTCCTTGGAATTAAACTTCCATATTATGAGAACTTGGTCAGAATTTTTTACACAAATCTTAAGTTCATAGCTATTAGTGACCTTTCTATTGTGCTTAGCTCAAAACGAATTGAAATAAGACAAATGGATTGGATGAATGTGGCAAATCTGGGGTATGATGGCATTAAGTTAACCCCTGGTACCATCCCTAAGGGAGTAAATTATGATTGAGCAGTGGCGCTATTATCCATTATTCGTGAACAAGTACAAGGTGAAATATTAGAAATGTAGGTAGTTTGAATATGAATGACAGACTACTTCATGATGAAAGGATGGACCGACTAAAAGATCGAATGAATCAGATTAAATGTCATCAACGACAATGATTGTATTATGATTATGTTATTCTTATTTTTCATGTTGAATATTGTTACAATTGTTATTTAATATTCATGTTTTATTGATAGGTGTTATCATTTAATATTCCTTTGAAAGCAAGTTCTAAAATGTTTTGTTTACATTATTCATTAATCAAAATTAGGCTTCATTACCCTTTTTGAAGAACCGAGAGCATTGCTTCAGTGGGCTTCAATGTCTGCGTATCACTATTCATCATCATGTAGTTGTACTAGTTGTGGTGTGTAGAGACATTATAGTTTTGCCCATGGTGGTGGGAGCATGAGTGCCTTCGTTGCACCTATTTGCGGTTGTGGAGATTTTGCTGTTTTGAGATCAACAACTGAAAAAAATGTTGAAAAACGATTTTGGGATTGTCTTAAGTACAAGGTAACATTTATTCAATTAGGTTTCATGCAAACTTATGCATGCTAACTTATTCATTCTTTTTGTTTTATGCTTTTTTCTTCAAAACAAATTAGAAGTGACATGGTCCTAGCCTATAATTTCTTCAAATGGTGCATTTAAGGCGTTGGTGATGAAAGGGATGAAATTATGTCAGAGAAAAGAATAAAATATGTCTTTTAGAAAAATGTTTGAAGATCTCCACAAAAAGGATTTGCATGTTGTTAGGGGGAGGGGGTGGAAGGGTTTCTTTCTCTAATTAACATTATTATGTTCTTAATTTGTTAAAATTTCTATGACATGAACATGTCTCCATCTCTCTACATTAAATGTAACAACTTTATATATTGTTTCCTTTTATCAATGACTATTTGAGGTTCATCTTATGTTTTATTCCAGTACAATTAGTTTGTATTAATCATAACTACACGTTTTTCTAATATTTTTTACTTTTGTATAATGCATGTAAAATTAATGAATGATATTAATCATTGAAACAAACTTCAGGTGCACCACAACCTTCATATAACAAAACATCCGGTATTTTGTTTTTTTCATTATTTTATACCATAAATTTAAATAAAGAATGATACATAAAATATAAAATATATTTTTTATCTTATTAATTCATATATCATAATATTTTTAAATTTTAAACATAAAAAAAATTATGTTAGCCAAATTTTAAATACTCAGTTACATGTAAAATATATTAATTTTTTCATAATAATTATCATTAATATTAATACTCTTATATAAATAAAATATATATACTTAATATATATATATATAATATAATACAAAGAAAATAATCATGAATAATATTAAAATTATCTAAATACATAAATTTAACTAACAAATATTTAATTATATTATTAATAAAATTAAATAATATTAATTAATAAAATGAATAATAAAATAAAATTTTAATATAACACAAAAATAATTAAAATATTTTTTTTATTTTATTTATTTTAATTTTACATGATTTTAGTTTTTATTTATAATTTTAATTTTACATTGGTTTAATTAACTAAAATTTACACAAAAATAACTCATATTTCATTTTTTAATTTTTTTATACACGGAGATAAATTTTTAATTTCATTTTATATCATTAAAAATAATTCAATAAATTTTCCTCACACTCCACTGTAATGTACTTTGATCCAAAGACACCAACATTGTTCACACTTTCTTCTCAAATTTTCACATTTCCACTTCCTTAAATTCTCACATTTCCACTTCTCAATCCAAACACAACATAAATAATGTGTATGAAGCATGCATAAGTGAATGATCCATGATTTATAAGTACTTTTTTTTTAATATGGATACATTCATGTTTATAGTAGAACAATTAGGGAAAAAAACATAAAGCGTGCTCTTGCGAATGAGATATTCATAAAATATTTTGAAAAGAATCATCTTAAGTATGTTCGGGGTCTTTTTTTTTCAGCAAAAAGAGAATATATAATAGAGGTATTTCAGGGATACCTCAACCCTTATATAAGAAGCCACCTTCAGCTATCTTTCCTGCAAAAAAAAAAAACACATAAAACATAAAACATAGAAACTAAAATAACCATCCATATAATTCTACCACTAAAACCCCACTACTCATCAAAAAGCCAAGAAAAACATCTACCTAATATTTTTTGATAGAACTCATACATACTAACGACTTAAGACACCAAGGAGAGGACGCTAAACTTGCAAAGCGGGCTTTGGTTGTTATCTATGACCAAACCTTCAATTGTACCATTGTGAAAATTTCAATATGGTCTATCCCACTTTTAAAAATCTTCTTATTCCTATATTTCTACAATTCACCTACAACTAATATCCACATGCAACCCCAAATCTGATTAACAATATTATTCACTCCAGACATCTTAAAATTTAAAAAAAAATGTTTTTTTGGCTTCCAATGATCCGTCGATGTCAATCCCACCCACTTGTAGCACTTAGACCACACAAACCAAGCAACTTGGCAAGAACATAAAAGATGGGTGATAGCTGCTATTTCGCTGTCAAATTAATATGATTCTAGCATAGACTTGACTTGTCTAACACTAGAAAGATGATAGTATAATTGTGGTCAGATAACCCCAAGTCGTCTTCCAACGAATCCAATAGTAAAATTAGTAAATCAGTATTTAGACTTTATCTACAAGCAATAAAAGTTAGCAATAACAATAATAATAAAAAGGGGGTTTAGATAGTTGTACAGAAAATATAAAAAAGATTAAATTAGCAAATAAAAAGCGGTTGATCCCCAGGTTCTTCCACCATTGAATTCCTCACAGGTTTTCTAAAGATTATTCCTTTCTCAATCCTCCAACAGAGTTAAACCAAATTGAACATGCGTCAATTTAATTTAACTGAAGCTCACTAGTAAAACAGTAACAAAAGAAACTTTAACCACTACACCAGAAAAATTCTTTCACAATATTATGATTTTTATTATAATTATTATTATTTTTAAGATTCTTATTAATATTATTATTGTTAATAATATTAATAATATAATGAATATTAATAATATTATGAATATTAATAATATTATGAATATTAATAATATTATGAATATTATTAATATTATGAATATTATTAGGAATATTATGAATATTATTAATATTATGAATATTATTAATATTATGAATATTATGAATATTATGAATATTAGAATGAAGATGAATAGATTAATATTATTAAAGATTAATATTAGGAAGAGGAATAGGAGGAAGAGGAAGAGGAGGAGAGGAAGAGAGAAAGAGGGGATTAGAAGAAAGTTTTTTAATATAATATATAATAATTAATATTATTAATAATATTAATAACATAAATAATAATATTAATAATAATATAATATTAATAACATTATTAATATAATAATATAAATATTATATTAATATAATATTAATAATATTAATATAATGTTAATAATAGTAATAGAGTGTTAATAATAAATAGTAATATTAATATTATATTAATAATAATATTAATATTAATTATATTAATAATTAATATAATTAATATTAATAATATAATTTTTATTATGAATATTAATATTAATATAATTTATATTATTAACATTAATATAACTATTATAACTAATAATAAGTAAAATAAAAATCGTAATATGACAGAAGAACTTGTCTGATTTAGTGGTTAAAGCTTCTCTAGTGACTGGAAGGACTTGTGTTTGAGTCCTGCGTGTTGTAGTTTGCTTCCAATATTAATTTGGGACTTGGGTTCTAAATAAAAATTAGAAAGAATTAAAAAGATAAAAATAAAAAAAATAAATTTATTGCATTACATAGGGATAAAAATAAGGAAATGAAAGTTTGATATCTTGAAAAGATATCTATGTAATGCTTATTTTAATAATGTAATAATATATTTTAGTATTTTAAGTTAAAAAAATAAATATTTATAATATTTTGATCATAAAGTGAATGCATGTTTTTCTTTTTTTTATAAACATTAGCCTACTTAACCACATGTGCTGGTACTAAAAAACCCATTATATGTTGATAATCCCACTAGTACAAAATAGTTCATTAACAACGGTTAAAAAGACCATATAATTCATTAAACGTTATTATTGCAGATATCGTTATAAATCAGATGTTTATAATGACGATTCTAGAACTGTCGTTATAAACCCACATTAACGACACCTGTAAAAGCTATTAACAAAAAATAAATAAAAACACTTATAACGACAGTAATCGTCGTTATAAGTAGTTATGATGGGCTTTTAAAGATGATTCTAGTCTGGAAGCATCATTATAAGTTAATTTTTTTTTTTTTAAATATTATTATATACTCACTACTCATTCTAATTCTGCATAAAATATTAAATTTCCAGAACAATAATGCACGTAATGTCATAATTTAAATATTCATGTAATATCATAATTTAAATATTCATGTAATATCATAATTTAAATATGAAAATGTACAAAAAGTTTTATAACTATATATATGAAAAAGTTATATAACTATATATGGTTACCTTAAGCAGCATCCAAGTGAGTTTCTTTGTATTTACACTTGCACTTGCACTTCTCCTCCCACCCAAGATGCTATATCTAGAATAAGCACTGAAATAATAAGATTTCGTGTTAGAACACATACATAAGATTATGTAATGTAATGTATGAGTAATAAATTTGTGAATGTAATGTAATCATAATGGTTTGATAAATCTCTAATTTATACTAGAAAACGTCATGCAAAATTTAAGAATTTTCTGATAAGTGTAAGTATGAGAACCTAAACCTCAAAATACCTAAAAAATACCTAAATAATACTAAAAAATAAAAAAAATATAGTAAATGGTGGATTTTTGGAATTTTGGTGGGGCCAATATCCTTCGGGGAGTTGACCATGGCCTTCGTTACCTTGTTTCAGACAACTTTTCATTTTTATCTGTCTCCATCCGACTTCTCTATCAAAAGTTATGACCGTTTGAAGTTTTGCCACGCTAATTTTTGGCAAATCCAAATCTTTCACTCTTCTCCAACACAAACCCTAAACTATTAACTAGTCAACACATACATACAAATATTTATTAAAAAATTTAAAATTTTAAACCCTAAAAATGCTAACCTTTTATAGTGGAGGTGTTGACTGTGTGTGGGCGTGCAGTGCAGAGGCGAAGGGTTTGCGAGCATTCTCAGCATCAACGCAAATAATCTAATTAAAAAACTCTCTAAATCTAAATAAAAATTGCCAAAGGTCGAACACTCCCGGACTCAGAACCAACCAACACGTTGTATATTAACATATTTATAGAAAACAGTAAAGAGTATTAAAACCTTAACCTGGCAGCAGCGTCCTCCTGTGATGGTAACGTGTGGTTGCAGGAGGAATGGAGGCAGGCGGCGCGCACAACCTTGGGGTTGTGCAGGGTTGTCGCGCGGTTGAAGGAGGAAGGGAGGCATGTAACATCCCGCCAAATTACTTTTCATAAATATAAAATGAATTAAAGGTAAGACAATAATATTTAAGTGAACATACGTATTTATATAAAATGAAGTTGCTCCTCACAGGGAGTTTAATACATAACCGGTCAATTTTTCTCAAAACTTAAACAAAATACAGTCAAATACATTGAAACCGGCGGTCTCCATACATAAACCGGCGATCTCCTATCAGAAGACCCAAAACAGCCGATCTGCTATCAGGACAGAAATCAAGCGATCACCACAAAGAGATAGAAACAGGCGGTCTCCTTCCGGCGACCACTCACTAAGGAGCTCTACTTCCTGGGAGATCATCTGCTCCCGTGTAAATTATACACGATCATCACAGTTTTAAGAAAAACAGCCACAGAACCAAAACACGCAGGGTAAGCTAGATATTTTAAAGAGAGTTTAGATAGGAACTTTAAAGTCAAGATAAAACAAATTCAAGATACCCACGTAAAACTATAGATTTTCTCGTTCCCTTCACCTGATCGCCAAGAAATCACACATTTCACAATATTTTCAAGAGTCGTTCTATTCACATAATGCACCAAGTGTCTATCAATTCAATGTTTCTCATTTCCCACATCAGACTTCCACTGACTCACCATACAAGACACTTGACACTACTTCCGGAAGACTCGTGCATTGACTAGACTCAGAGATCTGCACCTGTCATACTAAATCGCTGTAATGTTTCCACAGCTATGCGCATCAACACATTCTCGATCTCAAGTTCACCATTCTCACAGTATGACAGGGTTAATCCATATAACAGGCCAAGCTCATTCTTTTTCACACGACTCACCCATACATATGAACCTCCTTCGACTCTCAACGCCTGAATAACTTCATCTATATGAATCCATTATCTCAGGAGAGTCAGAATAATCTCATTATAGACATCACCGATCAATGCACATCCTACACGATCTTACACGGTATTTTCTTTCCTGAAAATACTATGCCTTGATCCCACATCCACAACATTCAACACATCATACAACACTTAAATGAATGATTTCAATCACAGCAAAACTTACTCCAAGCTTCGTATTTTCGAATATCACATTTAAATCTCAAACAGTTTCAAAACAACACCAAAAACAGGGGAGTTCGTAAAACGACGCCAAAACCGGCGATCTGATTCAAAAACAGAGGATTTCGAAATCTGTATTTAAAATCGGCGACCACGTCGCCCAAACACATAGAACAGAGCATCACGAAGATGAAAATGAAACCGGCGACCACGTCGCCCTCACTTCAGAAACAGCTAATCTACGACTTTTATTGAAGATAAAGCTAGCTTCCCTTACCTGGACTTGCGCAAAACACCAAGAGCTCTGAAACCCAACGAAGCTCAAAGAATGCCTTGGCTCTGTTTTAGCGTCTGGTTTGTAGAACTTGCAGAGAATCTTCCAGGTGCTCTAATGGTAGTCGTCGCTCGTCGTAATGGTGCTTGAGGTTGCCTGAATCGCAGCGCGAAGGAGGGAAAAGAGAGGGATGAAGATGCACTCACTCTTTCACTCTTGAGCCACTGTAACCTTCTTTGCCTTCCCGCAGTGGGCTTTTGAATCCAAGCCTACCTGTCCACGTATGCTGCTGCTGCCACCCCTTCTGCAGGAAAGCCTGAGTGTACTATTTCACTGAACAGTACAGCCACGGTTGTCTCTTGCGCCTGCCAACCACTGCCCTGAACAGTACGACCACTGTTGTCTCTTGTGCATGCCAACCACTGCCCTGAATAGTACGACCGCGAGTGTCTCTTGCGCATGCCAACATTCTGATGTAACCACCCTTTTTGTCTACGTGGCGCGCGTGCAGGACGTTTCATGCTGGGAGTCTGGGTCCCACTTTATTTGTGTGAAACTCGACATCGCGCAATAACCTTCCACCGATGACCGCTCGCGCAATGACTATCCACTGAGGTCTCATACTGGCAAACGACCGATGTCTCTCCCTGGAATACGACCGATGTCTCTCTCTGGGAGACGACCGATGTCTATCCCTGGCGACACCCGCATGTCTCTCGCGCCCTGGCGATGCCTGCGCGCCCCCTCGCGCCCTGGCGATGCCTGCATGCCCCTCGCGCCCTGGCGATGCCTGCATGCCCCTCGCGCCTTGGCGATCATGTGTAGTAGGCGACCGGCGATCTTATAGTCTTCTAAACTACACTTTCCTTCCTTTTTATTTTAAATAAAAACATGCTTAGAATTCATTTAAAATATATCCCTTTTTATTCCAATTTAATTTTACAGGTCCTTACAAGGCAGGCAACAACACACAACCTTAGGGTTGGTCGCGCGGTACAAGCGCAAGGGTGTGGCAGGTTTAGGGCGGTTGAAGGTGAAGGTGAAGGGAGAAGAGTGAGAGTGAGGAAGGTGAAGGTATGAGAGGAAAAAATGAAGTGAGTGGAGAGAGTGAAAGTGAAGGGAACGCAGAAAAAAGCATTTCAGGAATCATATATAATGACGATTTTGCAAAAAACTGTCATTAAAAACACCCTGCACACATATATAACAACGGTTCAAGCAGGAATCTTCGTAAAAAACATCAAAATTTTGCAAAAAACTACAAAAGTGTTACTACCTCTTTTATAATGACTGTTCTTTACAAACCGTCTTTATATGACATCGTAGAATTCATATTTTGTACTAATGTCCATTTTTTTTAACACTTTCTAATATTATTATTTTAATTATTTTTTACATCATTTTAATTATAAATTTATTTTTTATTAAAATGTCACATAAAAACGAATTGTATACAATTTGATATGTCAAACTATAATTTTTCAAATCAAAAGACACAAATTTATTGTTTGTGAGTGTAAAAAGTCACAAGACAAAAGTACAATCACTTTCTGCCCATTACAACCACAGCTTTAGATGTAGGGTGGTGAATTATTCAAAACAGAAACTGAAACAACGAAAACGACAAACTACTGCCCAAACGAACACATACCAGCATTGACTACAGTGAAGCCTCCATCCACAACAAGGTCATGCCCACTAACATACTTGGACTCATCACTGCCCAAGTAAACCACAGCTTCAGCCACATCTTGGGGCTTAAGAGTAACACCTTTCAGATTGGAATAAAGTGCAGCAATCCCTTCATCATCAGTGTTCAGAAAACTCTTACTCATCGGCGTAGGAACCGCGTGTGGAGACACACAATTCACTCGTATCCCCAAGGGTCCAAGCTCCACTGCAGCGTTTCGCACGAGCCCCACAACGCCATGCTTGGAGCAGGTGTAAGCATGCGAAGCCATGCCACCCATGCGTCCACACGTGCTTGCGGTTGCGATTATGCTGCCGCGTCGAGAAGGGGCCATTACCCTCGCCGCATGCTTCACTCCCAGGAACACACCGACCAGGTTAGTGCTAATCACTTCCTCGAAATCGGATTTCTTGTTGTGAATAATGTTGGGGTTCCACGCTCCGATGATTCCTGCGTTGTTGTGCATGATGTCTAGTTTCCCGAACCTAGAAACAGCAGTGTTCACGGCACGTTCCACGTGTTCCTCTTTTGTGACGTCGCAATGGACGTAGAAGGAGGAGTCTATGTCCTTGCAAACTGAGTGACCTAGCTCGTCTTGGATATCAGCGATCACTACTTTGGCTCCATGCTTCGCAAACAGTCTTGCCGTGCGCTCCCCTATGCCACTTGCTCCACCTGTGATCAACGCCACCTTCCCTTCTAATCTGTGTTTCAAATTGTGTTTATCAAATCAAATCACAGTTATGATGGATACTTGTTTTTAAATTAGAAAAAGGTAAAAGGTTAAGGGTTTTTGGATTGGCAGATACCTTCTGGCCACTGCAGAGGAGACTCCTGAAACACTTCCCATGATTCTCTCTATCTCCTGCTGAAGATCGCTATAGCTTGCTTCTACTTTTCTTTGTTTTTCTGCCACATATGGCTATCATGAACCCTGGGTACTCGATTTCTTTGGACAAGTTGACACTCCTCTTTATCTTGAGAGACTTCTACTTTACAGTTGTTTTTATAATTGCAGTGGGAAAAATAATATTAGCTGACATAATGCAATTTGAAAATTTATTCTAGCTTTTTATACATGGGTGTATGTATGTTTCAGTAAAAGATTTTTTTTTTCTTAGTTATAATCTTATTTAAGATTATCAACATATCGTCATTTTAAAATATTTTATTTATTTAATTAATAAAAATAAATAAAAATAAAATAATATTATTATTAGTTGTTAGAGTGTGAAAAAATTATAATATCAAAGTATTATTTTCCAGTAATATAATATGGAGTCATCTAAAAAATCTTAAAGTTTATAAAATAAAAATTACTTGTCTATGAATAATAGAGATTAAAAATAGTTATTTAAATTTTTTATAAATAACATTTAAAGAAACATACTTAATATACATATTTTATAAGAATTAAAAAATTGATTTTAAATTTTATAAGAGTACAAAATATTTTCATATAATGATTAAAATTAAAATTCATAAGTAAATTAAAAAAAATATTTAAATTTTTATATAAATCCCGTTTGGCTGATAAAAAATTTGGCCCTACTGGCTGGTACTTACTTAGATTACAGGTGAGAAGTCACAATATGAATGTGTGGACAATTTATTGGCGACAGCTCATCCTGATACCTTGATATTATATTAGACACAGTAAGAACATACTCTTAACAAATAAATAAATTAATATTTTAACTATTTTTATTTTAATTTAAAATATTAAAATATTATTATAAAGGGTTATTGAATGGTGATATTTATTTTGTGCAGTGTTAACAAAAAAGTTTTCCATTATGTACAGGAAAAGTCATATTCGTATATGTTTCTTCCCACTGCAATCTTGTCTTGATATTTTTTTTATTAAAACAATCACTTAAATGTATTTTTTTCCTCCGAAATAGTATAGTTTTTCTTTTGATTCTTAACAATGCTTTTGTCTTTTGATATCTGAGTTTTTTTGTTTACTTATATTTCATTCCTATTATTAGTTTAACTTTGTTAGCTTTAATGTAACTATTAAGAAAAAATGTGACAATTTTTTTAATGAAAACAAATCAAAGCATTTGCTAGGTGTTATTCTCGCAAATTGAATGATTTGGAACATTTTTTGTTCTAATATTTACAAAACATATTTAGGAACTTATTATAATTTTATTTTGGTAAGAAGTCATTTCACAGTTTTTTAATCTCTAACTAGTTAAAGTTTTATTTATATTTTAAAAATATAATTATTTCAATTTTAAAATATTATTTGAAAATTCTTGAAAACTTTTTAATAGTGTATTATCATTCCCATACTTTTCATAAGAATATATTATATATTTTAACTTTTAGAATTTTAAACTTCAGACTTTACCTTAAAATGTTTCAACAACAATTTTTAATTAATAGTATATTATATTTATTTTTGTAATTTTCTCTAAATTTTATTTTTAGAATTTAATCATCAAACTTACACTAAAATGTTTTAACAACGATAACTAATTTTTATTGAAAATAATTATAATTTAAACTTAAATAAAAAATTTTAATTAATAAAGAATTAATTTTTTTAATACAAAATTTACGTTAAATATTATTATAAATCCGACATCTCAACTACGTTAATAATTTTAAAATCCATCACCATCTACTGTGACATAACCAAATCTAATAAGAAAATAAAATAAAATACAAAAGCATGAGGCTATAGCAATCCTATGCTAAAAAAACAATACAATAAACTAATAATTAAAAAAGTAATTATATAACATGTAGCTTAACAACTACCACTATAAAATTTTAAATGGTACGATAGAATTTCTAAATATGTATTTTACATATCACTTCATAAATTAAAAATATTTAGAAATGAAATATAAAATAAAATATTTTAGGACCTAAAAACAAGAAAATTTGTTCAAGATAAAAATTCTGACAACATTTGAGAAACAAAAACATTTAAATCTTGATCAATTATTTCTTTTTATATTCTAACGTGAATTGTTAGGGAATAGTGAGAAAAAGGAAATCTAAGATATCTACATTTATAATTAAAATGGCAAGGAACTTGATATATAAATATTATTCTTGCACGATTTACTCATTATTTGCATGCCACTTGAGACAGGATATTATTAAGTTAATAAGTTAAAGTAATTAAAAAATGTTAACATATTTTTCAGGTGTTCCTTTTCCCAGGGATTAGTTTAACATGTAGTGACAAATGATTAAATGTGTCGGCCAAAAGAAATATTTAAAGAGACATATATGGCATTAGTTGTTTCGAGTGGGTAAAGCACACACGCATACAATAAATAAGAAATGAAAGATTATAATCAATATATATATGATAATATTAATTTTACTTTTAATTTATGATAACATTTTTCTTGCTTTTGAGATTGTACCGATAAAAGTCGTACAGTCCCTGACAGGTCTCGATTTCCACAATAGACAGACCAATATTCATGTTCATTGTAATGGATCATCCAACATGGCGGTCTATGTCAACGAACCGAACAATATCAAGGTCTCTCTTATAGGATTGACCGACACTAAGATGCTTAAGCATAATCAACAAAGCTAATAAGCAATTAGAAGCTAAGCAATGCAACTCTAAGCACAGTCCAACTCCCTAATCCGACCCAATAACGGAAGCCTATTAAGATAATATAAATAGCGCAGATTCCAAGAACCATGTATCATTATCTACAGTACTCTGACAACCGAGTGTCGAACACTTTTGCTGACTTGAGCATCGAAATGCCTTTTGCAGGTACCATACGAGACCGAGAGACGAGAGTAAGAAGGAGGAGAGGAGGACATAGCTTCAACCGAAGGAAGGAGGGAGTGAAGATCGATCGATCGAAGGACAATTTTGTAATAGTTCTCTGGACTCCAATCCCCATACAAGAACATAGATAAATATTTATTAGATTTTAATTTATTTGAAATAAAAACGTTTCTAAAGGATATAATTTTACCTTGCGTTGTAAATTCTCAAAACTAAAAAAAAAAAAAGAATTACTCGCGATTGAGCCCTTGTATCTCCACCTCCCTACTATAAATTTGGAAGGTTCCTTGCATGAAATCAGATGGACAGATGACTTCATAGTCTACACAGATCATTGGTGAAAACACTATATCAAATATCACTTTAGGAAATATCAATAAAACTGTGGCCTAAAGTGTAAAAGTTGTTGCCTAAACTTTAGGAAATTGCTTGACCACAGTTTTCCAACCGTTGAGTATTTTGTCGTGGGCGTAGTCTAAAGACAACGATTTTTAACTATTGTGTTTATGTTTAGGTCACATTTGTTTAATTATAGAGATTGCATTTCATTTTATTATCATTATTCTTATTATAACTAATATTATTATTATTATTAACTTTATTATTACTAGTAGAAACACAGGTGTTGTTGTGTCGGTGTGTCCGTGTTTTTTAAATATTTTCAAAAGTTTGTTGTGTTCTCTTTATTATAGATATTGCATTATAAATTTATAATAATTATAATTTTATTGAACTAATATATAACTATTATTATGAATAATAAAAATAATATTGTTATTGTAATTATTAATATTATTAACGATAATAATAATATTACTAATATTATTATTAAAAAAAATTAATAATAATAATAATACTAATAATTTTGATTTTAATTTTAGAACTGGAGTTTGTTTTGAATTTCGATTTATTAACCAGGAGAATACACAACATTTTATGCTCGTTGTCTTTTACTAGTAGAATAGTCAACATTTTTTTACCAATGTGTAGGTAATACTTTTTATTCTAAAATTTAGGCAACAATTTTTTAACTTGTTGCATTTAAGTTTAGGTCACATTTGTAAAAGTGTTTCATTTTCTACTTTCAAACCACATTTATAAGTTTGTGGCCACTTTTAGGCCACAATTTTATTGTTTAGCACACACATTCTAAAGACAACACTTAAAAAATGTGGTATAAATAAGCAACGGTTTTACAAAGTGTGGTCTTTGGTAGTTTTTAAACGACACTTTAAAATCGTTGCTTTTTTTTTATGTTTAGGCAACAATTATATAAGTGTGACCTAATTCAGTGTTACCTAAAGTAAAAAAATGGTGTAGTGAAAAAATCGTAAGTATAAATATGTATATTACCATTGTCATTACCTTGATATTCCTATGTCAAGTTGTTATGTTTATGCTTAATTATTGTTCATATGTTGCAGGATTTTTTAGTTGAACAGGCCATATATGTCTCATTTATTGTCCATGGTCGATACAATATTTTGATAACTCCATAGCAAGATCAAAGCACCCAACATTGATGGTTAAAATTCATAGGTAAGAAAAAAAAATCATCGATAAGCATGCATTATCGACTGAAAAGCAACAGAAAAAATCAGTTGGTAATATGTTTGTCAATATATTCACCAACGAAATGCTAATACTAATATTAATAAAATTAATAATAATCACAATAATAATTATAATAATTGTTCTTGCCGGTTGACTCGCCTGTCAGTTGACTCCACGACACTCACACGCCTCCTTCCTCACGTTGATACGTGCTCGAATCTTGCGAAACAATCTGCACCTGCAAAAGAGAAAGGGGCGCCCTAGAGGCCGTTTGCACTCCGACGCTCAAGTCAATAGGGGGCAAGTAACACCAAGTGTATTGAGTTTCTCTGTGTTTAGGTCTAGAAACTGCGTACCTTTGTGAAGTATTTTACTGTCCCTTATATAGTCTAGGGTTTACTGTGCCGCTAGCCCTAATTAGGGTTTACTGCGCTGCTAGCCATATTTAGGGTTTACTGGAATACCCTTGTGCCGCTATCACCCAATCTTAGGGTAATCTAGCACATAAGGTTTCCTTCTCTGGAGTGCAAACTTTAACAGGGTGACCACCTGGGTGCCTCCTTGTGCACCTAGTCTCTGGGGCCACCTGTTCTAGGAGTGCCTTCACTGTTCACGTGCCATGCATGTAGCTTCACTGGGAAAATCCTAGTTCTGGTGAGTACTCGTCCTCTCAGGACTCTACACCTAACTGTGCTCTCCCTGCTACCCGCATAGGCTCTTCATGACTAAGGCCTCTCCCTACCTCTGGGTATTTAACTGTTCATTGGCCCACACTGGGAACCAATCTTAGCTGTTCTGTCTACGCTGTGCAAATCACCCAAGACCGATGTCACCTCGTCACACTCTGTTGCCGAGGACTGATCACCCTGCGAAGTGACGAGGAAACATCAGCCCTTCCTGGTGATCGTCACGCTGATGACTAATCACCCTTCTCTGTGGGAACATGCTGATGACTAATCACCCTTCTCTGTGAGAACATGCTGATGACTAATCACCCTTCTTTCAGGGGACACACCGATGACTAATCACCCTACTCTGAGGGGAACACTGATGACTGATCACCCTTCTCTGAGGGGACACATCGATGACTGATCACCCTTCTCTAAGGGAACACACCGATGACTGATCACCCTCTAATCCAAGCTGCCTGCGGGGTCCACTCCACGTGGCTTTTGCCCATGCTGTGGGACCCAGCTGACGTGGTTCGCCCTTTACTACCTGTTCTCGGTGTCCGAGGACTGGTCGGTACAATAATATTAATGATAATAATATTATGAATAATAACAATAATAATATTAATAATATGAATAATAACTATAATAATATTATTAATATTAATAATACTAATATTATTAATAAAATTAACAATAATTACAATAACTATAATAATATTGATAATATTAGTAATAATAATTACAATAATATTAGTAATAATATAATAAGAATAATAAGAATCATAATAAACTAGTAAGTGACTTCGATTTAATTGTTACCAACTCTTCGACTCATAGTAAGTGACTTCGATTTAATTGTTACCAACTCTTCGACTCAGTGAATCTGGAGTCAACTTTCTTTTGTAGGAAAATGGAACTTTAATCTTTAATAAGTTTGGCATCAGTTACCATCAAAATTGTCGATGAATTATGTTTCTTACTCAATTATTGACGGATTTTATCGACTAATTTGAACTCAATTTGAGGGATGATCCAAACCTTGTACAAAAGGAGGTTATTACCTCAAAACCAATCCCAAAAAACCTACAAATTAGCTATTGAATAAAAAACTATGACCATCTAGACACCTTATATATAGTCTAGGTGTACTACACCAAACTATTAGTCCAAAAAACAAAGAAAACTAGCACCATCGTGCTCACAAAAAAAAAAAAAAAACTATACTACTAAGTGGCATATAGCTATAAATGCACTATGGTGATCACCACAACCCTGTAGAATTCACCGCAATAAGTGTGTATGCCAACCTGGGAATACAACCTCAGAAATAGAACATGTTGATGCAAATAAAAACCATTGTTGCACGAGCAATGGTGTTTCAGCAAAGGTGTTCCTAAATTTGCATAAGTTCCTCTTGTGCCTCTGCTCCTAGATAGTCCTTCATTCTCTGGACCTCCAACTTCCATGAAGTTTTGCACTCCATGTTACAAAAAGACAAGAAAACCTCCCGACCTTGATTAAGGAATAAACCATATTACCATAATTAAACAGAGATATATAACTCCTACAAAAGTTATGAAATGCATATAGAAACTTCACATAAAAAAAAGTGCATAAGATCATGAGGACCCCATACCACCACCTCTTAGTGTTAGATTGATTTAAGACATTGAATATGACACAAAATTCAATTTGAAAAATAAAATAAATTGCAAGTACTTTGAATTTTAACCATAATCATGCCTTTAATTAGGCCACATGCATTATTTCTTCAACCTCAACTTTCCCGTTTCTAAGCATCACTGAATTTTTTTGATTCCATATACTCTATATGAGTGTTATCCATATAGTTTTCCATGCTTGATTCTTCTTTTTATTTAACAAAAGTAATTGAAACTGTTCGAAATGAGCATATATGTTGTTTTGTTGAACTGACTGAATGCCCACCTAGGTGAGGCAATAATTCCATACTAAATGCAACCTTACAAAGTAAAAATAGGTGTTGTGCTGATTCTATACACCTTTGGCACAATAGACATTGTGTATTGGTAATATTAACCCCTCTCCTAACCAAGCTTTATCTAGTGAGTACTCTATAAAAAATCACCCTCCATGCAAGCACTTGAGCAGATGGTGAGGCCTTCACCTCCCGAAAAATCTTAAAGAAATTGTTAGTTCTAGTATAGGTATTATTGTGTATAGCATCATAAGCTGACTTCATAGAAAATATCCCATCATCTTCATGTAACCATCTTCATGAGTGTAACTTATTCTTATGTATATGAACTAAAACTAATTCAGACATGATTTGTTACTCTTGTTCTGACTCCTAATCAAACAAGGATCTTCTCCATTACAAGTGTCAATTTCATCCCTCGTCAGACCAGAACCTAACTTTCCCTATAGTTCTACTATGACATTCAAATATACAATATAGTCTAAGGAATCTAGACTAAAGATTAGAATTTCCTATTCATTTATCCTTCCATAACCTAAACATATTCCTAGCTCCAACATCACATAGTGTTGCCATATAGAACCAACTATTAGTGTTACCTTCTTCACATACTTTGTTAAATTTCTCCATCTATTGAACATCTTGTTTTGTTCAAATTGAAAGATGTTCTAGTATCTAAATATGGATTGATAAGTCTTGTGATGTAGAAAATATAACAACCATCTTCAAGATGCATCATCAATATTAGAGAAATTATCATCTAAATTATATCTAAATATATTGCTAATTGTTGAATGATAATTTGTACTATATCTCTTAAAATTATTTATTTTTATGTCTTTTTATCAAAATAAAGTTTTTAATTACTTTTGCCTAACACATTAGAAATTATCCATTTTAAATACAAAAAAATCAAAATGCTAATATTTTATGCATTAAAAGATGTTTGACTTATTTATGAAGCAATTTCCCATCCCAAATTAGGGAGACTGATATATTTTCCTTAATTGTCTTATTTCTCAAGTTCTTGATCACTACATAATTCAACAAATAATATAAATGCTAATATATTATAAAATATTTTATATTTTCATTTGTATGAAATCACTATAAAAAATCATTAAATAAAATTCAATTTTAATGATAAAAATTAATTAATTTTTATATTAATTAAATTAGATATTATTTTAGAGATTAAAAATATTATTGATGTCTAAATTAATTTTTATTTTTGATAATTAGTTTCTAAATTAATATATAATTAGTTATCAAAAGTTAAAGTTGTAGGTAATAACTTTATAATCTAAATAATTGGTAGCTAATTAGATACCAAATTAGATATTATTTCAATAATAAAAATTAATTTTAGATATCAATAAATTTTTTAATCTCTAAAATAGTATCTAATTTAATCAATATAAGAACTAATTATTTTTTATCTCTAAAATTAGTTTCTGTCTAATAATTTTCTTGTAGTGAATAATTTTTTTTTTATTGATTTCATTACTGAATATTTGAATTTGTATGCTTAATTTATTGTTAAAATATTTATAAAATATCATTTGAATTTGTAAGACTATATTTATGTAATGTTAACAAAATAAAGTAAGTCCTCATTTGATTTTTTTTTCATTTATCATTAAATATTTATGTAATTAAAATATAAATACATATATAATTTTATTATGAATCTTTGAATTGGTATGATTTATTAAAAAATAATATGTATTAATTTTATAATATAATAAGTTTATTATAGCAACCTTTTATTTTTTATTTTTAGTTTTTGCACACAAAAGAAAATATATTATTACTCTTAAAATGACTTAAAGTTTATGGTATATGTTATTCTTGTAATTAATTTGCTAACTATATATATTCTTCTCATGAAACATATTTTACCTCTTTCTTAACCTCATATATATATATATATATGTATATGTATGTATGTATAATATTATTCCCATAAAAACAACTTTTTGTATGTACCATTAAAAAAATATTTTCTTGGAATGTATTTAATTCATCATAGAAATCAGTTTGAAACAATATTATAAACTGACCCAAAAACCCAAAAATATATGTAGGATAAAAAATCAGAGATTGCAGAGCCCATGGTATCTCTCTCTCAATTTGACAGGAAAAACATATTATCATGTTAATATTCAATATTATATCATATCATATTTTAAAATTCTAAAAGCCTTATCCTAATATTTGTCTTCTTCCTCTGGATCAATAAAGTAAATATTAATCACGAGTTTCAATAGCCACCACCTTCATAGCCTAGAAAGATGCATATTTTTGGATTTTAGTGGAAGTGATAAGTCTACATCCAAGAGAAGATCTATGTACTGTATATAAAATAAAATCTAGTTCCTTCAATTATCTCTTTATTTATTATCTATGAAATATTCTGTTCACTTCAACGTGCTTTTAATATTTAAATAATTTATATGTATGCATTTATTGAAAGGAGTAAAATTTATAAATAAGAAATGCTATAACAGTTTTATTTCTGGAAAAAATAACATTATAAAGTAATAAAGAAGGCATGTGTTAAATAAAAAGAGTGTTTTTATGTGTGAAGAAATTTGAACACAAGGAAAAAGTGCCGAAATTTGTGTGTAGAAAGCATGAGTGTTTTTATTGATTGACATGATAATGACTTTTAGCTGTAATCCAAACAGAATACAGAAGAAAACAATAATAAAATGAGGTGCCTAATCTGACCAAGTCTGGCATTGATTCATTCAGCATTGGGTTTGTTGAGTCAAGGTTTCTCACGCGTTGAATCTTGACGCTTTTCTTCCACATTCACGCATTCTTACACTCAACTTACACACACTCTTCTTTCTTTAATCCAAAAACCACTTTCCAAGCAACATCTTCACATCCTTCTCGCAACTCATATAAAACCTCACTCATCACACTCTCTTTCTCCAAACCCATTAACCAAAAGATCTACTTCCAAAGGTCAGACCGCACCTTCCCAATTTTCTGAAACGGCACCCAACTATGGGCGTGTTCAGCGAAGACCAGAATCCAATTGTGATCCGTGAAGTATGGGCATCCAATATAGAATCCGAATTCGAATTCATCCGCGAACTCATCGATCGCTACCCTTTCATCTCGATGGACACGGAGTTTCCTGGTGTGATTTTCCGGCCCCATGTGGACTCCACCAAACCCTACAACCACCGCACACGCCGCCCTGCTGACCACTACCGCCTCCTCAAGTCCAACGTTGACGCGCTCAACCTCATCCAGGTCGGCCTCACGCTCACTGACTCTGCCGGGAACCTCCCCAGCGACGCCGGGAATCGCTTCATCTGGGAGTTTAACTTTTGTGATTTCGACGTGGCGCGTGACGCCTACGCGCCGGATTCCATTGCGCTCCTCCGCCGCCAAGGGATCGACTTCGAGCGCAACGCCACTGACGGTGTGGACTCCACGCGCTTCGCGGAGCTGTTGATGTCTTCAGGACTCGTGTGCAACGACGCGGTAAGCTGGGTCACGTTCCACAGCGCTTACGATTTCGGGTATTTGGTTAAGATCCTTACCCGACAGAATTTACCGACCCGGTTGGAGGAATTTTTAAACATTGTGAAAGTGTTATTTGGAGATAACGTGTATGATGTGAAGCACATGATGAGGTTCTGTGATACACTCTACGGTGGTTTGGACCGGGTTGCTCGGACGCTTAACGTGGACCGTGCTGTAGGGAAGTGCCACCAGGCTGGGTCAGACAGCTTGCTGACCTGGCACGCCTTCCAGAAGATTGTGGATATTTATTTTGTTAAGGATGAACACCAAAAGCATGCTGGTGTGTTGTTTGGATTAGAAGTTCTGTGTTAATTATAAATTTATTAATCATAAATAATAAAGATTCAATTGATTGATTATTTATTCGTTTGTTGTTGTTGAAGGTTTAAGATGTGGCTTGAATGCAAATTAAAACTTTACATTTAAGCAAATTACAGTGCCAAGCAAGGTATTGTCAATGACATAATGGCATGTGGGAAGTTGTCAAAAAAATGAAAACTTGGCAATTAAGTACATTACAGTGTTACGCAAAGTGGTGAATATTATGATTCTCTAAGGGGTTGATTTTCATTTATCAGCATGATCATATATTGAATGCATGAACGCAATCATTGTGATTGAAAGTGAGTTTATGCTCAACTTTTTATGATGTTTCAGAACATAAACTGAACAAAACTCTGCTGCTGCTAATGGAAATTGTTTTTATTTGTTTCATTGGTTTCAGCCTACTATTGGCTATTGCCAGAGACATAATTGCGAGTTGGTGTTGCTTAGTAGAGTTCGCAGAATCCAAGGGTGCCTGCGGCTGTAAGTAGATTGTGCTTTGAGTTTTTTGTTCATAGGTTCTTACAATTTTAGTGCAATTCTTCTCATTACTTGATAGATATAAACAGTTAAATATTCTCAATGTAGAATGATAGTGGTAAACTCCATTCATTTTACAGATCCTGATTTTTTTCGCACTTAATTCTGGATACAGTTCTTGCAAACAAATTCTACCGACATGCCATTTTTCTGGAACGTAATCTGTTTATATGACATAAATGTTAAAATTGAATGTTAGACCCACAATATGTTTTTTAGGTATGTCGAATTTTCAAACGGGTATGGTATTTAGCTATTGGTTAAGTTAAATTAGATTAAAAGTTTATTATCTGTCGCTATTTTCGAGATATGTCATGTGTATAGGATTGTATTGTTCATAACTGCAGTTATCTAATCGTTTATTTGATTATCCCCTTATTTCCTAATGGTTGTGGCACAACGCAAATATACTTGTGTTTTTATGATCTTAAGGATATTTATGATTATGAGCCAAAGAATCTGCGATTGCAAGAGCGGGCTCTGAAGTTACTTTTAAGGTTCCTTTAAAGAATTCCTAGTTTCATGGACTCAGATATGAGACAAATTGGCATAATATGTACAAGCTTTTGTGTAATGCTTGTGGTGGTTCTCTTGAACTTTGCAACTTGTAACTTCGGTTTATTTTTAATTGGATTTTATTTTCTCCTATTTTCTTTATGTAATACTGTCAGTTTTGCTTCCTTTTCTGATATCCACATAACGGATTCTGGGATCTTCTCTCTGGTGATTTGGCTGCAGATATTTGTTGCAGATGTTTGGAAAATTAGCCACTGACTAGTCTGGTTTCCAGTGTCATTCTCAAGGCATTTTCTCTTTACCTGTGTTGTAAGGAATGGTGCGAAGGGGTATTGCTCTTCCATTTGTTATTCGCTTTTGATACTTATACTTGTTGTTCATGACAGGGGAATTGAATCATAATTTCTATTCAGGCCATGAGTTTGGTGGTCAAATTGGTTAGGTGTCTGTCTTCTTACAATCCACAACCCCACCCCTTTTGTATATATGGAGTTAAAAAGCTTTTATCAAAATGCAGCTAATATTTGGGGATTCCTTGCAGCATTTAAAATGCATTTTCTTTTGGTTTTGAATTCTGAATTGGCTTTTGTGTAGGTGTTAGCAATTGATTTAAGTGCAATGTTAGTGGCATATGACCTAAGGAACTGTATTTGAAAGTGTATCGAAAATAGTCTTCAACGAAAGAGAGGTGACTAATTAGTAAAGACCATTGTTGCATAATTAGTTTTGAAGTTGTTGCTACTTGCAGGCAAGCATTTAGAAGTGAATGACTCTTTATTATCATTGCCTAATACTGGTAACCTGAAGCCCCAAATTGAAAGTATATTATACTTATACTTTCAAGATACTGATTAAGAAAAAAAAATTAAAATATATTATATATTAAAAATAGTCATTAAGAAAATAAAGGTTGAAAGAATATTATAAAATGAAGTTATTTTTTATATTGAAAATTACTTTTAAAAATAAATAAAATTAATTATCAACTGTTGTGGAGAACCATGGTTATTTCAGGGAATAACAGTCATGGTCCAAAGTGTGGAATGTTTGGACCTCGGAGTCTGAAAACAAAAAATGAGTAAATGTCTATGGTGGATATAATATTTATTTAGTGGCAGCCAGACACAATTTAACCTTATTTTAGTGAAGTAAGACAATCCTAAATATATTATCCGACATGTACAAGTTTCACGTGCTTCTTAATTCCAGTGGCATGTTTGAATATTCAAACCAGGTAATCATATGAAGGTCAAGGTTACCCTCCATGATCAAACACCTCATTGAATCAGTCACCGCCGTTGACCTTTCAGAGGCTCAACACACATGTGAAAACGGCTTAAAGTATTCTCACTACTTTTTCTCAAGCATTTCACCAAAAAGTATTTATCACAAAAATTCTGTATAATTTCTCAACCCATTAAGTGTCTATTAAATTTTATAAATCATCTTTCATATGTAAGACTTCTATTGACTTACAATACATAGACACTTAACTTTACTTTCGGAAGATTTATGTGTTGACTTAAACTCAGAGATGTGCACCTGTCATACTATTATATCACTGTAAAATCTACACAGTTATGTGCATAAATAATCTTAATATCATCTCTCTTATAGTATGACAGGGTTAACTCATATAACAGGTCAAGTTAGTTATCTCTCAAACAACTTACCCATTCATATGAACTTTATTTGATTCTGACCACCTGATATGATTCTATTATCTAAGGAGAGTCAGGATATCTTCTTTTGAACGAATCCCTAGTCAATGCACATCCTAAACAATCTTAACACGGTATTTTCTTTCCTAAAAATATTATGTCTTGATTAAAATTCATATTCTGAATCTTACAATATCCAACATCAAACAATCAAATCATACCAAATTTTAGAATTTCCAAAACACACAACAATTCATTTACTAATCATATAAATGTATAATTAAAGAAATTTTCAATTAAATATACATGAAATAAAAGTTTACATAATTTATAAGTAAAACTATACAAAAATAAATAAACCGAGCTTTTAAAAGTAAATATAAAACCCTTTTTTTTTTTTATAGAGAATCTAGCTTGAGCAAGATTCAACTCAAGAGCACACAAAATTTCATCTTAGGTCTTGCTTGAGTGAGAATTTACTCGCTTGAGCGAGAAGGAACCTGAAAGCACCTCATTCTTTTTCATTTTATTCTTGCTTGAGCGAGAATTATCTCGCCTGAGCGAGATATCCAGAAAAATTCTGCATAAACCTATTATACCTTTTAAATTCTAAACCAACAATTCATAAATTTATAAATCTACACATTACATTAACAGTTCTTGCTCATAATTATACAAACACTCTCATTGAATCATTGAGTTATTATGCCAATCTATACATATAGATGATTTCTAAATCAAAATCATTTAAAATTAAACAACCAATTCTTAATCACAACACTTTCAATTTCTATCAAATTACAATCTACTCAAAACAAGAAATCCTGCAAACAAAATTTGGAACTGGTGACCACATCACCCCCACATCCAAATCTTCTAGCCTAGGGTTCTGTTGAAAATTTAAATTAGCTTCCCTTACCTGAACTTAAGCAGATACTTACTAAAAGCTCCAAATCTACCAAAAGCTTAAAGATCACTTAACCTACACCAAAGAGTCTTGATCACAAATCTAACAGAGACTACTTCTGAAGATAAAAGTATCACATGCAAGATTAAACTAAAGGCAAACCTAACCAGATCAAAGCTAACTCAAAGGAAAATGAGCCAAGAATGAACTTACTTTATCTAAGATTTTGATCGGGCAATCTTGAAAAGTTCATTGCTAGGAGTTCAATGGCAAACTTCAAATTTCAAACTGATGAGCGAGGATGTCAGAATCTTAGAAAGAATGCAGAGGAAAGGAAAAAAGAATTTTTAGAAAAATGATGGGTTTTTTTTAAATGAAACCTAAATAACTGAATTTCTATTTATAAGCTCTTTTTTTACTTTAATAATATAATATTCAGGTGTCATTTTAATTATACCAATTCTACTCTAAAACTATTTTTCTCGATCCTTACATTTATCGTAATTAAATGAATTAAAATAGGGATAAAATTTTAATTTTTCAGCAATATAATTAATGAAATATTAATTTTTGAAAAAAAAAATATTTTTCTTATGTGGGCTAACCGAGACAAGCCCGTGGATTATCTCTTATACGGGGTTGCCCGCACTCCTTGCGCAAGGCGAAACCCAACCCGCCTGTTGTAGGCCATACGCGGGATGGACCAGCTCACATTGCATCCATTAATGCATGGTGATACTTGGGTAAAATGCAATAATCTTACATGGAATCAGCACAAATTTCTTCATTTGTGTGAATATTAAAAAAACACTCTCACCCTCTCCCCATCCACTCCTCCACCCTCACAGCCAATGAAACAAACACAAGAATCACCCCTTCCCTCCTCCCTCCTGTAAACAAACAAAGCATAGTCTATATTAAGGATTTATTTTTTATATTTAAAAAGTTTTATATTAGAGATTAATAATAATTTATATTTAAATTTCTTTTTTATCCCACCAAAATACTTTTTTTAAGATACAACCATATAAAAATAGGATTAAAATTGCGATGGTCCAAACAAATACAAAAATAATATTGGAAAAATATTATTATAAAAGTATTGTATATGATTCGCAATTAAATGATTGATTCACACTATGTAGTATTTTCACTTTAATTTTTTGACTTTTTTAATTATGGATAAAATAGGGGCAAAACTCATTTTCCTTATTCGGCAAAACATAAAGCTTATTTTCCTTTGTATTAGTTCTTATTGAAAACTTAGAACCTCTTCAATTAAAATATCAGACCCAGTTAACTTTCTAACTTATGTTAGTCATGTCATTATTTATTAGGAAATCTAAGTTTAAAAAACGTTTAATAGGAGAATAAACCCACATGAAAATTTTTGGAAGACTAAAACTTTAAAAAAGTTCATAACTTTTTTTTATCAATAAAAAATAAAAAATTATAAAAAAATCATAATTGATCCCTGAATTTTAAGAAAACTTTACAATTTCTAGTACATTAATTTTTATACTTCCAACAAATAATTTATTTGTTGTATAATCACTACAATAAGAAAATCATTTAAATAGAAATTAATTTTAAAAATAAAATATCTAGTTAGAATTTGACTAAATTAAAAATTATTTAAAAGAATTATTGGTATATAAAGTAATTTTTATTATTATTAATAAAAATTTATAAAATAATTTCTAAATTGATATTTAATCATTAACTAACTACAAGAAAATCTGCATTTACATACAGCAGAAATCCGTATATAACAATAAATCCGTATGTAAAACATCATTACATACGGATTACATACGGGCAAAAATCCGTATGTAAAACTGTCGTAGGTAACTGTTACATACGGATTTAGGATCCGTATGTAATTACATACGGAAAAATCTGTATGTAAAATCCGTATGTAATTACATACGAAAAAATCCGTATGTAAAATCCGTATGTAATTACATACGGAAAAATCCGTATGTAAAATCCGTATGTAATTACATACGGAAAAATTCGTATGTAAAATCCGTATGTAATTACATACGGATTTATCCGTATGTAATTACATACGGATTTATCCGTATGTAATATCCGTATGTAATTACATACGGATTACATACGGATAAATCCGTATGTAATATCCGTATGTAACTATGGGCAAACTTACATACGGATTTATCCGTATGTAATGTTGTGTAGTATTTTTAATATTTGGCAGTAGGAATCCAAAAACAGAACCTGCATCGAAAGCAATTACAGTTTTCAGGATTCATTCAAAGACAATATCCATCAACATTCAAACCTTCCCATAAATATAATACTATCTCTAAATGTTCAAAATATCCAAATGTGTTTTTCATTAAAACATTAAAAACATCTAATAAAATAAAATTCAAAGTTTTAAAGAAGTTAATAATTATTATAATCTTGACCAGGTGAATTTTGTTCTTCATCATGATTACTATCATGTTGTACTTCATCATTGTCATGCATCTGATTTTGTTGAGTTGGTTGCGGGATATTCGGCTGCTGAAAAATATTTTGTGCAGCTGCTACTGCTTCAGGTGGTAGATATCGCATCATTAAATTTTGAAAGGATTGAAACTGAGCATTCATGTGTTGAATCTGCTGCTTAAGTTCAACAATTTCTTCTGAATCAGCTTTCTTATTACTAGAAGATGCTTGCATTTCTTGTAGGTAGCGATGAACACAGTCGTCCTGACGGTCGACACGTCCAACCCCATATACTCGTCCCTTGTACCTTCCGCCTACACATTGTAACCAACAACTGTTTCTTAATCTTTCCTCCTCAGCAGCATCTAATGGAGTACATGTTGAGGCAGATGTAGATTGTGACTCAGATATTGCTTGAGAGAATCTACTTTCAAAATCTTCCTATTAAAATGAAAAATATTTGTTATCATAGTAATTAATGTACATGAAAAATAAATTTAAAAAAAGTTTTAAAAAAACTAACATGTGTCCGCCTCGATCTATCGTCTACAAATTCCCCAGTGCTCTTTCGTATATGTGTTTATTGAAACACTTCATCAACATGGACTGAGCGGCCAAGCTCCTCTGTCTGTAAAGAAAACATTTTATACATTAAGTAGGTAATAATTAATCATAAATCAATACAAAATTTTATATGGAAGTCATACCAAACGAATAGCGTGTTCATGCACGCTAATGGATCCTCCGGTGTGCAGACATCCACCTTTTTCAGACAAACAATTTTTTTTAGCTGTATCGCATTTGGATCGATACAGAGGCATGTTCCACTGTTCCAAGAGGCTGTTCCAAACATTATTGCCAATCCATTCTGGTCGTTTACCTTCTTGACGAGCCACTTTAAACATTTGTGAAAGGGTGTGAGAAGCCTTTGTATGGAAATTTTTCTTAACTTTTTCCTCATCCTCAACCCTCCATGTGACCTTCCTCTGCAAAAAAAACAACAATCATCAATCCAAACTATAAAATATAAGCATTTTTAAAGGGAATAAAAACAAGTACCTTAAAACGTTGAAAAAATAGATCCCGATCAGCCTTTGGGATTGCCCCCCATGTTAGCCATGGCTCACCAAATTGTTGCTTAATGGTGGCAGTGATGGCCTTTGATGCAATTTTTTATGGATAAAACCTAAATACCAAGACAAAGTTAGTTAAAATTATAAGAATAATAGTAAATTATATAAATTGAATTTTATTATATTCTTACCCTCCCCCAATAGGCTGAATCAGAGGGCGATCACCAGCTGAGAGGACCTCATCCTCTAAGTTATTGGCAACAGAATTTGAATGCGTCCCTCCCAAGTTTGTATATGGAGATGGTGTAATATCTGGGTTTAGGGTTGATGCATTAGAACCAACACGTGGAGATGGTGTTGATGCAATAGCATCTGCTACTGGTGGGGTGGATTGGATAGCATCTGCTACTGGTGGGGTGGATTGGGTAGCATCTGCTACTGGTGGGGTAGATCCATAAGCTGAAGAAGGAGTAGGTGTATTGGGTTGACTGGATGCTGGATTTTGATTGTTAAGTCGTGATAACAATTTTATCACATAAGGTTTTTTTCTGTTTTTTAATAAGTTACTCGGTGATGGTTGATCAGAACCTCCTGATGACATCTATATATATGGCATGGTGGTAATATAAGTTTATCAATGGAGAAAAATATATTGAATATAGTTTAATTAAAAAAATTCAAATAAATATGCAAAAATCTCATCAGCAAACATTACCTAAGAATATGACATCAAATTAATTGGAGTAATAAACAGTATGTTAACAACAATAGTACAACAGTAGTTCCTACGATACATATTATTGTTAACACTGGTTGCCTAAGTCTATTCAGAGCTAGAGATGTCAAAGTCATCTCCATATTCATCTTCACTTTCTCCCTCCTCATTGTCTTCTTCCCATTCATTTGTTTCTTCATCTATCTCATCTTGAAATGATGATACATTGTTTATGTCCACTTCTTCAAGGTCAGCCTCTAAATCTCTTAATCCTGAAACTTGTTCAACTTCAATCACTTCATTAACATGTGACATTTCATCAACTTGATATGGCACTTCTACTTCTACATCATCAGAATCTATATGACCTCTGGGCTTTATTTTGATTGCAACACACCAGCCACGTTTGTCTCTGCGTGATGTTGGATATGGTACATAATAAACTTGTCGAACATTATGTGCAATGATAAAAGGATCAAATGGCACATATCTTCTATCCATTCGAATATCCACAATACCATATTTGGAATCCACCCGTGTACCTCTTGTTGATGGATCAAACCAATTACAGTAAAACAATACAACTTTCTTATCTGAGGTCGAAGAATTGTACTCCACCTCATACATGTGTTGAATCACACCGTAGAAATCATCCTCACCTCCTTCTGTAAGACCCTTTACATGGACCCCACTATTTATTGTGTTCTTTCCCTCGCTCCATGCATGAGTGTGGAATTTGTACCCATTCACAAAAAATGTGTGCCATTCTTTTACACACCTTAAGGGACCAAGTGATAAATCTCTTAGGTGTTGGTTCTTCACAGTTAAAGGGTCTTTATGAACCTATAAATATATGAATGTCATTAATTTTTTATGAAATGGTTAAAGAAGTCAAGAAAAAGTAAATTATATAATTTGTCGATACATACTTCTATCCTAAACCACAAAGAGAAATCTGCATGTATACGAGCCGAAGCATGTGATTCAGAAATTTCATTAGAATGTAAGAAAGAGCTGTCAAAATATAGGTGTCAATGCATTTGGTTAACGATAACTTAATGAATGAATAATAATGTTTTAAAAGAATATCTTGCATGAGGCGTACTCAAGGTATGGTTTAACTTCATTACAGTTGATCAAAACATGAACATGAGCTGAGTTCAATTCTTCATCAGTTAACCAACGAGTCATCTCCCTCCCAGAATGACGTCCAGGTTGGTCAAAGACAGATAAGATTGATGAAATCCTTTCACTTTCATTGTCCACTTCATTTCTACAATGTTGTGGTCTTAACGTGAAGTTGTTGAAATAGTGTGAACAAAAATGAGTTGTCTCACGATGCAAATAAGATGCACAAATAGATCCTTCTACCCTAGCCTTATTCTTCACAGATCGTTTAGCATATCCCATGAATCTATAATGAAAGAAATATGTTATTATTAATAATTATACTTGACATTAAATAAAGAGTAATAACTGTTATTATTACCTTTCAAATGGGTACATCCACCTATAATGGACAGGGCCACCAAGTTTGGCTTTATATGCTAGATGGATAGGGAGATGTTCCATAGAATCAAAAAATGCCGGGGGAAATATTCTTTCCAACTTACAAAGAATTATTGGAATGTTTTGTTCCATCCTAGTAAGGTCATCCTCTTTTAGTGTTGTAGAACACAAATCTTTGAAAAAATGACTTACTTCAATAATGGGATTTAGAACATGAGTTGGTAATGAACTAAATGCTAGGGGAAGTAGGTATTCCATGAATACATGACAATCATGGCTTTTCATCCCAAGTACCCTTCCTTTGTTCACATCAGCACATCTAGCCAAGTTCGAAGAATATCCATCAGGCATCCTAAGATCTTTTAACCATTGACACACATGTTTAATTTCCTCAGTTGCAAGTGTGTAATTTGCTTTTGGCTTGAACATCTTTCCATTAGGATGTGACTTCAGTTCCAAGTCTCTTTGCCTACAATACAAACTTAAGTCCATTCGTGCTTTCTCATTGTCCTTTGTCTTCCCACTCACATTCATGACAGTGTTAAAGATGTTATCGAAGAAATTTTTTTCAATATGCATAACATCAAGATTATGTCTTAATATATTGTCTTTCCAGTATAGAAGATCCCAAAAGATGCTTCTTTTTATCCAGTTATGCCACTCCCCATAACCATGTATTCTTTGCACACGACCTTCAGTTACTTTAGGATAAGTCTTGACTCTATTCCAAACTTGTGTAGGTGTCAACTTAGGTGGTGGAGGATCCATGTCAACTTCCCCCTTCTTGAACGCATTTTTGTTCCTCCTAAATGCGTGATCATTTGGTAAAAATCTACGATGCGAGTCAAACCAAAAATTTTTCCCCCCATGATGTAATCTAAATGCCTTTGAATGCTCCATGCAATGTGGGCATGCCAATTTACCATGAGTTCCCCAGCCAGACAACATACCATAAGCAGGAAAGTCATTAATCGTCCACATTATCACTGCCCTCATCATGAAGTTTTCTTTCCTCGAAATATCATATGTTGGGACACCACTCCACAATTTCTTCAAGTCATCAATCAAAGGCTGTAAAAATACATCAATACCAGCCTTTGGATTGAATGGGCCTGGTATGAGACAACTCAAAAACATATAAGGTTTAGACATGCACATTTCGGGAGGAAGATTATACGGAGTCACAATTATTGGCCAACATGAATATGGTGCATTTGATGCTTGCACATATGGATTAAAACCATCAGAGCATAAACCCAATCGCACATTATGTGCCTCCATAGAAAAATCGGGATACACTCTATCAAAGTGTTTCCAAGCCTCGCCATCACATGGATGACGCAAAACACCATTAGTGCTTCTGTTATGATAGTGCCATGTCATTTCTCCCGCAGTCTGTGTTGAAGCATACATTCTTTGCAACCTTGGAATTATTGGCAAATAGAGCATTGTCTTTACAGGAACTGGTTTTTTGTTACTTGATCCGGTGTTCTGATGACGGTACCTTGGCTTATGACAAAATTTGCATTCAAGCAATGCTCCATCATTTTTATCGTATTCGTTATCATAGAAGAGCATGCAACCATCCACACAACAATCAATCCTCTTAGCCTGTAATCCCAACTTTGACACTAGCCTCTTTGCACTATAATAACTTTTAGGCAAACTTGTTTTGGTGGGTGTTGCATCCAAAAGCATTTTTGAAATAAACTCTAAGCATTGGTCAGGAATATTCCAATTGGATTTGCAAGCTAATAGTTTGACACACATTGATAATTTGGACTCTGATGCCCCTTCATACAATGGTGTATTTGCATCCAACAATAGCTTATAAAATCTTTGACTTTCTTCGTTCGGAGGCTCTTCCATGTTATCTACATTTGGTGCTTGGAATGACTCTTGTTGCCTAAGAGCATCATACACCATGTCTTCCATCCACATAAATTGGTCATCTCGTGACTGATTGTGTGCACCATCCATTCCCAAAGTCATGCAATTATCGTTATTATACAAGTCACCTTCTACCATGTCTTCACCATGATCAGTCCAAATCCAATAATTAGATGATTTGAAACCACGTTTGTAGAGGTGAACCTTCACAAGTCTTTCCTCCAAAATTCTTGTACAATCACACTTACTACATGGACATCGTATTCCCCCATCATTTTGATAACATTCTTGTTGGCAAGCTTTGGTTATAAACTCTTCAACTTCGAATATAAAAGACTCTTTCAAAGCACCTCTTCCTCTATGACACCTGTCATACATCCATCCACGATTTGATGGAAACTGATTCATGTTCTGTTCACAATGTATATGAACAAAAAGTCAACAAATTTTTAAGACAAGTCTTGGAAGACTAAAAATATTCTCATAAATTGTATTTGCATATTAGTTATTGGAATAATTATCTAAGAGAGTTCGTGTTATAGATGAACATCTAAGAGTTCGTATTACAAACTCTACCCCTATTCAACCATATATGGATTTCCATAAGTTATCCACATTTGGCTAATGTTTTTGTTTTGCACAAATTGGCTATTACAACATTTGATTATAATAAGTACAATCAATTAACAACTAACTAAATCCTTCAATTCTAGTAGATGTTACTAAGCAATAATTGAAAAAACAATTGCTAACCAATCTCAATTAAAGGGAAAGGATGGAGAGTGATTGGTGATACAGATGCAAATATTATAATGTGCAACAGTTTATTGATCCAACATTGTAATCAATTTTAAGTGCGGCAGTTTATCTTTGGAGTATTTAGCAATTCCTTAACATAATATATAATTAATATATAATTATATAAACACTTAATTAGACTTTATTAATTTTATATTTCTTTTCTGAGTTATGTCTACCTAAGCATAGTTACTTGTTTCAAAGCCTTGGATTTTTGTGAAGGTAAAAGAAAATAACACTGTTAGTATTTTTTGAAAACTGCATTTTTTTGAATGCACAATAAGAGGAGTTATAGCTTTAATTAGCTAATTTAGAGTTAATATCTTTTAATGTATACTTGTTTTTTTTTTTTTTGCATATAGGTTACAGTATTCCATAATTTATAATTTTTTTCTAATTAAAAAAATAATTTTTAAATTACCCATTTATTATTTTTTGAACTATATTTTTGAAATTATAAAATTAAGAGAGATTTCTTCAAATTAAAAAAATAATTTTATTTTTCCAAAAATATTTAATTAATAAGAAATATGTATTGAGAAAAATGTTTTCACAAATGTGTTGCTCGCATTTTTTATATCATGGCAACATGTATTTACATTTCCTTTCATATTAAAATGACAATAATCAGATAATAACTTTTTTTAGAAAAAAGGACACTACTCTATTGATGTAACAGCCTTTGTGCAAGAAATGTTAGAGTGATTGATTTTTCACTTTCCTCCTTCATACAGTTCTCTAATACATTATAATATTATAATACATTTTTGATGCAGAGGTTTGACAAGTTCATCAACAAATCTGAGTGTACAAGTAAAGTTGGGGATTTTCATATGCACAAGTAAGCATAGAGTTCCACCCACTCCTCTCACATCGTCAAAGCAAGAGCCACATGTCCTTGTGTTCAACCTTTCTCTATCTGTCCCTCACTACAAACACCTTCTCATTTTAATATCAAGTTACAATTCACCTTTCAACTTGGTTTCGGTAAATCAATTATAATTGAGACAAAATTAATCTTGTTTAGATGTTTGATTTTCAAATCTTTGTACAGAAAAGAAATATTTAATATTTAAAAAAAATTAGTTGTTGTTTCTTGATCAATATTATAGGTTAGAATAAAGAACTGAGTTTTTCTTAATATTATTTTTCTGTCATCAATCACTTTTGCAGCACTGTAATGTCTACCATAATTATGAAACTACTAAACCACTTACAACAACCTACTATACAAATTCTAAATTGAGCAGGAATCAACTGAGAGAATCTAAACACATAACTTTACAAGTAAAAAGTTCACCAAAAAGAAAAATGTGAGAAATTATGACAGTAAGTTAATAAGAACTATGTATTTAAAATTTAAAGGGCCAAATATTGATTTCAGCTATTAAGAGGATTGACATTTCTGAAATATGTATTCATTCTAAGGAAGAAGAAAAATATGTAATTAACTAGGAATGAATGGTTCTATTTTTTTCCTTAAAAGAGTATTTGTTTTTTTCCACTTTTTTAATAACTTAATATGTGGAACTCTCTTTTACTGGATGGTTAGCTTTTACCAATGATGTTTCCCTTCTCTCCATCTTTCAGTTACCCCTCTAGTTACTTTGCTTTAACAAGGTTGATCCTTTTTCTCTCTTTAAACTCATCACTGTTGGTGGTTTTAATCTTTTGATGTGTGTGTTTATCTTGTTTCTAGAGTAAATGATATAGTACTAATGTCGTAATTGATTTGATGGCTGCAACACATACTTTTGATGACCTCCAATAATGCAGCATAGATAGCTATAGAGGTGTTTCAGGTTTAGCTGTGTGACCCAACAAATACAGGGTTTCAATCAATTTGAAATAAACAGTAGTTTTAGATGTTGTCACTTTGTAAGAGAGTTTCTAGAAAATTAATTTTGTAATATAAAAACATTGTCCAAGAAGACAAAGCTTCAATCTCCAAATTTTCATGTTTCAAGAACTAGACTAGTGGTCTACAACTTATCCAACTCAATGCATGAGAAAGAACTCAAGAACCTTTGCATTGATGCAGTCATCTCTAGAGTTATCAAGCAAAAACCTTTAATTCAGCAAATAAAGTTTTTGAAAACTGATAACAACAGAAAGGTAGCTCAAGAACGCTATTCTAGGGGAGTTGCCGTTATTGAATTTTCTGACCATCAGCTGAATACAAAGAAAACCAAAGGAGAAAATAGTACTATGCAACAAAGAAGTTCAAACGCATAACAGAAAATGAAACTCTAAGGAGCATGGTGAATTGGCAAAGGAAACAATACTAAATACAAATGGTGAATCAAGTGGTACACTAGTAAATGAAAAATCCCTTCAAGGACAAAAGTTCAAAAAGACACAAAGGCAACAACAAGACCAAATGGACACCGAAAGAAAATCCAGAAGTTTTGTCCACGAAGCCAAAGAATAACCAAAATGAATAGAAAAATGGTCGTGCAGCAGTTGAAGACCAAAACACTGTCACTGCCACTATCAAGAGAAAATCAGGAAACAAAGCGGATGATACTGAGTTTACCTATCACAAAATATACTTATTTAAACTTTAATCCAAACATATATTTCTCATTTCAATCAATAAAACCTAATCGAAAACCAAATAAAAAACCTTTTCCAATATATCTTAAAGATAGAACATTAACAAGCATAGTCACAATCAACAGAAAATAACCTAAACGCACCTATCAGATTCACACCGCAAGCCTTCTCCCAAGCACCACACTATTTGACCTAGACAAAAAATAAATATCAAAAGAAAAAAAATGGTCATTGTACTATACATTTTCCATGCCCAAATTGACGAAACTCACCTTTAGGGTTTCAGTTCTACTCCTGAAGGCTCTACCTCCTCACGAAAACAACCTTCGTATGCCTCCACCTTTAAGATTTTGGATTCGGACTCGCCCCCTTTGCAAATTAGGGTTTGTCAAAACTTCACTCTTAAAAGATGGAGGGTTTGGGAATTTACTTACCAGCAAGTCTTCCAAGCTCCACGACGTCTTCCAAGCTCCACCACCAACGACTTCCACGCTCCACCAACGACGTCTTCCAAGCTCCACCAACAATGTCTTCCAAGCTCCACCAACGACGTCTTCCAAGCTCCACTACTGACGTTAGAAATTTGGGACCACGATTACGGGGACAGAGATTTTAGGGTTCAGAGAGCACGGTGGATTTGGGGCACCAGTGAAAGTGAGACAGATGAAGTTTTTGATATTATTAACATGTGATTTTAAAGCTTTTTTTCTCAATTTCTATTTTTTTTAATTATATATAATAACTTACATACGGCAAAATCCGTATGTAACTATATATTACTTTTTTAATTAAATATATAATATGTTATACACAGACAGAATCATTCGCTTTATAGAATCCGTATGTAAATCATTCGCTTTATAGAATCCGTATGTAAAACATTATATACGGATATAATCTTTATTTAAATATCTTATTTTTTTAATTAAATATGTAAAACCTTATATACGGAAAAAATCCGTATGTAACTTTTTTTTTTTAATTAATACGTTATATACGGAAAAAAGCCGTATGTAACTTTTTTTTTTTAATTAATACGTTATATACGGAAAAAATCGGTATGTAAATTTTTTTTTTAATTAATACGTTATATACGGAAAAAATCCGTATGTAAATTTTTTTTTTAATTAATACGTTATATACGGAAAAAATCCGTATGTAACTTTTTTTTTTTTAATTAATACGTTATATACGGATAAAATCCGTATGTAATTTTTCCCGCTTTATGGCGCGAAAGTTACATACGGATTATGTCCGTATGTAATTAGTTTTGGTTTACATACGGAAAAATCCGTATGTAATATGTTTTTACATACTGATTTGGATCCGTATGTAAATATCCGTATGTAAGACTTAATTTACATATGGATAGGAATCCGTATGTAATAATCAGTATGTAAATCAAAGATTTCTTGTATATAAAGATTTTAATTTTTTACTACTTTATATTTTAAATTAGTCTGTATTAATATTTTATAGACTAATTTAAAATTTAAAATATTAATAGTTAAAGTTTTGGTAGCTAATTTAGATACTACTTTTAAAAATTATTGTATAAATTTTTATTAATAATAGAAACTGTTTTAACTACTAATAATTTTATAAACTCTAAAATAATATCTAATTTAGTTAATATAATGACTAATTATTTTTTATCTTTAAATTTAATTACTCTTTAATCATTTTCTTTTTGTGAATATACCATGCTATATTTTTATAGTATGAAAATTAATAGTTCAATTTCTCTAGATGAAAACTATACAAATGTGGAGAATGAAATCCTTTGCCATGACCCATTTTGATGTTGTGATTATATAATGTTTGGTAAACTTTAACTTTTAGAGAATTTTCTTAATTTTTAAATAAAATATCTTTATATTTTAAATATAAAGACAATCTAAACACACTGTACATATATAAAATTGATATTCATTAGATTTCAGAATCCAAGTTTCAGAAAAGTGTTACATATGGAGGAAAACAGGAAGCTTCGGTCCCTTAATAAAATTGATGAGCGTCCTTATTGGATAAGAATTGTTGTCCTAATTGCATCAACCCATCTGCTAATAATGCTTTCTTCACTCAAAAGATCAAATTAAAGGTACAGTGTTTGTTAAGTTTGGGTATTTGTAGTTGCAGGTAAGAAACTATAATTAACTCTTTCCATTTCAAACTTTCAAATCTAAGCCCCATATCCATCCTCTTACGCTATTAGATTAGAAACCTTAACTAACTATTAATTACTTTTCAAAAATAACTACCACAATTATAATCATGAATCAGGTTTTATTATCAATACAGCACTGTTAAATGTTCTAAGAATTTGCAGTCTACAACTATTTAGGTCGTAATTTCATTCCCATCAGAGAAATATTACTTTTGACAATTTTAAAGAATAAAAGAATATTATTTTCACAACTGCTCATTGAGAAACATCAGTTATATCTATATAATTTTAAAGTTATTCAATTTCAATAAATTGAAATTTCTCAATTTTAATATAAGGTTGTGAACTTATAACACTCTTAATAATAAGGTTTTTCACTTCCTGAAGCATTATGTATAAAGTATCAACTTTCAGTATGTGTGTGTGTGTATATATATATATATATTAATCATTTGAATTAAAAGTATCATAGAGAAAAGTGATACAACCACTTGCGATTCTGAAGCTCCTCCAGCTTTTATACTCATCAAACAAGTCCCCAACTTCAACCCCACGTACTTATTTCGTGCATTACTCATCAAAGAATGAAGAAGAAGCCAAATTAAAACCATGATGTGTACATGCATCTTCTTCCCACGTGTGAATTCAATGCCTGCACATGGCCTAGACACATGTGTGGCCTATCTGCATCAGCTTCCATTTTCATGAGGAGTACTTGTGTAACCACAAGCAACCTCCATAGACACCACCAATGAAAACAATGCAATATCAACACAACCATGAAAAAGTGAGAAGAATAAATCATCATCGTTAAATCAAATCACAAAAGGTTGCGATTAAATCTCAAATCATGTAACTTTCTTAAGTAACTATGAAGTCTATTGGATACAAGTGGAAAGTGTTTATGAGAGTAACTTGCAGAAACAGTTATGGTTTTGAATCTATATGATTGCTCTTTCTCACGATGGTGTGGCCACGATGATCACTTGCTCTTTTGAACCACGAGGGGGCTCCGGCGAGAGGGAGAAGGTTCAGACGCAGCCGGAGTGGTACTAACCTTGCGAGGAAAGGCTTCTTCGCAGATGGCGTTGAAGGCTTTGACGATGACGTGGTGGTTACATGGTGCATTCAGGTGAAGAAAGCATTGCAGAAGATCTTGAAGATCGTCCTCTGACTCGATCTCTTTCTCAAAGATCATTTGGAGCATGGAGTGTCGGAAATCATGATATGGGTTGGAAGAGTCCTTCTCAACGGCCACACTATCCACAAGAGGGCTTCGTTTGAGTACAACGTTGTTGTGATTGTTGGGATCATGAAAAGTCTCGGATTCGGATACTGTGGTAGAGGTGAACTCTTCTTCATCTAGGGGTTCCATTGAAGTGGTGGAAGAGGCCATGCTGCTAAGGTTGTTTGGGTTTTGGTGAGAGTGGGAGGTTTTGGGTTTTGGGGTTGGGTCATGCACTTCAGAGGCTTTTGTTTTGCTGCAACCACAGCTTCCGTTTGCTGTGAACACGGTTCTAAGAAGACTTTTCTTGGTGGAAGACATGAACATGGAAAGTTAGTTAAGATAAAGAAAGAGGGGTAAAATATATAGAGGGAGAAAAGAGAGGAGTATGTTTTTGCTTTGTTTGAGGTATGCGAATGGACAAAAGTGGAGAAGGTAAATGGGGTGTTGGTAGGATTCCTTTTCAAACTAAGGTTGTGGAGAGTTAGCAGATTGAGGTACAAAGCAGATAAAGTGGTGAATTCAAGTAGTGTCCTTGGAGAGGAAGGTGGGATTGGAAGTGTGAGTCTCTTTCGGAAATGTTTGGTGAAAAAATGGGGTGGAGTTTAAGGAGTTTAAAGAGAGGATTTATGAAGGTATTTAACTTGACGTAGGAGTGTAGGACATTAATATTTTGATGAATCTTGAGGGACAAAATTGTTAAATATATGAGAAATAATTCAACGAGAACTCTAAATTTTGAAATGGTAATGGTGCCGTCCTTACGTTGTTGAATTTACAATAAACTTCTTGCGTGATAAAAATAGGAAAATTACCTTATACTGAAAAGGAACACTCTTTTCTTAATAAAGTTGCCTTCTAAGGAAACAAACATGCTTCTTCCATAATATATTTTGCCGCTCAAATTTTGTCTTTCTATCTTGTCTCATATTGTGGAGCATAAAAATAAGCTAATAAATAGTTAAAATAGGTAATAAGTTACTAATAACTAACTTAAATAGTTTCTACTAGATACATGAAGAAGAGTGAGTTATTGAAATAATATATTTGATTAATTAACCGTTTCGAATGTGGAATGGATACGCGTTGGGAGAGAATTATTGGATGAACGTCTCGATTAAGTCATAATATTGGTGTGAAGATTTTGGAATAATTGGTTACAATTTTCTTGATATCAAAAAAAAATTGTATATCGTTAATAACTCAATATGACACTTTAAGGAATGCGAAATATAATCCTGATAATAAAGGGTAATATAACAGTGTACATGGGCTACAAGAGGGACCATACACCACTAAGGATAAATGACAAGAAATTCTATAAAAAGGGAAGAAGGGAAGGATGACCTAGAGATAACTTGCCTAGAGTCCTAAGATTCTCATACCAGATCAAGTGAAACTCACTATGGAGCTAAGTAAAACTTTTTCTACCTCCACAATTTAGTACATAATTTATTCGCATTATACTCTCTTCATCCTAAAACAAAAAAAAAAAATCACTTAAGACCACCACAACTGCCACAAACACCCCTCGATGGTAGGACATAATCACCAACATCAGTCAAAACTCAATTTTTGAGTTCACATCTAACATAATCGTCTCCATGAAATTAACCCTCAATCTTATATTACCTTTCTTGATGCCTACATAAGTGGGAAATCTCTGCTAGTAATGGTCTATGGTTGCCAATGATGAGCTTGAGGCGGATGCAGGGATTCTTAAGGGATTATCGAAGAATGGACTAGTATGCTGCAAGGGTTTAGAGAAGACTTCTCTGATTCAATCACGAGTACCATTGTGGTTTGATCAAAATCGGTGTCACTAGATCAAGGAAAATATTGGCGTTCAGGACACCTACGATTAAGCATATCTGGAGGGAGGTGACTAGGTTTGTCTTTTAAATTTCAAAGTTTGACATTTTGAAGTTTTAATTGATTAATTGATTTATTTACTATATTTTCAATTTGGTTAAAAAAAATTTATTTATAAGTATGGTTGCAAGAGTTAATCAAATAAATATAAGCCCTTCCTCAAGGTGAACGTATATATATAGAGCTTAAGTTTATTGACATGACAGTCGTATACAAAGTGTAATCCTGCATGTTTGTTGTGCATATTCGTTATTATATTTTCAGTTGCATGTTTGTTACACGTAAATACCTATTGATAGTTGTGTTAACATTAAAAAGATAGGGACATGCATTTGTAACAGAATGTTAGCTTGTGGTTTAGCACCTGAAGATCATTGGTGCACGTGGTAGGCCGTTTTTTCTATTAGAGATAAAAGATAAATGTGTTCATTTTCAGTTTAGATTTGCTTCTCTCGAGTGAGAGTTGTTGCATGTTGCATGTGCAGTTTTAAAAGGGGTCTGAAACCCCAGGTGAAGGTACACTGTTTTGCACACTAAACTTGAGAGTTATTATTGCTTTTATGAGCCCTTATTGACTTGAGTGTCAGAATATATCAACAAGTAGGGCACCCTCTGTCACAACGAAGCCATGATTCAAAGCAGCAGGGAGACACAAATCAATACCCAACTGAGGTAGATCCAAGAAGAGGCGTTCAACCCTGTCAATCGGCGGGAGAATCAACCGATCAGAACAGTTATAAATTAAACTTTAATGATAATGTAGGAAGACCTATTTAAAATTAAAGGTGAATATAAAAGATTGAAGTTATTTTGTTGATTCTTTTCAATTTTTTTGGTGCACATAAAAGAGAAAGAAAGCAACCAAATAGGATTCTCACTACCAATTCTCAGAGCGTGAGTATATTCACTGTTAAGAATTTAAGTTTGCATTAAATAAAAAAGATAAATGAGCAGTATATAAGAAAAAGATATATAAATTTATTATCTTTATATTTTAAATTAAAGATAGTGTTATAATTTTGTATATAAATTTTTTCATAACTTATGTAGAACTTTTTTATGTAACTTTTCAAGAAGAAGTAGAAATAATGTATTACATACAATTGTGATTATCTTGGTGTTGTACAACCAAAATGATTTAGGAATCATTATTGAAGATGTGTCGAAAATCGATAAGATATGATATTAACTCCTAAATAAATACGATGTTAACTCTTAATTAAAATCAAGCATGTTAAACCGTTTATACTGTTATATTAATACGAAGTTAAACTTTCATCTGTACCTATCTAGATTCATTCGTACAGAAATTCAGTATAACTCAAACCTATGCAGGCTAAAATATTCAACTTACTCTCTCTCTTTTATGGTGGGTTAGCCAACCCAATATTGTAATGGGTAGAAACTTTTATAGTATTATAAAGTTTTTTTCTCAACCAAACCATTGATAATCAAGGAAAACAAGTTCATGCAGAAAAAAGAAAAAAAAAAGAAGGAAATGATTTTTTTACAATTATTAACCTTTAAAACTAAAATAAAATAGCTTCAAGACACTCTATATTTCAATAAGCTAAAAATCATTTGAAAATAGTTTCTATTTTTCAAGTTTATTTATTGTATCAAGTTATTCTTTTTATATTATTATTAAAATATAATTTAGTATTTGTGTATTAATATCAAATTGTATTCAATGATTAAATTATATTGTTAATAATCGGTATCATAAATGAGAAATAAATATAAACGAGAAAAAAAATTTAGATCTTCTTTTTAAATTTATTAACATTTAAAAATCAACTTAAAATTCTCTTACACTTTCAAAGCCAAATTCAGAATTTATAGTTTTCCATTACTTAAAAAAATTGAGTTTGATATTAAATTTCCAAGATGATTATTTGTTGATCAACATAATAGGTAAGTTTACACGTGGCCGTCTTCCATCGTTTGCTCTCCTTTTTAGTGGAGAAATAATAGGTGTTGCCGTCTCATCCATAATTAGCTTTGAGTTTTGACATTAAAGTCTCACTAACTTCTCCTTACTTGTTTATTAGATGCATGAACATGTAGTTCATTGATTATGCCATTAGGGCTAAAATCATTCCATAACACCCATTTGTGATGTACATGCATATTGAAGATTTACCACACTAAAATCTCTAAATTCAATTGGTGGTCAATAAATTAATCAATTTGGTCATGCAAAGAGCTTGTTGTGCTTGTTGGAAGATCAATTCTTTAAACCATATGATGTACCATTTGTTCAAGAAACTTTAGACACTCTATCTCAATTATGCTACCAACTTTCTCTTTAATGTTAAGCTTTTACATTTAACCCTTCAACTTAGTCTACCAATTTCAGAACAACAAATAGAGAGATTTTAAACAATTTTTCAATGGAACACTTTTGTTAATTAATTATCTCATTCTAAGAAAGAAAAAAATTATGATATAAAAAAAAAAAATTGATTTGATATAAGTTCGTTGAAATAGTATTAATAGAATCAATCTTCGTGTTTGAAATATTGTCTGTTTTGAAGTTTAGAATTTTGTTACCGTTTTATTTTTAAAAGACACTTCAAATGATTAAAAATAATATATATATATATATATATATATAAACTATCTTTAATCTCAACTCCTAAACAATATGTGATTATATTTTATATGTTGATTTAAAATAACCTCTCCACTATTTATATTTACCATAAATTAAACAATTTAAGATTTTTTTTCAAGAAAAAAAATATGTTTTAGTTTTAAGTTATTATTTTAACCTAATAGATAATTTAGACATAGGACTTAGTTAAAAATTAGCAATTTCAATATAATTTTTGGGATCCACTCATTGCCTTGGCCTTCTTATTATCATGAAAGTGGTTAGACATAATCATAGAATAATACTAATGACATTAACATTAGTAAGATAGGTTCTCACTAGATTTCTATATTTTCCGAAGTATATAAATATTGGTACAAAACTTTCCCCTTCTATAACTTTGATATTTGATATTTTCTTTCTTGTAGAAATCCTTGCAACATCATCTATGACTTGTAATTTTCAGGATGGATGGGTATTACCAGAAACCAACCCAAAATCTTATTTAATCTTTAAAATAACAAAGACATTGATATTTTTTTTAATGACTATGTTATTAATATAAAATATTTATTAATTTTTTCAGCCTATTTTTATTAAAAATCTTAATTGATTATTATTTTAAAAAATATTTTAATATTTTTTTCTATCCGCAGTATTGGAAAACTAAATAAAAGATCATTTATATAAAAAAAAGAACTAAAGTTTAGTTATAATAAGATCGAAAATAACCATTTTATTATATTAAAAATCAAACCTAACGATGTTCCTAATTTCAAAATTTTAAGGCAGTGCATTGGTATCTCTTAACCATAAAACTATGGCAAAAATATTCTTATAGTCAATTAACTTTTTTCTATTTGGTCTTCTAACTTTTTTTGCTCTTTAATTTTGACTTTCTATCTTTTTGCTTAGGTTTCAATTTAGTCTAGTTTATCAATTATGAAATGTAAAAAACAAAAATCAATTATGACATTTTTCATAGTATGAAAAACGTTAATTATGATTGTTTCTTTACCATCATAATTTTAATGAATCAGCCTAAATTAAAACCAAAGAAAGATTACTACAAAAAAAAGTTACACGACGAAACCTAAAAACTAAACAAAAATAAAATGCTAAATTTTCTCATAATTGTGTATCTTAAAATAAAGTATATTTTTGAAAAATAAATATAAAAAGAAAAGATAATAGAGTTGTGTAAACTTTTTACATTATTATATTAACTTCACATGGCTTAAGCTAACTCTTTGGAGGAATTAAGATGTGATGGTCAAATTGTACTTCTACATGTACTGTGCCCCTCACCCATGTGCTACTGCATCTCTTTGCCTAATTTTTTTTAAAAATTTTATACGTATTATTATGGATATTTTTTTTATCAACAAAAAATTAAGTAAATAAATAAAAAGATATTTTAGAGGTGTCTCAACCTTATATATAAAAATCATAATTATTATGAATATAATACATAAATGCAATAGCTATGTGTTGTCATTCTAACTAAAATAGATGTTAATAAAACCTAAATCCTTACACGTATTATTTTTTAAATTCTACCATTTCACACCAAAATAAAATCCAAGTTGGTGTACATACATAAAAGTCTACATGCGAGGAGTTAATCAAATCTTTTCAATTGGTGTTAAGTTGAGTAAGAAGAAGTCTAAAAAATGGAATATAAAAAAAGAAAAATTCATAAAGTTTTGGATTGAAAACGGTGACAAATCTTTCTATAAAAGATTTTAAATAAGATTTTAAGAAGAGATTTCATCTAATGTGTACCAGTACTTAAAAGTGAATCACCACTCTTATTTCAGAAAAAAGTACTCAATTAGTAATTAAAATCAATCAAATAATTTGGTGGAATAGTATTGACAATAAACACATTAAAAAAATTAAGCTGTTAAATACAGATTTGATAATAATGTTTACGTCTTTAATTATAAAAAGGTATAGCTACACAACTCATATAATAAAGAATGCAATAGTCTAAGTCATGGTAGTACTCCTATAAAGGGGCTATGTTTGGCAAAATTTAAATTACTACAAAGTCATAACTTGTAGTGGATTGTTTGGTTTGAAATTTTTTTTTATAATTTGTATAAATTTTAGTGAAAAAATAAAATGATAATAATTTATTTTCACTTTGTTTTTTATAATTTTTTTAAATAAAAATTGAAATGAAACTTTATAATAGAAATTTGAAACAAAAAAGTATTTTCTGAAAATATTCTGTAAATCGTTCAAATCAAAAGTTCTCTCATTATTCAAGAGATATTATTTTTATGCTTATATTTTGTTTACATTATTACTCAATAAAATCCATCTCAATATTATTCTTAAAATAGTTTTTATAATAGGATTAGACTAATTTAAATTTTAAAAATTGGGTAAGGGATTTCCTTGAAAGGTTTTCTATGCTACGTTTGGTTGGATAATGTCATTTTGTATTAGCTTGATAAAAAAATATCTTCAAAATTGTAACTTTCAAAATATATTTCTCAATCCGAAAATGTATTCTACCTTTCATATCCCAAAAATACATTAAAAATATATAATTTAAAATACAATTTTAGTTTGTGTAATCTAAAAATATTTTTTTAATTGTATAAATCCAAAAATAGTGTATAATCCAAAAAAAAAATTAAATCTAAAAATATAGTTTGAATTGTGAAATATATAACATATTACTTAATTCTATAATCTAAAAAACTAAAATATGTACATATTAAATTTTTTCCTCACCTAGATAAATATTCAAGAAGAAACATGAGGTGTAAAAAGCAATTGTACATTTCTCTTCATGCGGGGTGTAAATTATAATTAAAGTCCATAAAAATTAATTTTAAAAAAAAGAAAATACACGTTAATAAATCCCATTTATAAATATTTAAAGAAAAACCAATGAAAAAAAGAAGGTGCACAAATTAAGGAAGACGATGAGGAGGGTGAAATAATTGTGCTTGTTTTGCCTGCTACGTGTCCTTCTCTTGGGCTTATTTTTGGAAGCCCATTGCAATTAACACAGAAGAATTATGCCACTGAGTTCAACAAACTGATATTTTGTCTCATCGTTATCATTTACTATCTTTTCTCCTTTCTGGTTCAAGTGAGCTCACATAACATAACACTTTCTGTCTCTCATTTTTGTTTTTCCTGCTTTCAATTTTGATCATCGAACAGCAAAATTGTTTGAGTATTAGGTAAGTTTGTGAGGAGCCAATGATGACCACATCACTGCTACTCCCATCACCCTCTTGTGCTTCTTCTATACTCAGCAGAGGGACTAATCGAATTTCCTCTCCTGCTTCATTTCACACACTTAAGTCTCATGTAAAGGGCGTCAGAGTGCGAGCTATTAGAGAGAAAACAGAGGAAATTGAAAACCCTTCACAGGCATCTTCACCTGAGGAAGTTACACAGAAGTATGGCCTTGAAGCTGGACTTTGGAAGGTGCCCTTTTCTTTTTCTCGTCTAATTTGGCTTATCTAGGAGTTTAAGGTTACTAATAGATTCCAGTTTCGTGAATCGTAGGTTTCTTGTTTTTGGGTGGTTTCTTGTTTGTGTGTAATTGTTGATAAGCTGCGTCTTTTTCTTGGCTTCAATGCTAAGTATGTACTGGTTCCCACTCAATTGACTAGTGGCAAAAAAGAAGCACAATTTGGATTGAACTTAGAGAAAGTCAGAAGTATAATCGAAGGATATGCCATGATATGATTTTGTTGCTGACATTTTGAGACAAAGGAAACAGAAACCTTGAAAAGAAATAGTTTCAAAACAGTGAGGCAAAAAGGACTAGTTTTGCTTGTCTAAATTGAATTCGTGTAGCTTCCTTGATTGCCTTAACTACAAAAGATGTGCCACTTGATCAAATTTAAACTATTTAGTCATAGCCTGTGAAGCTTCTGTGTTTATCCCTGAATTGTAGGCTTTCTTTCCATTCCTTCCTTTGGCCTCGTTTTTATTTTCTCCACTTTTTGGGGAGCAAATAATGGGTTGTGGGTGAATTTTTTACTTTAAAGAATGTTAAGTAATGAATCAATATTCAGTACCTTTTTGTACTCTATCTAAAATGAAAAAAAAATGGTCTCTTGCAGATTTTCACCTCAAAAGATGAAGAAAAGGATAATTCTGACCAACAGAAATCAAAGGCTGATCAAACCAAGGATTTGCTAACAAAATATGGAGGAGCATACCTGGCCACCTCAATTACACTGTCATTGATATCTTTCGCACTTTGTTATGCACTAATTAGTGCTGGAATTGATGTCCAAGCTGTGCTGCAGAAGGTGCAACACTAAAAAACCTATTGTAGATTGCAGTTTAATTCAAAACAAAATAATTGCTTCGGATTAATAAATTTTGTGTTTATCTTCAGATTGGAATCTCAGCTGATGAGAATGGCGAAAAAGTTGGTACCTTTGCTTTGGCATATGCTGCACATAAGGCTGCATCTCCAATTAGGTTTCCACCCACAGTGGCTCTTACCCCGATTGTGGCCGGTTGGATTGGAAAGAAAGTAGAGAAAGATAAGTAGGTTGTAGTGATACCTTCAAAATGCCAAACAATGTACCCCTGAACATGCTTCTCTTTATAGTATCTCCATTTTTATAGCCAGATGAACATTAGTTTCCACACTTATGGGCATGTACATTCTTATTATTTCTTAACTACAATGAAAATTATGTTTAATAATATAAGTTCTGTATGCCACTAACGTTGTCATAATTCGCTTGCATGAATGCATCCACCACTTTAGTAGAATCGCTATAATATAGCCCACTAATAAGATTTTGGTTATAGTCAATCAATCACTGGATAATCGAGGGAGGAACAGAGTAGTGATAAGGTAATTGCCAAGTTACAAAGAAACGTAATGATCCAAAATCCCAGATGAAATTTGTCGTTTCACCATCAGTGTGCTGAATTGCAGGCATAGCAAATATTGAAATGGATGACTGCTTAAAGCTGATAAGCCTAGAAGCTCAACTCTTCTAATTTGCATTCCTAAGTTTTTTTATTGCTTGCAAAACATAAGACATTGAACTAAGTACTAGAAAGCAAGATTTAAAATAATATACAAAGATGGTTTCAGCAAAGTATCAAGATCTTTTTTCTTGAACTAAGGTCCCATGGGTTATGTAATATTTTACTATACAATGAGCCAATTGATAGGTCACTCAGTTCCTCGGACTAGCTTCCTGGAGAAACATGAGAAAACATCTTCATGGAACCTTCAATCCAACCACCAGGACAATGTAGAGAGGATACAAAAGGATGATGGATAGATGTCATAGGTTCTCGGCAGGAAAAGGAACACCACGGTCACTTTTATATTCACAATGCATCCTTTGGAAGCTTCAACCTCCAGTAGGTTTAGATGCAGAAGACAACACTTCACCTACATTTGAAGGATGACTTGGGGTCGAAGTGTTCTCGCGAGTCATGCAGTAATCTTCTTGAAGCGGATCCAGTTCATTCCACTCAACTCCAGCTGTAAATGTAACAAGGAAGATTTAGAATATTACCAAGCCTGGATTCCTATTTTTTTGTGAAACTCCCAAACCCCTCCCCTCCAGGTGTGTGTGGGTGCATGACGTATCTAAAGAATGAAATGGAAGCTAAGAAGTTTAGGGGGATACGTTCTGTTCTCCACATGTCAGTTATGCTAACATCAGCATCTGATAAAAGCCAGTAATCAGCTTCACTCTGCAAAGAGAAATTTTTTTCAAATAAGCTCCAACCCTTGCGCTTTCATTTCTTTTATCAGAAACGATATTGACTCCGTGCTTACAAATTACAACAAAGAAACATTACAAAATGTGCAAATAGATGTGTGCACAATTTTTGAAAGATAATCCCCCCACAGCTTTCAGACTGTGTCGCCATAGATGTATTCTCGCATTAGAATCGCAATACGTAAAACAAATGTCCCACAGAATGAGGTGATACTCACAGCAACATCTGAAGGAACAATCTTCATGATCCCACTCACGAAATCCTGAGAGGTAGTAAATTCTGAACTAGGCCCGTGAACATCTGGTCCCTGAACATCTATTCCTTTCCCTCTATCCTCCGGGACCACTGTTGATTGATTTTTGTTAACATCTGGACTAGATGGAAGTTTGGGTGCAACATCAACACCATTAATATCTTCAAACTTCTCTTCAAATTGACTAAAATGACAGAGAGAAAGAAGGGGAGGTCAGGAGAGAAAGATATGAGCATTATTGCCTCATATCAGGCACTGTCATCTGACCATGGCATTGCAATAAACCCTTGAGGTAACTAGTTTTAGAATCATAAAAAAAATACCTAACAAGGTAAACATCTATGGGGCCCATTGTGCTTCTGAGGACTATCCTGTATCTCCGCTGTGGATAATCAACAGCCTAAAAGAAAACGGGGGATTTACGTTGAGAAAAATGCAACTGATATTTATTATTTAACTTCTACTTAACTCTTCATGCCCTCTCAAATTACCTCGTCAGGATCAGGGACCTCCAAAGTGGTGCCATGAGGAGCTTTAATTGCTATCAAGGTCTCATTCTGGCCGTAAAGACTAAGAGTTCAGTAAACATCCAAAACAAAAATTTATACTGTGACGCAAAGAACATAGATGAAGAAATTTACCTGGAAGCATGGCAAATTTTTTATATCTTCCTCAGTAACAAAAAGCAACCTATGAATGTGGAAATAGATTCAAGAAACACATCAAATATAGTTATGCAAACAAAATGGCGGCCAAATAACACAAAGATAACTGAAGGCAAAATGAATATTACCTCTCATTGTTTTCATCTTCACTGAGCTCCCGCAGTCTTTCTTGCATCTCCCTGCAATAATTAATTAGATAACATAACTAGTCAAGGCATGGTTCCCAAACAGTATAGATGAATAAGCCAATGAAGATGAATATGCCAAGGCATGATCCCCCAAAACCTTATTTGTTCATCTAACCGGCGTTCATCCATTGTTAAATTTTCAACTTCTGCCTGAAGATGAGAAACAGAAAGAAATCAAATGCAAACAGAATTTCAGGAATTAATATTGTCTGTGAAGTATAATATAAGATAAATTATATAAAAATTCAATCCCAATACCATTGCAAAGAAAATTACTGAAATTCAATTCAGACGAGGTCTGTAATTTGTCTCAATCAAAATAAATGTTTCACAGGCAATCTCGCATAAAAATGATTTGACAACAGCTACCTCCAGTTAGAAAAATGAAAGTTTCTTGACAGGAAACCATAAATTGAATACACAATAATCAGGCTTTATATGTTCCAATCCAAAGAAACCATCTCCATGTGAATCCCAAGCAGAAAAACGAATCCTTTCTAACCTGTAAACTAGCAAAATTATCATCAGCCTCTCCCGGTCTCGAAACATCCAGTCCCCTGACCAATAATCATCAAAGGGGTCAGTAAAATAGTTTCAAACTTCAATACCTCAGAAAACAATTATGACAAGGACAGATGAATAGAAATTCCTACTTCCATTGAATTCGGTTCTTGAGTTTCTTTTCTATAAGGCCAATCCCTTCAAGAACGTTTGTTATATCATATATCCTCCTCTTTTGCACCTATAGAAGCAAAAAAAAAATGAACATCAAATTATCAAACTTTACAGCATGAAAACATTAGAGCATATGAAAATATATTAACCTCTAACGTGTCTGCAGCTTTATTCAGATCAAGGATACCATCCTCAGCTTGTTTGATCAAATTGATGAACTTCTTGGTCAAGAGACCTATTTTTTTATGAAAATGATATATGTAGTAAATTAAAATAAAAAGTATAGCAACTTTCTTTTGTCACTAAAACATATTGAATAAATGGAAAATTACACTTTATCTGCCAGTAGTTTCCCCACTTTCAGATAAACCCACCAGACTGTTTTTTGTAACTGAAATCTCCTCAACTTTAGTTTAACTTGAAAACATTAGCTTCCGCTAACTTCAATGGCAAATCAACATTTACTTGTCCTACCATCTAAGGTATGGCTGGTTGGTTTGATTATAAAAACTGAACCAAACTGTAATGAAAACTAGTTAAAGAATCAGTTTATGAACCATACCATGTTTAGAAACCAGCTCTTCAAACTGTAATTAAAACCACTTTTGTCATTTGGTTAACCAATCATGTTGATGGATCTGCATCGTATTAAATGTAATGTAATATGGAGGATTACAGAGAAGGTTGTGCCTCTGTTGGTACTTCGTAGTGGCAGAGGAATAATGCATTTTAGGAGGTTTTGCTAAAGTGGCAGAGAGTGAAAGTCAACAACAAGGAGTCAGTCAGCTTCTAGATGGGTGGGGTGTGAGAAATAAAATTTTCTGTAATTTATTTTAGTTAAATCTGGTGAACTGAATTCAGTTGGTTAGGCTATTCGATAGAAATTGGTTAATCTAAACAGCTTTTTAGATAGACTTTGGTTAGGCTATTAGAAAGCTATTTACAATTTGGATCTTCTAGATGTGGTTTAGTTTAAGTTTGCAATTCAGTTTGGTTTTGAGTGGTTCTTTACCCATCCCTTTGAACCCACTAAAGTGTATTTTATTTCTAGAGGGTAATGCATAAACTAAACAATAACTTTAGAGGGTAGGTTGTGAAAATATTAAACTAGAATGAAATAATGAGTAAAATAGACAACCAGTGTAAATATTAATTGAAGAAATCATTGTTTTCAACTTAAAATATCTTGCGTGTATAAACTACAAGTTGTTGGGAGGGTTTAATAGACAATGAAAGTTGAGACCACTAAATGAGCAAGGATGAAACTACAAGGGGTCAAAGGGTAATATACACCATACAGAATTGAATAACAATAAAACCTTGAAGATCAACAATGAACTAACAAAAGCTATAATACCTAAAGAGCTGTCATAACGACATGGACCAGCAGGAGTGAGATTATTGCCAGAAGGAGATCCTGCCAAGTTTACAGAAAAAAAAAATATCTAAATTTTTTGCATGCAGAAACAAAGGTAAAGTATTTGATGGTGTATGTTAGTTGACAGACAACCAAAATATTATTTACCTGAATTTTCTTCTGAAATCTATTAAAAATAAAAAAGTATAAACCTAGTATACAAAATACAATGTTTGGAAGATAATACTCACCGATATTTGAGCCTGGAGTTTGAGTTCCAAGTCTGTTGCATTTTGTCATCCTAGAGGATTTGCCACCCTTCCCTGTCTTTCCTGATACAGGTGTACGAAAAGGACTATTAGCTGGTTCAGTGGTTCCAGGAGTCATCCTGTCACCAGAATCAGCTTCAAAATCAGCTGCTTCACTCTTTCGCTTCAATTGCTGAAATGTGAAAATACAATCATGGCAATCAATAGAAATGAAAATAAACAGGAGAAACTAGAATAGTAAAAATTACATTTTCACAAATAATTCACATACTATAATCATCTGACCATGGACAATCTATATTTGGGTCCAAAACATTGAAAGAAGTAATTGCAAAACAATATTTAATTAGAATGTTCATAAAGGAAAATAAAAGAATAACTCAATACTTGTGGATATGTCCATCACAAGATTATGCATAATTCATTCTTTAACATGATCACTATCTAATCTATTGCAAGTTCGTAATCATTCAGTTGAAAACCTTTTTTCCCACAGCCCCAAGGACAAAAGGACTAGGCATGGCACAAATATGTACAATTGCTTTCATCTGAAAGTATAAAAGGCACCCCAAAGGAATGTGTCCTAAAAAACTCAGAATTCTTAACTGAAGAAGATATGGATGATGTGACTAATATGTGGTCAAATCAAATGCCCAATAACCTATGCATTTGGCAGGTTCCAACTTCAATCTTAGGTTGAGTAAAATGATTCAAATTAGAAATAAGCAGGCCAAAAGTAAAAAAGGTATACATAATTACATATGAAGTCGATGGGGGCTGTCCACAAGTACTTCAAAGCAGCTAATACAACAAATAAATTTCCCCCTCCCACTCCCTCCTTTCCTCCTGAAATTAACCCATTTACAATCACAACATGAACTCAACTTCTGGATAATCAACAAGCACATCCTCTCATGTTCCTCATTGCTCTAGTCACAAACCCAAAAACTTAATATCACCAAACAGAGTAAATAGAAGGAACAGTTTATCAACTTCTATACTCAACCAATTAATTCATACCCTGTATAAAAACAAATAACATACACATTATATTTCCAACTCTCAAACACCTTAACTTGAGAAATCAAAATTCAATCGCAACTACCACTTAACAAACCCCAAGTTACAATCTAGCTCCAGTGTCACCTATAAACTAATTCAGCCACTAACACCAACAAATTAACAACTCAGTAACTAATTAAACCCTTTAATTGTGCAGATCTCTAGTTCTCCACAAATCCTCCTAGCCACAAACACTGAACCACAAACCCCACTCTAACAACTCAACAGCCACCAAAATAATAAAAAAAACCAAAAAACATAAAAAACGAAATTAAGGAAGCACTGACGGGAGTCTTGATGACCACGGCTTCGGCGTCATGGTCTAGGCTGCGGCGGTGGTCAGGGGCGAAACGGTGGTAGTCTCCTGCGGCTGCGAAGGGCGGTTTCATGGAGGAGAAGGGTAGTTGGCGTTTCATAGAGTGCATGATCTGATCGGGCGGATTGGAGGAGGCGGTGGCGGTGGCGGCTGCGGCGGAGGGAGCGCGCGGGGCCGACATCCGCCGCTCGGAAGGGGGATCGGCGGGGTTTGAGAGTGGGAATTGGGGGAATCCGAAGGAATGGGAGGGAAACAGAGATCTGAGCGTTTGTTGGTTCGGAAAATAAAAAAGCGGGAGAGAGAAAGGGAGAGGAAAACGAGGGAAAGTGAAGAACAAAAAAGAGAGAGAAGGGAAAGAAGAAGAAGAGAAAGGAGGGAATTTGGTTCGGATATAGATGTGGAGGGAAGCACTTGCTACAATAAATTCCTAAATAAATATACTATGTATTATTATAATTATTTTTATTTGCTTTCACCAAGAGAGAGAAAAAAAACACCATCAATTATTATTGTTATGATTAATAAGGTGATTTCTCAACTCATTCAACCTTCATCATCTTCATCATCATCAGACTAATAATATTTTTTAAATAATCACTATAAAATTTAACAAAATCATTGTATAAACCAATTTAAAATAGAATTGAATGATTGAAATACAACTTTTTTGCAAACCATTTCTTTATTAATAGCTGTTTTGAACTTCCAAAGTAATTGATTTTAATTTAAAAAAATTTAATAAAATGTACATTATTTTTGGATATAAATACGATGCAAGATAAATACGAAAAACTTCTATACTATTAATAGTGCATTATTTTCTTAAATTAAAAATAAATACATAAATTTTTTTAAAGAAAAAATAATATATAACTACATTATATCAATAAGTAAGAGAATGCTACCGAGTCTCAAATAAATATTATTTTGTATATATTCTTATACTTTTTATTAGTATTGTTTCTTTTAGAGATTATTTATACCAAACATAAAATTTTGGACAATTGATGAATTAAAAATCACGTTCAACCATTATATAGTGTAAAATTGTTTTATATGGTATATAACAATAAAAAAAAATTATTTGTACAATTTTAGAACTATTACAATAAAAACTAATATCATTATTACGTATAATAATTTATAATTGAATAATAATATAAACTTAATTTATGTCATCAGTGTATAACTATTTACTCAAGAAGTTTTTTAAAAAATAATCTTTATAGTAACTGAATGAGCCAGTTTAAAGTAAATTCTATTTTTCTCTTAATTATCTTTAATTAAAAAGAGCAAGAAATTTGTCATTTTCTTAAGCAGCTTCCAATCACTTAGTCACACTACCACTTTTATAATAGTTCATCAAAACCTTCCCACGATTAAATTAATTATTGTTTAATGAGACAAATTAAATATCACCACATTTCTAATAGCTTGTGTTAGATAGCAAATAATTAAAGTGGTGATTATGCAACTAACTAAAATTAAATTTGTTGAGTTGACTTTTTAATCAAAGTAAAGAATGATTAAAAAATGTATCTAATACTTATTTCAAACACCAGGAAAATTATGATAATGACACGTTTTTTAATGTTTTGTTTGTTTCACATAATAACTATAGAAGGAGAAAAAACAAGTAAAAAGAATAAAAAAAAAGGTAAAAAGCATGGCATAAAAGAAGAGATAACTTTCCTTTAAAAAAATTAAAAAAATGTTATAGCATGATAATATTATCAATTATGTTGTCCTTTTACCGTTCTTATATTTGTAAAACAACTTTTTATGGATTATTAGATTTTATTTTTGTTTTTTATATATAATGAATGAATTAAATAGTGTAATATTATTAAATAAATAATAAAAGTTTAAATAAATTAATAAATAAAAAAATTCACCCTTTTCTTTAACCAAACAATATTTATTGCTCATTTTTCGAATGTTTCCTTGATGTCCTTTCCCTATGTTTACATTTTATTTTATTTTTATGATATGATATTAGAAAACAAATATAATTACAATTTTTATATAACTGTTATTACAGAAAAAATAATTACTATAAAAAGTAAAATTACAATAAAATACATATAAAAAAGCTATAAAAAAATAAATTTTATTCATTAATATAATTATAGAATAAATATAATTTCAAATTTTCATCTATTTTTTTATTTTTATAATTATTATGAGTATCTATATTTATTTATTAACTATAAATTTATAACTGTTTTAATATAAAGATTCAGATAAAATTTTTAAAAAATTATATATATAAAAAAAAGCTTATTTTTTACAGTTTCTTTTTGTTGGTGACTCTTAATCAAATTAACAATTAGTTTATATATTTTCTTTTAAGTTGCAACTCGTCCAATTCCTGGTCCAACTATTTTCTTTTTAAGAAAGTCTTTCCTAACTATAAAAAAGATACAGCAAAATAACAAATCCAGATAATATGGAGAAATTACCATGTGCTAGCAAAGTGTAAGACAAAGGGAACAAGCATGTTTACACAAAAAAAACAAGAATGGAGTAACCATAGAAAAAGCAAAAGTTGACCTTATCACCATGATGTTAAAAGAGAGATGAACATGACATACAAAATTAGTACACCCTGTAAAGTTGTACCCTGAAATAGTCATATGCAACTATACCAAAACCAAAAAAACTAATTAACAATGTCACAAAGGTCAAAGCAAAAGTCAACACTACCAGTTTCTTTTCCTCTCTTTCATATAGCAACAACATTTTAACAACGATTATGATCTTTCACTTGCTGAGATTTTCCACCACTCCATCGAGGCCACAATGAACTGCTACTTACCTTGTCCCCGACCAAAAGGCCTCTCAGATTCTGAAGCTTGTTGATTAGGAGCACTTTTTGACTGATTCATGCTACGGCTATTATTATTATATGGTCGTGACTGAAAACTGCTAGAAGACTTTGGAAAGGGACCAGACTCTGATATTCTGAACTGTCTAAAGTCATTCACAAAGTGTTGTGATGTGGTGTCACGTGTAGTTGTTACATGATAAGAGCCTGCATCATTATGTTGTTTGTGACAAGGAGATGGAATTCCCTCATTTTTCACTGTATTTACTTTTCTTCCTCTACCTAAACCCCATCCAACACCACCTTTTTTGTGAATGAAGGAAGGTGCATTTGCATGTTGGCTACTTGCATTCGATGAAAAGCATCTATCATGTTGGCTACTTGCATTTGAGAAAATCCTTGAAGTATTGCTCCTGTTTTCACTCCTCCATTTGTGTTGATTTTGGACCCTGAGTTACCAAGTTGGCCAATTAAATGTTTTTGGAAACCAGATAAAAGATAAGAAATTTTGTCTGAGATGTGAAGGTTATATATAATTACAAGCTTTTAGTGAACTCAAAAAAAATGAGATATGAAACCAAACATTCTTGTAAACATTTATATATAGGAAACTAAAATATGCTTCCACCCACATGCTCTAACGTAGAAGGAAAGAGAAGTACCTCCCGAAACGGCTAAAATGTTTCTGACTTTCATGCCACAGTTCAGTTTCCATGATATCACCTTCAAAGATTGTCTATAAAAATTTGGAAAGATTTTTAAGCATGAAATGTTATACAATATACGCATACATACATTTTCTTTATCAGAAAAGAAATTTCTTTGAAAAAGCAACCGAGATTTACCTTCTCTGGAAGCTTCACACCCGATAGTAAACGAGGAATATGATTACTACCAGTAGGAAGCTCGTAATAGACACATCTGAAACATAAACGATGTCATAGTTATTGGAAGTTGACTCACAAGTTGAATGCCAATTAAGAAAATGAAAACTGTGTTCAGAATTTGAATAGCATACAAGACATGATCTTCTTTGCTGTCACAAATGTCAGAGCAAGGTTTGTCAACAAACTCATGGCAAAGGCTTATGGTACCCCCAATGCCATCACTGCTAAAAGTATCAAGAACACAAACAAAGGAAACATTGAACTATGCGTTATTTCCCACACAAAAAAGTACATGTAAGGTTGCAATGTAGGTGCTAATACCATCAAAGAAGAAACAAGCAGAAGATACGAAAAAATTAATAGAGAAAAAATTTACAAGAAATCACGAAATTTAGTAAGTTTATATAGTCGGTCTCAGTTGTGATTTTGTGTGCTAGAGTCTGTGTTGACGAACCTTATTCTTGTGTCTAACTTGCAAGGCGCATTTGGGTCAACAGATAGAGAACCAAATTTCTCTGCTAATTTGCTAGAGCTTCTAACAAACAAGCTATCAGCCTTGAATGAATTTCTTATGGCCTCCTTTTCCTATAACACAGAAAGGGAGATTTTGAGATGCATAAAACATCAGCAAATGAAGTGTTTAAAATTGTGTGGTGTGCTATGGTACTGAGTAAGTAGTTCACACAGATAATTCATTTTTGAGTTCTTTGGTTTCAGCCACAAGCCGGCTATCATCTATCCACGGAAGTTTGCAAATTCCCTAGTCAAAAGACACAACATTTGTTTCCATCAGTACTTATTACACTGCATGAACAAAAAACAATACTAACTAATACAAGAAACATGAGTGAAATAACCTGCGACGTGAAGCGCTTTCCTGCAGTGTCAACTTCAAAATCTTACAAAAACAAAAAAAAAAAAGCAATGATAAGAAACAGAAAACAAGTAAATAGAACCAAAAATTGAATAGAATGCTTCAAACAACATAAACTGGCTTACCCTGAGGATAAAAGTCAAGTACTCTAGATTGCTCATCAAGCATCAGTTGTGCATAGGCTTTTGGAAGTGCATGAGCACTGTACAAGAGTAAAATTAGATATAATCAAGGTAATGGAAATATATATTAGATTTAAAGTTTATGGTATCAATCAACAATCAAATGGGTTAGCAAATAGGAAAACATAAGAAAGTTACCTTGCCGGGGGGAGGACACTTAAAAGTTGATCAAGTGGTAAGAATGGGTCACCTTTCTCAAATTTTACTCTTACTTGACCCATGCCCTTTAAGTCCGAAGCAAAGGGACCATAGTGGAACGGGTAAAACCTGTATGTTGCAAGGTTCATGTCAAATATTTGGATTTTTCCATACTTGTATAATGTATTACACATTAAATTTCAAGTTCTGTATTCAACCACATTGGCTTACCATCTCCACGAAGCAACTGCTGAAAAATAGTATTGAAGAACCCATACCAATCCTTCGGTGTACTTCTGGACCTACAATTAAATTGCAACCTATCACCACCACCACCATTGAAAGTTGACTAATGTGACCCTGCTAGTGCAACTTATTTGAGAAGGTAGTTAAACAACAAAAGTTTTTCAAACCCAAAAGGACATCAGTTGGCAAAGTTGTTTATACAAACACATACTATTTCTTTTCTTTTCCCCTCAATGTCAGTAGGAGTTTCCACAGAAAACTTCGCTTTGTAATATCTTTCTTTGTAACCAGGTGCTCCAAATTTTATCTGTAATGAAAGGTAACAACATATACTAATATGTATTCAATTTTAAAATAAGCACAATTCATGTCCATTGAGCAGAGGAAAAAGTCAAATTAATAAAAGGAGCATGTTTACGAGTTTAATTTAATACATGGTTTACTAAACAAATATTATGCTTATAATAACTTATGAAGTAATTATACATGAAAATCTGTAATTTAATTAGACTGTAGATGTATTATAATTTAATTAATAGTACATACCTTGTCAATTAGGAAATCTTCACTCCAAAGTAAGTCACATTTTTTTCTAATACTTTTCTTCAGTTCATCTTTTAAATCCTTTGTGTTTTGCTCAATCTGATAATGAGGAGAAAAAAGATCATCAACAATTCAACATCAATATGCTGCTGTAAAACAATTCATGAAAGGTGTCAACAAAACTGTATAAATGAAGACAGAAACTCCTGATTTACAATACAACATACTTCAGCATGTGTAGCAGAAACTTTATTGACCAAAACTGACGAGTTCTTTGAATCTGGTGCCTTCTTAATCAGAAGAGTACAATCAGACGTATCTCCATTGTCAAGATCCGAGAAACTTCTTCCATTCGTTTCTTCCCGCTTCTGCATGGAAAATCAGGGAAACACATGAGCACAAATTTACTGAAAAATATGAATGTATATTATTGAATTTTGTTATTCATACTGCGCACACTGTAGAAGGAAAGAACGAAAGACTATGCATGCAGAACCATACACCCCATGCAAGAACGAAAGAACGTAAACAAGAGAGAAAAGCAAAACTAAAAGAGAGAAAAGAAGAATATGACAAATAACTTTTATTAACCTTTTAGTGCCAAGATTATGCAGTTTTGCTGCATAATTCTGCAGCAATAGCGGCAATTCAAAAACATGTCCTGTTCATGATTGAATTTGTTGGTTTTGTTGCCTGTTCTTCGTGTGGGTGGTGGTTTTTTATAAGGATTGGAACATCCTAAAGTGTTCCTGTTAATTTAAATTTATTCATTGATAAAAATAAATAAAAAAACCTTTTTCGCATACAAGACGAACACATGCACCAGCATTATATAGGCGATATGCGAAACTGAAGAACAAAAAACAGAAGATTCAAAACTAACAGAAAAGAATTGAATCTTAACATCCCCACAAGCTTTGCGGTACATATCCATCAACGGAGGCAAAAATGCCATGTTCAAGGTTTAGTGAAGACATCCCCAGCTTGATGAACAGATGAAATGGGAAGCGGTTCGAAGAGTTTCTATTAAGTTTTTCACTAAAAACATGACAATCAATTTCTAAATTTTTGGTTCTTTCGTGAAACTGGGACTGAGAGCAATATATCTCGCGAATTGATTATCGCAAGCAGGAGTTTAAGTTTTAATTTTGAATACATCAATCAAGTATTTCAACCACTGAACTCCGAAAGTGAGTTAGCAAGCGCACAATACTTAAATCGGTGAAGAACTCAGTCTTATCCAGTTCACCCTGTCTCATGGAGTGTATTTCCTGTAACACATCCCATATTTTGAATTGATCTCCCTTTGTGCAATTTAGGGAGTTCCCTAGCAATTTCAACAAACACAATGCTTTGTGCAATTTGAGCACTAATAGTCCCCATTATCCATGATATTACCATCTTGTTACATCTTTCATCTTTCCTAGGTTTCATGATGATACATATTAGATTGAGGAGTAGGAAGACTACCATAGATGAACTTGTGTGTATTTTTTGAAAGCAGTGTCAGTCTCATAGCCCTGCTCCATGCATGGTAATTTCCTCCATCAAGTTGTAAATTGCCCTGGGTTTTCTCGAGGATATAGATAATAAGGATTGGATGGGTTTTGGGAAACATCCAAGCTACTGTTGTTAGATGCAAAGAGGAACAGTATCCAGCGGAAAGAGCGGGATTAACCTCAGTTCCGATACCATATTGGATTTTGTTATTCGTAATGTGCACACTCTAGAAGGAAAGAACGAAAGACTACATACACTCCATGCAAGAATGAAAGAACGTAGACAAAGACAGAGAAAAGCGAAACTAAACAACAAAAAGAAGAAAACAACAAAAAAACATTTATTAATTTTTTTCGCCTACAAAACGACCACAAGCACCAGCATTATATACTTACTCTATGCGAAACTGAAAAAACAAAAAACAGAAGATTCAAAACTAACAGAAAAGCATTGAATCTTAACAGACATGTAGATTTTTCAAATATATTCCAACTTACAGCTTCCTCGTTATCTTGAATAAGCCTTTTCAATTTACGTTCTCTTACTTCAGATCTTCTCTTAAAGATTTTCTCTTCATATGTACCAACCTTAAGTATAAATTTTTCAACTCTTGATAACTTCATAAAAGCAGCATTTTTCTCCCCAACCTGTTTTCATAGCATAGATACACTACTATTGTTCATAAAATAGATTAATGGAATATAGCAGAAAAACGAAAAAGATATGAACAAACAAAAGAAGGAATGAGACAGTAACATGCTACCCTGCTCATGTCCACAAGATATCCTCCAAGTGTATTGAATTCTTCCTTGTAAACAGTCATTAGCAAATCAATAACCCCCTGGAAAAATTGGGCAAAACAAGTAATGATATAGCTGACCTTCCATTAATACTTTATATTCTCCATATCTAACAAAAAATCTCCTACGAACCTCATGAATATCCAAAGATGGCATGTGGGGCAGAAAATCATTTCCAATAAAAAAGCACATGAAGATGAAATCATCAATTATCCGCTCAAGCTCAATACTACAAGTTTTGGGAGGATTTTCTATCTTCATGTCTAACTCAAGATACTCCCTCAATAACCAAATGTGCAAAAACTGCACAGTTAAATTCATAAGACTAGTGATAATATAAACAACAAAGTTGTAGTTAAAGAATGCAGATCAGTTACTATACCTTGCTGATCAAAAAAAAAAAAACAAAGTTATTATACCTTGAAAGGCTTGGCAGCAACTTTTGGGTGCTGCTGCACAGAGACATCCTGTACATGCCTAGAATGTGAGGAATTATTTTGTACAGAAAAGTAAAATTGTATATCTTAGAAGAGTTTAACCAATAACCTCTCTTAATATTGAAAAATGGGGCTCATGAGTTGCCATTGCTAGCATTATAAGATCAGCATCCTGCATTCCAAATACAAATCTTGTCTTTATATTGAGCATCAGAAGAAACAATCACTTTGTCCAGACAATTTTTACTATGATTTACTTACCGAGCCATATAAACAGTGTCTGGTATTTGGATCATACTCCTGCAGACTACGCTGTTTGCGTATGTATGACATAATCTTATGTTCCCCTTCGCCGGGAACACTAGCATCAGAGAGAATTACCTAAGTTCAAATTAACCAGGTAAAAAACAATAATATTTAGCTTGATATAAAAGAACAACAATAACAATGATTTACAATATTAAGCTTGGATGAATGAAGCATTCTTAGTGGTAGTTGCACTTCTGTGGACTATGCATGCCATACCATAATATCCTTCCATAAGGAGTTACAAATTATCCTTGAAGAGATATAGCTTTTAAGTGCCTTTGAGAGTTCATGCATGAACTCAGTGCCTGGTGTTATAATATTGGAATCTGCTACTTCGGTTTCTTGTTTAGGAAGAACTTGTTTCCCTTCAATTTCAAATTGTTTCCTTAGCCTCTCTTCCTCAGCTTCCTACACGTATACAAGAGAAAATTAAATTCAAGGCCTTAATTATACCGTGATAATAATAATTTATCAATAACCCACATGAATTTCATTGTCCTTAGCGGCTCGAAAACGTCTTGATCGCTGCTGGTTCATTTTGGCACGTGGGGCAACCCCGTCTACGCATTAGAAACACAGAGCCTCTTTAGTTCAACTATTCATTAGAAGAGAAGCAAAGATACTGAAACACTACCTAGCTCTGCATGGTTGGGGCAAATTCTTTAAGCCAATATTCACTTCATACAACTACTACTAGTGATGAACATATATGCAACAAGGCCCTCAAAACAAAAGCTATGAAGCATAATCACAACATTGCACAGACATATAGTGAAACATCGATGAAATGCAATGAGAGTAATATAACAAATGATCTAGATTTATAATAAACTTTTATGATGATAACAAGCCTCAGAAAATATAAAAAAACACATAATTTTACAACTAAAAAAAAAATCTTGACCTCCTTACAGAAAAATACAAAATAAGAAAACGAAGATATATCTCTTAAAACAAGTATATGCACCTCCTTAAACGAGCTTTCTTTTTCAAAGACAAAAATCCTCACAAAGAAAGGGTGAGAAACATTATGTTTAATATTATTTTTTTCTAAATGTTGAAAAAGTAATATTTTCATTATTGTATTAGTATGCATGCATTCATGTGAAGGTCTTAAAAACAGAGGGATGCTTGTACAGATACAATTTCTAAGACAAAATGCAGCTGCTAAGTCAAGAAAATAATAACAAGTATCAACAGGGGTTAATGATGAGTTAATTAGTGAAAGCCTGGTGTCTCACTCACCAATAGCCATATAAAGGAGCCTGCGAGGCCTAACAGTGTCAACAAGTCGATCAATGTAGTCAAACACATTTCTGAACACATCTTCAAATGTAATTGGAAATGGAATCTAAATGACAACACAAACTTCATCAAAAACAAAATTTTAAACAGCTTAAGCCTAAATACACATTAAGTGAAAAATAAACAGTACAAGAATAAAAGAAAAGGAAGCATGAGAAATATATGAACAAAAGTGAGTAACGAACATTGTTATCATGATCATCAGGGTGAAAGCAAGGATGAATGATGACATTCATGTCAACATACAAGTTATCATATTTCACTCCATTTGGGTCTTGCATGGCAGGGTCTACATCTTGCACCACCTTGGGATATTTGTCAGTCAACCATCTATAGAACGTAGGCACCCCCATAGCTAATACTTTCCCAGTAGTTTCTGATCGATTAATAGCTTAAATACAGACAAAGGCAGTGTTCAATGACATGGTTATTTATAAAAGAAAGAAAGTAACAATAAACAAAACAGATATTTTCTGCACAAGAAGATTCACTCGTACCTGGGTTGCAGTGAGAAGGAAAGTTCTGAGGAATGACTTAGCAAAGAAGTTTAGTAAGAAAATGAAGAGACACAAAATAGACTTTTCAAAACTGGGAATAAAGTAATCATTAGTCGTACGAATCAACTAGAAGTGTTTCAAGAAACAAATTATATATAATTTCTAGAAAGCTTACAAGACCTGAATATAATTTTAATCTTTGATATTTTCACCAAGAATTATGAAAATATAAAGAAAGAATAAAAAGATTTAAAACTATACACATTAAAAAATGCATTAGTAACACCTGAGGAAGAAAAAGGTGAAATTAGCTCTTACGATCTTAACTTACACTGTGTTGTTAGATTTAAGAAAGGGAAAGAAAATAAAGAATAAAAAAGGTAACATAGATAACTGAAGCATTCTCATTATTATGATACAGTTTCCGAAAAGTCGAGAACCGTGATGGGAAGAATTTGTTGTTACAGCTTCCATTTGGTTCAAAAGAAAAATAAAATAGAGTAGCATAATAAAAAAAATAAGGAAAATAAATACTAAAAAATTTCACTTAAAATAGAAAAAAAAAATTCCATCATTGCTTCACCATGAGTAATGAGTAAATAAATAAAAAATAAGAAATACTATAATAAATTTCATTATTTTTAAAAATATTTTTGCTCTATTTTTACTCAAACACCCCACTCACCATTATTTAAAATCGTGTAATGTTTTATTATACTAATATATATAAGTCAAATGTATCGCAATATTTTATACTTTAAGGTGACAATGGAAGTGAATTTAACCTATTAATGTTTAATTTGAGTGCAAAATAAGATTTTTAAAAAGTTAATTATGATCGAACATTCCAGTAATGTTAATGGCAAAAATAAATTTGATATTTTTTATTTGGATTTACAAGAGTGTGGAGATACATCGAGGAGAATAGTGAAAACCATTTCCCTTTCTTGCATAGAACAGTGCGATAAGACACGCTAACATTAACATTAGTGTTTGCAAATTCAAATACACATTCAAATCTCAGTACTTTTTACTGTTTTCACTGAATTATAATATTTCTTTTTCACTTTTATCAAATTTCATTTTATACTCTTTTTTTTCTTACACTTATATATTTTTAATCAGTAGACCAACACTTATATATTACATTAACTTTTATAAATATTAAGAAAATTAAACTTACATAAATTTTATGTCTTTAACTCAAATCTACATATAGATATTTTATATTTTATTATTTAATCTTTTTTAAAGATAATAATAAATTTATAAACTTATATTTTAAACGTTTTAAAAAAAATAAAAAATATTCACCATCATCACATCACTCACAAATTTGAATAAATCTTTTTCATAAATTCATTTTAATATACTTGAATTCAAACATTCTCACTTTTTTCATAATTTCATCTTAAATCCCTACACATTCACTTCACAGTCCAAACACAACTTTATAGTATAATTGATCTCAAAAAAGAATTAAAAAACTTCTTTTATCTTAATCAGAAAAATATATTGAATAAGAAGATAATAACAAACACTCCAACTTAAAAAATTATGTTAAATAAAAAATATTAAACGTACTTCAACTCATATGTAAAATAAAAGAAAAATAAAATAAAAAACCAAAACAACAAGCCTAAAATATAGATAAAATTACTCTCATCCAAAAGATGAGCATAGGTTTTGACTAATATTACATAGACTAGAGTTGGTACAAAAATTAGCCCCCCATTACCTCACTTTTACACATGTTTACAAAAGTAGGTCAATTTATACCACTCAAATGGTGAAGAAAGGAGTGAGAAGAGTGTAAAGTGTAATTTTCAAATAACTATCAAATGTGACTTTTATATACATGGGTAAGTGTCGTATATATAATATAAGTTAATTTTTATTGCTAATTAAAAATAGTGACTCTTTACACAAAAATAAGAAGCAGGTGGAAGAAGTTAAGGATTTGTGTGCCCTAATATTTTATCCCATAAACATTCGATTAATATTTACATTTTATATTTTATTTATAAAAATTTTATAATAATTTTTATTTTAGTTTGAAATTTATTTAATTATAATTTATATTTTTTTAAATTACATCAAATTCATTTTTAAAAAAAAATATTTTTAATTTACTTTTTCCAAATAGATTAATATAAAAAATTATTCTATCACATTAATCAAAAAAATTCTCTTAATTTAAACAACTACATTTTATTTTTCTTGTTTTCCTTCTTTACTCCTCAATTCAAATAAAACAAATTAAAATTATTCAAAACTTAAAATAACCAAAAACAACTTGCTTTACGATATTAAGTATGCATAATATCACCCTATATTTCAGGTCAGAACCTATATCTTAAAAAAGCATATCATAATTTTAATTCAATTATTCTAATGTTATTTTCTAATATTTAGTTTCTATTTCTAAAAAAAATATACATACATAAATATAAAATAGGTATAGCAATAGTACAAGTTGGAGAATAGATTTGTTCTTTGCAAATTTGTAGTAGACGAAAATATTAAACTTTAAAATAGATTATTTAAACAATCTCAATTCAACTTTATTGAATTTAGGTAAATTTACTTGAATTTGTTACATTTTTTTATAATATTGATTTAATTGTGTATTTTAAATATTAATTTTATGTATATAATTTAATTTAACTCTTATATTTTGTACACTCAATAGAAATGTGTTAATTCTATAGTTATTAGTTATATTTTCATCTTAATACTCTTTTACTAATATATTAACTTTTAGTTTATTTTCTTAGCTTGATAGTCTTTTTCATGATAGTTTTATCAATTTCATTTCATTGTATTAATGTTTTTTACTTTGATTTATTTTTTAATAAAAGAGTCACTGTAGTATCTCTTGTACCTAAGCGCATTGACACGTGTTATTTAGTGTTTGGGATACATTAATGACGATAAATGTATTACCAAAAAGCTTTTAGCTTATAATTTGTTGTTGAGAAAAGTTTTTTCAAAGAAAAACATCATACTAAATTCATTATAAATAAATAAAAAATTGTAAGGGAGACTAATATAATAGTTGGAAAACTAATAAAAAAATAGCATCCAGTAATCAAGCTTAAAAGTACAAAAAGAAAACAGTAACACAAACCAAAAAAAATAGAAAAATGTAAATTTAACAAAGAACAAGTCAAATTTTGTCCACATCTAAATTTAAATTTATTATGGATAAATCTTTATTTAATCAAATACTTTGAGTTATATTGCAAAAGTATACAATAAAATAAGAAAACATTCAAAATAGATAAATAATTAAAACAATAACAAAAATACTATAGCATTCCTAAGATTTGACCACCAATCACTTAGATAATAGTCATCATTACATTTGGTCAACTCAAACATGACACATTGCAAACATATACTGGTGTTGTCTTGTAAGAGATTATGCATAATTAATTCTATCTTATGGTTAATTTCCCTCTTCTATACGACCTTTTTGTCAAATTGTTGAATAGAGTATCCAAAAAATTACTAAGAATACAAAATATATTATTTTGGGGACAGAGGAAGACAAAAGAAAGATTCATTGGTTTAATTGACAAATGGTATGTTGATTAAATCAGAGTGAAATTTAGGTGTTAAGGATATCAAGATGTTTAATAAGACATTATTAGAAGAAAAATTATTAAGATTCTGGAATTCACTTTGAAAATTACATAAATAGATAAATATAGAAAAAATTATAAAAATAGATATTTTTGAGTTAAAGTTATTAATGTTATAGGTAGTATCAATTAAATTTATTATCTCCCATTTTTTTTAATTAAAGTTGTTAAGGGGTTTGACAACTTCAGTTTAAATGAATTGTGAAAAAATTAAACATCGAGTTGACAACTTTAATATATTTTATTTAAATTGAAGTTGTCAATTCACTTAACAAGTTCAATTGAAATTTTTTTCAAAATGAAGTATAATTAATATTTTTTAAAATAAAAATTTATAGTTAAAAAAGTTATTTTATAAATAATATTAATATTTTATTTTATTTTATTTAAGAAAATCATACATAAAATTGAAGAATTAAAATAATTTTTTTTATAATAATTTTAAATAAATTGGGTTAAAAATGATTTGCGTGATAAATTAAAAATATTGACTATTTTTTAAATATTGTTAAAGTAATAAATACACTTATAAAAAAATGGGATATGATTTATGTATAAATTTTTAGATTACATAATATATGAAAGTATCGATTATATAATATGTAAAAAGTAATAATATAGATGTATTTATGTTAAAATAAATGTATTTAAAATAAAATAAATTATTGAATACAAGTCATTAAAAGAAGATGATATTAAAATATTTGATGAGAGCAACATTACAAAGGATGATTCTACTGTCTAAATGGACAATTTTCTCTGTTGTGATCTTCATTGCGATAGTAAAAACATTTTTTTGGCTTGTTATGAATTGGTTGATCTATTTCATTATATAAACGAGTTGTAATTGGTCGTCCCGAGTCTTTATGTCGCATGTGGAGATCATGTATGAAATTTAATCCTGTATAAGTAGATCAATAATCTTCGTTTAGAACGGGATGAAATTTAACTTGATATGTCTTTCTAATCGTGTGGAGGCTATAAACTTGATCAATGAATGTCACCATTTGTAAATGATAAGAGGAACAAACGGCAATAACGTGATGACAGGTAAGTCTAAGAGCTTGGAAGTGGCCACAATCACACCACCAATCATTTAATCTAATTGTAAATGATTGAGGTCGTCAACCATGTTGGGGGTGGCTAATTCTTAGACATCAAATTTTGAATTTTCTACATTAAACCTTTTCACAAAACACATAGCCAAATCTTGTTGATTTTTTTCTAAGTAAGGTTGTGATATCTTCTGGATAATAACGACCTACGCGTAACATGATGTCTATTTTGAAGGCTCGTTCAACAAACCATGTTTTTGTTTTTTCAAAAGTTGCCTTAACCAAAGCTGAAATTGACAAGGAACGAGCTCCCTTAAGCACGGAGTTAATGCATTCCGCTAAATTTGTGGTCATATGACCATACCTCTTTCCCCCATTGTATGCTTGAGTCCATTTCTCTAATGATATTCGATCTATCCAGGAAACTACTTGCTTGAACTCAGATTGCATAACTGATAGTTTTGTCTATAGAGTGGGTTGTTTCATCTCATAAGCTATCATAAAGAAGTAAATGAAATTAGTTAAATGGTAAAAGGTCGTAATTATCTATGAGGGAAGGTAAGGAATGTTATTACCCATATGTTAATCAACTGTCGTTTGAGCTTGACATTTTTGAATTTTTTTGTTGAAATTCAATGTGATATGGCGTATGTAATACACAAAAACAAGGTTGTCTTCTTTCCATACAACTTCTTCGGATTGTAATGCTGAAATTATATGGATTTTTCTATCAGTAATCATGCACAAATTCGGTTGAGGTGTCACATATTGTAGTAATAATTGGAAGAACCAGATCAAAGTCTCCTAAGTCTCGTCTTCAACAATCGCAAACGCCAATGGAAATATGTTATGATTCCCATCTCGAGCGATTGCAATCAACAATGTTGCTTGGTATCTTCCAGTTAGAAATATCCCATCAACTTGTACAATGGGCTTTCAAAAATTGAAATTGTCAATATAAGGCTTGAAAGACCAAAACACACGATCCAATGTGTAACCAGATTTGTCTTGAACACCGTCAACCATACAAGGAGAAGCAATATACTGTATAATTGTCCTTGAATTTCTTTTTTTTACTACTTCCAACCATTTAGGAAGATCATTGTAGGACAGTTCCCAATCGCCAAATGTCATAGCAAGAGCTTTCTATTTTCCCAACCAAGCTTTTCTATATGCGATAGTATAACCAATTGCAGATTTTTTTTATTTTAGCAATTAAGCTTTTAATTGGGACGGAAGGGTTTGCTTTTATTGAAGTCAGCACCATGGACGCAATATGGGTTGAGTTCAGATTAACATGGTTTGCTGAAAGATTTGTTGACAAACAACTATGTTGTCCATCAATTTTATTGATCTCCCGTTGACTTCTGAATTTACTAAAAGATGTATGCAATCTCCATTAGCACTCTCCATCATGATGTATGCACCTAGCCACGTATCTATCTGGCTTTGATTCCACGACAACAAATGTGTAATTTTGTCTGTGTGGTATTGTTTTATGGCATTCAATGTCGCCTCCTTTGACATAAAAGACATGCGTTTATTGAGATCGCAGTCAATGTTATGTCTAGATTGACTGTCAGACGGAATATATTTTGAAGAAGATCTCTAGAATAGATCTTCATCATCCAAATTAAAGTTGTAGTTCTCTCCATCATCACTTATGTCGTCTACAATGTCTCTAGTTATTTTTCTTCATGTTGGCTTAGTGACGTTCCAGCGGCACTCCATGTGTCCATCTGCATTTTAAAAAAAAAATAACATTACCTTATATATATATATATATATATATATATATATATATATATATATATATATATATACTACATACATGTGTGTGTTGCCTAAATAGGAGGAAAGAAGATGATAAACAAAAAATGTTACGGAAAGTTTACATTACCTTTATGATTTTCTTTGAACTTTACACTAAAAGGAGAAAATAATGTATCCCACAAACCTTCTCCTCAAGCTTTTTTTACGTGGATACAAAAATTGAGAGATATTGAAGTAGAACAAAGGACGAGTACAAGGCTACAAGACTTCATTGCTCTCGTATTATATAACAAATATTATGTTTGAATTGAATATAATTTAACATAACTATTTCAATTTTTATTCATTATGACAAGTCAAATCCTCAGCTACTAATGTGACATTTTTTTTCAGTGTATAGAAAATCATCACGCACGGTACACTTTGTTTCATTTATTTTTTCTCAGATTCATAACAAAGAAGTTGTCTTCACAGTTGACAACTTTGCTTGGGCACCAAATGAAAAAGTTTGACACACCGTTGATAACTTCTATTCAAAGAGCGCGCAACGCTTTATTTCCTCACATGCCATCCTTTCTTTCTCAGATCACATGCCTACAATAATTGTTACTTTGCTCTGATTTTTTTTCCTTGCATGGCTACAACAATTTTTACTTTGGTCATATACGTACAATAATAACAATGCTAAAAAATTCTTTGTCAATTAAGTTTGAATTCAAACTTAATATTCATTGGTGTAGGTGGAGGTTGTAGTACAATGTATTCACAATCCCTATGTAATAGACCCATAGTTCCTCACATTCAACCATGCTCAACTTCATGTTTTTTTAGCTTTGCCAAATTTTTTGAAGTGTTTAGGCGTGCCAATTTACCTTTAAAGATAATTTCTCTCTTTACATATTAGTATAATTTTATATTATATTATATATGAATATTCTTTTAAAATGTTATCAATATTTTTCTATTATATTCTTTTAGTCTTATATATTTTAGTAGGATATTATATTTGAATATTTGTATATTATATTATTACATATTAATATTTTTTTTGACAGTATTTTTACGTTACATTATATATAATTATTTTTATATTTTTCTATTACTTATGATGAATATTCTATATTGTATTATGTATGAATAATTTTTTAATATGTTATAAATATTTTTCTATTATATTTTTTTAATATTTTGAATATTTTGATATTTATATATAAATATTTGTGCATTATACTACTATATATCAATATTATTTTCTCTCTTAGTCGTGTTTTTATATTATATATATATATATATATATATAAATAAATATTTTTTATATTATATTATATATGAATATTCTTTTAAATGTTATAAATATTTTTTTATTATATTTTTTTTTAGTTTTATGAATATTTTGCTATGATATTATATATGGATATTTTTATATTATATTATTATATATTAATATTTTTTTTTGGTCTTACCAATTCTTTTACATTATATTATATATGAATATTTTTATATTATATTATTATTTATGACTATTTTTATATTATATAACCTGAATATTTGTTTTTGTCTTATGAATATTTATATATTATTATTATTATATATTTTGGTTAATATTTTTATTATAATTTTCAGGAATCATCTTATTAGAATTTTATGGCATCACTGTCTTCTCGCGAATATGTCTTTATTGTGGCTCCAAGAGAGACATGTTACTAAAGGTGTATCGGAAGGTAATGAAAGACTATTGAGACCCAAAAGATATGCAATCTATGTACTAAAGCATGAGGACATACTTGACCAATCAGTCAAACACTTAATTGATCATTCTGTTTTTGGACATCTGTTAAAATTTAAGAACATTGACTTCAACCATCTACTACTTACAGGATTAGTGGAAAGGTGGAGAATAGAGACTCATACCTTTCACTTTCCTCTTGGTGAAACAATTGTTACATTGGAAGATGTGGAATTGGTATTGGGTTTACCTGTCGATGGAGAGGCTGTCACCAGGATTACTAATGGTGATTTAGTATCTTTGTGTGAGCAGTTGCTCGAATTTATACCACCAACTACAATGGTAAAAAGAAATGCAATTAATTTGTCTTGGCTTAACAACACTTTTTAGGAACTGCCACATCATGCAACCGACGATGTTATTGCTTAACATACTCGAGCCCACATATTAACACTTATTGGAAGCCTATTGATGCCTGATTCTTCAGGTAGTAAGGTACATTTCATGTAATCTATTATTATTGGCTGACTTGAATAACGTCAAGAATTATAGTTGAGGATCAGCTATATTGGCTTTTCTGTACCTTGCGCTCAATCATGGAATAGACTTTAATCAGGATATTATTGGAGGTTGCACGCTGATTTTACAATGTTGGGCATGGGAACGCCTAACATGCATTTCTCCCAACTTCAACCATTGACTGATGAACAAGTTGAACAAGGCGTTGGTTTCCCACTCAAAAAAAGGTATGTTATTTTTCTATTAATTTTCGAGACAAGAAAACAAAGTTCAACTCAAGTTATCTTAATTGTAAATTTCTTTATATTCCTTGGTTTATGTTAGGTGGACTCAAAGGATGCATAGGATGCACACAGGAGGAACCATTGTTCCCCAAATACGGGAAATTTTTTATGGCATTAAAGCTAGAAAGGTTGTAAACAATATATAAAATAACATACCATTTTGATTGAAAATTTCATATTACTGATGTTTCAAAAATTTATTTATAGTTTCTTTGGACTCCATATCGATTGGATTATGTTAGGCGCTTGATCACTATTAAGGTTTCCCCAATTGCACGAGCAGTAATTCCTCTCATATGTTTCGCACCGGTTGAATTTCATCAAGTTGATAGGGTTATGCGTCAATTTGTGATGGAAGAGGCCCAAGCTCAGACCCAAGTTTAGGACCAACAACTAGGTCCATGGTAAAGAGGATTCAAGAAGATTGGGACTCTGCTACTGATGACAGAGAAACTTTTCTTTACATTTTCAAAGATGTCAGGGCTAGGTCAGGATTCACCTCTAGCCAATGCTTTAGCACCGAGCCTTCCCCAAAGAATCACAAGGAGTAAAGCACAGGCTTTGGGAGCTGAGCATCAGCTAGTGTCTTTATTTTTAATTTCAGTAAAGTAGGGTTCTTTTATCATAATAGGGGGTGTGCATATCATTTTAGCTTGTACCTAGGCCTTTTGGAAGGAAGGTTGCCCTACTTTCTAGAAACCTAGCCAAAGGGGGCGACATTGACCTTAGTCAATACCCTAGCTGCCCCTCTTTTAGGGTTTCCCATCCTACCCTTGCTCCTTGCTCTCCAAGGCACCATTTCCTATATAATAGGGTGTTTGACTCATGTTTTGTAAGATAAATTTTATGAGTAAAATGCTGCCAAAATTTTGCAAGCTTCTACTCACTTGTCTAGTCTCTCTAGGTTAGACACTTTGATCTTCATTTTCACCTTTCTCCAAGTGATATGGTCCAACCAATCACTCTCCATACCTCTCATGCACCTCCAAGAAATTCATAGCTCTATATGAGCCATCCTTGATCCATCACATCCATTAGCTTCCGCCATTATTCACTTCATTTCCTCAAGAAGTACAACCGGTCATGAAGCACAACCCATCGATTTGGATTTCGACAAAGTAAACCAAGTGACCCATTGAATCTTGATCAACTTCACAGATAGGACATGAGAGGATGGATTGATCATTACTAGCCACGATATCATGCCGCATGGATAGCTATGTGGAATGACCGTCATAATCATCTAATTCAGGAAAATCAGTTTAACGAAAATGACTATTTGCTTGACAAGTCAACATACATGCAATGGTATATCAACCATATTATCCGCTACATCTCGCCTATACTATCACCATCCGATGACGATGTAAGTTCAATTACAAAATCATTAATTATTCTTCATTGACTCATCTAAAATTAACACATATTTTCAAAATAGTATGATATACCATAGAAGACTACATAACCTCACTATCAACATCATACCGGGTTTTCTTCTCAAGTTGAATCGTTTCAACAACAATCTTTTCATCCACTAGGTGTTCACCCAACTCAGTTGTTCGGATATAGGGATCAACCTCAAATGTCATTCCATTAACCACCTTTCAACTACTCAACATTTCCATCTCAACAACAATTGTTTGTTGGTCCATGAAATCCCTTTGCAACCTCTATCATGACCTCTCATCTACCTACAATCCAATGTCATCCATGCAGTATTATCGACCAACAATGCCTTCATAGGTGTCCGGAAATCAAAGTGAGGACAGTGAAGTCGAAGGCACTAAAGATGACATTCCACCTCCGCCCCCTCCTACTGTTCCATCCGAACAACCACCACAAGAATGACCACGAAGGCAACAAAGAAGACGACCCTGTGGCACAACTTCTCATAGATGACAACTTTTCCTACATTTCTATTTTCTAATCATGTATAAACTGTACTTATTTATCATTTTATAAATATTGTTTAAACACTACCCCTTTTATTTATAATTATATCAACTATAAACGCTACTTCACAAACATAATTTCAATTTTTTTTAAACAACAAAAATATTTTTAATTTTAACAATATTTAACATAGGGATCTCATGTATTAATGCTTGAATCATATCAATCATGTAATATTAATCCTAATTATAGTTAATTATTGAATTAAGAAGTTTGTAATGTTCTTTTAACATGATGGTTTTAAGGTATGTGGTATTTTACACATCAACACTGAAACGCAAAAAGCATACATTGTTCTCCTGTTTCTTTTAATTCAAAAACATTTTTATGAAAGAAAATATAAAATATTCAGCTATTACTATTTACACTCTCTCTAATACCAACGTATTCTTCTCCCTTCTCTTTTATTTATTTCTCTCAAATTATCACCATTAAATACACTCCTCTCATCTCTTTCAGCAAATTCTTCATTCCCCCTCACCTTCATACTTTTTTTTTTTTTATAATTTCAACAATATTCTTCTGAGTATGATGAAGAGTGTCGTACATTTTTCTTCATTTTCAAGTGGTGGTGGTTGCCTGTGGTGGCTGATGATGACTGGTGGTGAAAGTTGGTCGTTGATTTAAGTTTTGTGGTGTTTTTACTGTAGTGGATATTGTTTTTTTTTTTCATTTTTATGGAAGCAACAAAACCTAGAAAAAAAAATCAGCGATGTGCAAAAATGAAGTATAAAACTCAAAAAAAAAATTATCTTTACACTGGAGAATATCAAATACAATGAATTTTTTCGCCAACTCTCTTACACACGCTTAAATGATAGAATTACTAGTGGTGAAAGTTAGTTGTTGAAGTAAGTTTTATGGTGTTTTTACTGGTGCTGAATATCATTTGCTTTTTTTTTTCCATTTTTATGGAAGCAACAAAACCCAAAAAAAAACTAGCAATGTGCAAAAAATGGAGTACAAAACTCTAAAAAAAATTGTCTTTGCACTGGAGAATGTCAAATACAATGAATTTTTTCACTAACTCTCTCGTACACACACAAATGATAAAATTACTCTTATAAACACTACGACTGAAAAGAAGGTATGGGACTGAAAATGAGGTACGAGAATATGAGAGTGCAACTGAGGTTATTTAAATATGTGTCATACTTCATTTATATTTAAAAATTTTATAAAGGTTAAAACTGACTTTTTATATGGGTATGATGAGAGAATATCTCTATCTTTCTTCCATTGTTAACTTTCTACCCAACAAAAAATGGTAGTTAAACTTCGTAGTGTCTTTTGGAAGATAATTAGCACAAAGAAGAATATACATGATTGTGTGTTTTATTTCTGGAAGAAGATAATTAAATACGAGGAATAACAAGATGGAATGATTGGAAGAGTGATATTAATAGAATAGCCTGAGAAACAAAATGAGAGGAGTGTATTGGTAAAATAGGGGAGTGTAAGTAGAATTTGACTATTTGTATACCATTTCGGAATTTTTGATCAAATGAATGAGATTTTTTTCCTAATGCATTAATGAATAGATATTTTGCCAACTTAAATAAGTAATGTAATAAAAAATTTACATGAATATATATATATATATATATATATATATATATATATATTCTCTCTCACGATTTATTTAAGTGAAAAAGGAAGAAAATAAGATTATTTTGTATGAAAAAGTATTTGTGACATTCTTATCTATTGTTAATAATGTTATGAAGATAAAATTGGTTTACTATAAATTAAATTCTCTCTCTCTCTCTCTCTCTCTCTCTCTCTCTATATATATATATATATATATATATATTCAATTTTAATTAAAAATGATAAGGATAAATAACCTTTTTTTCTTCAAATCTACTAATAGAAGAAAATTAAGTAAATAATTACATGTTACATATATATTAAAAATTATACATTTTTAGTAAAAACTATTATGTATATATGTACTGCACGGATTTTTTCCTAAATAAAATTATAAATTTTTTTTAGTTAAGTAGAACAATATAATTAAATAAGAAAAATAAACCTGTTACCAAAACATTTTTCATACCCATTTTACGTTTATTTAGCTTCTGAATTGACTTTTGGTTTTAGAACTTTTCATTTTACAACAAAACTAAGTTTTGATATTTGAAACAAGTTTTGTTTGAATTCAATATGTTTTACTCATTCAGAAAGCTTCGCCAAAGTTTTTTTGTTTAGAATTCTGTTTTCAAACAACATATATAATTTTAAATTTACCTTCTAAACAATCTATCTATTTATATTCTTTAACTTATTTAAGTGAGTGAAAAATATTTTCTCACCTAACCATTCATCTTGAAAAAAATAATATCAAAAGTTTTTAAATTATGTGTCAAGAATTACAATTCATTTCCTTATAACCCTCTTTTCTATTTACAAATATTTAAAAAATATTATTTCTTGAAAGTGAGTTTTCTCTCAATTCTCCACGTGCATAATTTTAATATTTTATTGTATAATTTATTTACATTTTACTATAGTCTCGGGCCCTCCCATACGTGCTGATATAAAATTAAAGAAAGAAAGAGAACTTCAACTTCTTATATTTTTGTAAAGTTTTCGGCACAAATAATTAACCATACATTTTGCTTATAGTTGATTATGACAGCATGGGTTATATATTAGATAGTTTTTAGATTTTTTTATAAGGATTAAGTTATCCTTCAAATACTACTTATTTATTTAATTAATTAATTTTTCGCTTGATAAAAAAATAATTGTTGAAATAGAATAATTATAATACTTTTATATATAAATCTTCTTACTTGTTAAATAAAAAATAAATATATTTCATATCTTCAAAAATATTAATAATATTAACCTTTACATTTAATACTAACTTCATAGAATAAGAAGATAATGCTTTCATCTACAAAATATATAAGAACAAATATCTTCTTATATACCAATAATTAGGGTATTGAAATAAGTAGTAACTGTGAAGCTTCTTGTGGTATGCACAGAATCATGTTATTTATTCTACGAATGATGAGAGTGAAAAGACCATGATTTCATAAAAATGGAAACAAGTGAAGATGAAACGAGGGAGAGGGTAGATGATGCATAAATGATCATGCATTTAAAGGGAATGGAGAATGCTTTAAAGTTCCAACCTTCCTCTTGCCACCTAAGACCCACCACACATTGAGGTAGTGGAAAGTTGGTAGAACTTGTTAATTCATCTTTCCTTTTAGAATCTCTTGAATTTACTTTTCACAAAGTTGAAGCCATACCAAAGAAACCACCATTATTTTTCCTCATTCATTTCATGCATTTAATCATGTGTATTAGACATCTTAGACTCATAATATCACAAATTATGAATTGTCTAGGATTAATTTGAAAAAACTCATGACAAAAAAAAAAAAAACTGTTTTCCATCTTAATGAAATAGTACACTTTTGTCTTTCAAAAGTGACTCCTTCCATTATTTTATTTCCACATGCATATGAGGTCCCCCCAAAGGAAAAAAAAAATTATTTCATCTTTGTCTTTTTCTGAAATGAAGATCGTGAAGTGAATTCTTATGGAAACGATGGAAATGAATTAATTTCATCTATACTTGCTATGAGTAAAACAATTTAAACTAAGCAGTGAGGCACGTGTTGTCTCTCTAATATTAAATACTAGGTTATGGAATGTGATCATGTGTTGCGTAAACAGAGGACGTGATCCTAAAGCTATGGAAACATTGATGAAACAAATTCAAAGAACAATTAAATATGTCTGAAAAATGGGTACCAAATTCTAATCTCTTGTCAATGGACAAAAAACAAAAATCGTAGAAGTAAAGGATCCAAGATGCAATCTTACCAAGAGAACCATGGTCATCGCGTTTGATACGAAATCATATATAATTTTTGGCCCTTAAAATTATATACAGTGATGGTTTTAGAAAAAAAAAATTAATAAAAGATAAATTTATAATTAAATAATATAAAAAATTATTAAAATAATAGTATCATTTTGTTAAGTAGACGTAAAGATATCAAGATCTATAATTTTTAGTGTCTTCTCGTCACTAAAAAAGAAAAACCAAAATGGTGAAAATTGACGTACAAAATATAGAATGATTATTTCATATATAAAACTCAAGTAAACTTTATCCAAGTAATCACTCCTAAAAAAATTAAATACAAAACTAAGAACAAAGAGAAGAGAAAGAAAAGAAAGATAAAACACTGGTGAAAAGATGGTTGAAGCAGCAGAGCAAAACCTGAAATCTTCTTCTACACATCAACACTGCAACTTTGCAAGAGGTGGAACTTCACTCCTTCGGCATTGCTCCGATCTCCAGCGAAGCTAATATACGCGGGACAGTTAATATTAATGTGGTACCTTCCAGAGACCCAAGTTCCGACCTTCCACTTGACCCTCCCGTTGACCTTAACGTTGACCATAACGGTGCCGGCACTTTGGTCCTGCTGCAGGGAGGCGAGAACAAACGGCGCGACGGGGACGGTGTTACCGTAGAGGAACGGCGACCAGACGGTGAAGTCGTGGTGGCCCTGGTAGGTATCGGGGAGGGCGGTGGGGAGGGAGATCTGCTGGCTGCGGTAGGAGGCGTGGAGGCGGAGCGCGTGGTAGTAGACGCCGATACGGGCGTTGGGGTTGTGGGCCGAGAGGGTGACCTGCATGGTGAGGGAGAGGGTGTTGGGGATGGGGGAGGAGAGGTTGAAGTTGAAGAGGGTGGCATCTTGGAGCGTGAAGCGGGGCTTGGTGGGACGGAGGATGACCCATATGAGGAAGACAACGAAGAGGACCAGGAGAATGAAAGCGGCGGCGCCGATCAGGATGAGGCGGAGGAGACGACGGTGCGAAGAGTGGTGGTGGCCGCAGTCCTTGGTGGACATGGTGCTTGTTCGAGAATTACTTGGAGGAATAATCGGTTGGAGAGGGACCTGTGTTTGTGAGTCTGAGTGAGTATATATGTAATGCAAAGATGAATAATAATAATAATAATAATAATAGTAATAATAATAATAATGTAAAATGTTGGTGTTTCTTATGCTGTACACTCTGCTATGCCAATTTCAGAGAAAGATAAATTATTTTGATGCAAAAAATAATTGGTGAAGACCTACCTAGCAGAAGAGTGAAGAAAGAGAAGTACATATATGTGTCATATAAGAGTATCTAAGAACTTAAAAATTCGTTATAGGTTGATATTTTAATGATTTTAATTAAAGTAAAAGTTGCTTGTGTTTGTTTATAATAAAAAAGTATATTTTAAATAAAAATATTTATAAGAAGCTACTTGAAATAAATTAGGAGTTAACCAAATTTTATTTTTTAGTTTCTAAATTATTTTATAAAGCTAAAAAACGATTAATGAGTTCTGTCTGGATTCTTTCATGATAAAAGTTGTAACAAAAAGACTCTTATTACTAACAATGTGTTTAGAGGGCGGAAATGTGTACCCTTATTATTATTTTTATATTATTGCATTGATGTTATAAAGGGAGATTCGGTGCATTGAAGGAAGTCTTAGATGAATTAATCACACATAGGTGATATAGTAGAAAAAGAAAAATAAGATAGAAATAAAATGGACGAGAAATGAATGTGAGAGTACAAGTATTTCTTTCATTATCATTAACGAAAGTTATTTTGAGAAATGAAGGTGGGAGTATTATAAGTATTTTTTTTATTATTATCATTTACCTAAATTATTTTATTCTTTGGTGATAAAAAAAATTATCATTACCCAAAGAAAACTATGTTTTAACTAGATTTCTCAATTTCACTCTTAACTTATATATAAATTTTAATTCGCTCTTAACATATTACTTCATTTTTATTTATTTACTTACTTAGACTTAAAAAATAAATCTCAGCAGATAAAGTGGGTTAAAGTTAAAATGAGAGTGACTTTGGTTCAATACAATATTAAAATAATTTTTTTTATAAAATAATTTAAAAAAAACTAAAGTCTATCTCTATCGTTTTTTAAGTTTTGTTTTCAAAACATAATTGATGTATATATATATATATATATATATATATATATATATATATTTCTTTATATTTACTTGTTTTGTGAGTTTATTAAAAAAATATTTCTAAAATGTAAAAAAAAAAAATTATAACATGATAATATACTAAAAAAATTATGAGTGTTTTTTTTTTATAAAATATTAAATAAGTACAATTAATTAAATTTAATACTTTTTTTGAACATTTTGAAAGATTACGTTGTTTACAAAGTGTTTGACGAATTGTCTATACTCTATTTAACGTTTAATTTAAATTCAACGATAAACCACATATAGTTAGAAAGTGTTTTACTATGCTTTCATTTTCTTTAATCAAATTCTATTTTCTCTTCCATTCTTGAAAATCAAAGTTTGTTTTGTTTCTTTGAGCTGGCTTAAGATCACTTCCTAAGATGTATCTTTCTCTCTTTAATATTTGTATTTATATTCGAAGATTTATTTTATTTTCTTGTAATATGTTTTCCTCACAAATAATATAATTTATTTTAGTTACTAATTTTTTTAGGTGGAAGAAAACATTAACAAGTTTGTGAAGAAAGGGTTTCATCACACTATCTCAAATTGGTGTCATTCTTTAAGATTCCCATGGTATTGCTAGGTTGAAGAGCATACTCGCTACTATAGTGCTTACGATTTGATTCATTTTCATTTATAAATAAAGATGAATGAAGTGCTTAAGAGAAAGAGTAGTATGAAGAATATATTTGTATGGTGCCCCTAGAAGAGCAATAATTAAAAAGTTTGTATAATGTGAAAGTGCTACCACATACAAGAAACAAGTAAATCTTTAGAATTTTTTTTTAAAGAAAATAGAGAAAGACAAGAATGACTCTGAAAAAACTTCGTGTAAGTACTCAACCTAAAGCCATGAACAATTATGAGACTTCACATTTAAATTGGTATGTTTATGCATGTAAAAGTATTACAAACTTAAATGTAGATGATAATCTTAATCAAGATGAAAAGTTTGACATACAGAAAATTATTCAGAAGATTAATAGTAAAAGTCATAATCAAGTATGGTCTTCCTTATTATTTTGTTGAATACGAAAGAATCACAATATACGAAAGATTAATTGTAGGAATACTACAGATGTGAAAAATGAATACATAGAAGAGATGAATAAAGTTAAGCAAATCATGTTTAGGATTCATAATAAAATTTGCTTAAGTTTTGCTGATGTCTTAAATGTGGAAAATGAATACATTTAAGAGATAGATGTTTACTTGGATGAATTAAGAATAAATGATGATGTAATTGAAGATTTTGATGTACTTTAACATTCAAGGACTAGTGAGAAGATATTTTTCATGCTAATGAGAAAAGATTTTTCATACATTTTGTGTTGTTATTGGATTGCGGAGGAATCGATCTACTACTAGGAAGGCAAAAAACACCTTTTGGGATTTAGTTTATATTGGACGAATCAAAAGGTGAATAGAGTATGTGGATTGTAGTGGTAGAAGAGATTTGGAAGCAGAGAAATAGAGTAATTTTAGAAAAAGGTAAAGTCGATCACATTGGGATTTTCACCTTAGTACAATTAAAAGTTTGATATTGGGTGACAAGTAAGGAAATGTTAGTTGTTTTCACGTATGCTCAATGGTGTATTGATCCTAAGTCTTGTTTAGAGTCCTACGATATGGGAAAGATTGTGTAGGGATATGTTATAAGGTAAGAGGAGGTAAGAAGACGGTAGAGGAGTAGGGAACTGGTCAGAAATGCAATGTTTGTAGTTGTAGTGGTTTTTTTAGGTTCAACATACCATAGTGTGTGGTTATGTGGGTTTATTTTCTTTTTTTGGTGTTATGTTGTTTAAAGCTTTGGTATTCTTTTTTTACGATGGGGTTTACATTTTGCTTTGTTGAGCATACCTTATAGTCTTTTACATGGTTTTGTATAAGGGTTGGAGTATCCCTCAAGTATTTCTTTTTATTATTAATTCATTCTTTATTGATAAAAAAATATGAGACATGTTTAATATTTAGGAGTTAAGATCGATGATAATTTAAATACAGTTTCTTTCTTAACCCTTCGAGACGTCTTTTAAAAACAAAATCGTAATGGAGTTTCAAGCTCCAAAATAGACAATTTCTCAAATATAGTGATTGATCATAGTGATGTCATCTTAACAAACTTGAAGTTGGAGCATTGACGTTGTTTATGAAAATAGAAAGGGGTTCTAAAGATGAACCATTGTTCTCTCAGTCCTCAATTAAGAAGAATTTATTCTCCTTAAATCTCGACTGAATATTTGTTTTTAGTAGTCTCACATGAGACTAATAATAATTTAAATACACATTATTCTCTTAAAAATCTTTTAAGAATAAAATCATGATAACACTTCAAAACAAAAATACTTCCAATACATTATTAATTTAATTATTTCATCTCATTATAATTAAAATCGAAACAAATAATATATCAATAGTTTAGATCGGAACAAATAATACATCAATAGTTTTTGAAGGACTAACTTGAGCGTTCATCTTATTAAAAATCACAAATTAATAAAAAAAAAACTAGGATTACAAATGTGTAAGAGCAATTTGAATTCTTTTTGCAGCCTAAAAGATTAATATATGTTTGGTTCAATTTTTAGCATACATTTTATCTATCTGTCAACCTATTATTCGGTTACAGTTTTATATTTCCTTATTAACAATATGAAGTAGGTAACATGATAAAATGATAAATAAATGAGAATGAAAAGTATTAATGTAGGTATGACCTATGCTATAAGGCTCACAGATTCCCAAACTATGATTCAGCTGTATGAAGTTGATATAACCAGAGAGTTGCAGTGTTTACTGTAGGAACATTTATGAGTAAATAGTTGTCAGAAGTTGTCTGTGGAGTTAAACCTGTTAGATGGTTTCATTAATTATTATGCCATATATGTTGATGTGCATTTATACAAGTACTACAGTTAGAAATTTTGGAGAACAGTGAAGAACCATTGCTATAATTTGGAATAGACTGGACTTCATGCCTTCATTTCAACTATTCAGTCGGTGGATCTAATTAATATGTAGGAAACCAAGCTTTCTCTTTCAAAATTGCATCACAGGAACTCACTAGGTCAATTCTTAGGCATCACATTGAGAGCAGATTAACTCAAACTATATTATAAAAAAAATTCTAAACTTTGTTTTTTTTAAAACAATATCGTTTTAATAAGATTTGTTAGGTTTGTTCATTCGTTATCCATATCTATAAAACTAGCTATAAATACCTAACCTAGTTTTATGTTTAAAATATCAAGAAGTGAGTTGAGTCCACCTTTAAATATTCAGTAAACTATTATAGCTAGTGAAACGGAGAGTTATTATCTTATATTTTTTAAATTAATATTTAATAATTTAAATTAATTTGAATTCTTCTTTATTGTAGGTATTTTTTTGTTTATTTTTTTATTTTTTTATAAAAAATCTTTTATATTAAATATTTAAGATTATTCTTTGATCACCCTTTCATTGAACCTGAACTGGTCGAGAGAGATAAACCCGCACCACATTTACGCGGTGTTTGGATTTGGGAGTTGTACTGTTGTTGATGACGGATGTTGAGTGGCACCCCCGTTTGGTTCCATGGTTGCATGCGGGTGAGGGAGGAGATGGTGAAAAAGTGGAGGGTGTCGTGGTTCATGTGAGGAATGAAGAGAAAGGAGAAAGTAATGAAGGGAAAGCCACGTCACACACGATAACTTACGAATCTACCATTTCTTTTCTTCATTCATTCTTCACGAGCTCTCTTCCATGCACTTGCATGTTTACGCATGTCATGAGATTCCTTACACACTAGCATTATTTGCACTATCTTTACAAACTTGTGAATTGGTTCACTAGGGTTGGAGAGGTTCGTGAGGCATCAGAGTGGTAGGGGAGTGAGTTTCGTAGTGGTTGTTTTATCTTAGGTTAACATTGCCTTGGTTTTGTATAGCAGATAATCAATTATGGATGAAAAAGAACAGAGTACATAATCAATTATGTTGTTAAAAATAGTGGATAATCTATTTTGTTATTGGGATAATTGATTATCTGTTATTTTTTTCGACCATAATCGATTATGCACTTTGTGTAAAAGTGAGGGTAATCGATTATGTATTTGAATAATCGATTATGTTGGTTTTTTAACTGTAGAAATAATCGATTATGTCTCTGAAATCTTTGGATAATCGATTATGCTTCTTTTATGAGGCATGGGTTAATCAGTTATGTTGAAGTTTTTTTTTCATATTTGTGAATTTTTGTGTTGCTTTATTTTTGTTTTGTTTTATAATAATTTGTTTTGTTTTGAAAATATTATTAGTAATAAAAATAATATAATTATTTTCATGAAAATTAATTATATACATTAATTTAAAATAGAAATATTAAGGTGTATGCAATTTTGATAACACAGATCTTGCAGGTGTATGACTTCGACTTGTCAAATGAGGCAACAATAATGTTAGGATGAAATCATTACTTTGGGAAAAAGAGTATGACAAAATTAAATATATTTCAGGTGAATGGTGTTTGGCAGCTTGGTAGGCCTCTCCAGGTGGACGAAGAAGATGATGGTGAGGATCAATTGGCACAAGAAGATGTTCAAGGTAGTGAACCTAAGCCTGCAATCCCCAATCAAACCGAATTGTTAACCCAAATTTTGACTGGCATAGAAAACATGAATACCCTAATTGACAGGGTTGATCAAAGGATGGACCGAATTGAGGATACTTTGGCTGACATTCGACGTCATCAAAGTCATTGATTGTCTTATCATTATATTATTGTCATTATTATTTTTATTTATATTTATATTTTTCATGTTGAATATTGATGAATTGTTATTGTTATTTTTCACGTTGAATATTGATATGTTATTTAATATCAAGGTTTTCATGGTAGTTTTAATGATACTTATTTAGATAATGATATTATTTTGAATGCAACTTTTTTAATATTTAATTTATATTATGCATAAATCAAATTTAGGCTCCATTACCTTTATTGGAGCATTACTTTATATTTATATATATATATATATATAATTTAAAGAATCATAAATAATATTGAGATTATCTAAATACATTAATTTAACTAACAAAATTAAAATAAATTAATAAATTGAAATATAATATAATTATATTTAAATTCTATATTTTATTTATTTATTTGAATTTTATATTATTTTATTCTTTTATTTATAATTGAAAATTTAAATTATTTTAATTGAATAAAATGTGCACACTACAAGAAAAATTGGAATTACATACAGTCAAAATCCGTATGTAATGATAATTTTACATACGGAAAAAAATCCGTATGTAATATCTATTTACATACGAAAAAAAATCCGTATGTAATGATAATTTTACATACGAAAAAAAATCCGTATGTAATTTCAATTTTTCTTGTAGTGGCACAAAATTAATTATAATTTATTTTTTCTTTTTTTATACATAAGGGTAAATTTGTAATCTTATAATTTACACCATTAAAAATAATTCAAAATATCCTTACAACCATCAAATCACTCACATATTTCAATAAACTTTCTTTACAAATTCACTCTAACATACCTTAATTCAAACACCCTCAACTTTCTTCACACTTTCTTTTCAAATTTTCACACTTCCACTCCTCCACACTCTCAACTTTCCACTCCCCCATACCTTTTAATCCAAATAAAGCCTTAATAACCTTCGAATTGAAACCCCCAACTCATGTTAAAGAAAAGTCTAGCGTAGTTGCAGCAGATAAAAGATTTACATTAAACAAAATATCTAATCAAAAAAAGGATGCATTGATGTTACATCATAGATTGATCAATGTGAATTGATAATATATATGTAAAAGAATATCTATAATTTACTATTGGTTGACATAAATTTTGAATATTTTTTTTTATTTTTTTTTAATTAGTATTATTTTAAAATCAAAATCTGAAATGTAGAAAAAATTCTGATCGACATATACATAAAATATAAACCAAACATTTGTACAAAAAACATTAATAAAAAAGATATAATTTAACATAAAAATTAGCTATACTAGAAAATAAATCTAACTACACTATCTTTGTAGGAGAAGAAAGGTTGTCCATGGTTTTTTTATTTGTTGGATATGATCTTGGGACAATGAAACTTGATCATTAAAGACCTATCACATTTGACTCATTTTATTGTGTAATACTTTCATAAAAGTAATTTTGAACTTTAGTGCTACCTTTGTCCAGGATGACTTTTATCCAATTCATCGTGTAGTAATCATCTTTGAACAAATTAGCTTGCTTATATTGCACCAAAATGACAAACAAGTGACAAAATCATTTTCATGCAACTTTTAAATAAAATAATTATTGTATGTATTAAAAGTTGTCAAACCTTATGGTATATGAATTGGAATGACACTGTTATGTTCCTTCCACTTAAAACATATGTGTCAACCACAACTTTAATTATAGTAAGGTCACATGTTAGTTAGAATACAATTATACTTGTTAAATGTAACAAAAAATGTTAAATTTATCTTTATAATAAGTTTTTCATTTTTTGACTGAGTTTTCTTTAAGTGAACAAAACCACACCATTATGTAATTCCAACAAATAATTACAATTAACTGCCAATGAGACCTACAATGAATTACAAACAATTAGTTATATAATTACCGTAATTTAAAAAAAAATCAAGTTAGAAAATTAACCCATCAATGTATGGAGCCAACTAAATATGCATATGTGAGTCACTCATCATTTGGACCTTTGTATTCCCATATTTCTGGATGGATTGAGGCTAACAAATCCATATATTTCCTATTTCCATGAGTCCACACTCAATTTATCTATGTACACAACACATTGAATTATAAGTTAGATGTAATTATTATAATATGAAAAACATAGACAACATAATATGATCACTTATATGACCCACAATTGTATCATTGAAATGTTTAACATGAAGGTTCCCAATACATATAGCAAGGAAATGCACAAAGGAACAACAATAATATCAACTCCAAATACTTTGCGGTCTCACTATATCTGCAAGGGTTTCCTCGTCTACCTAGGTAATGTGGTTAGAAACTAACATTTATGGGATCATCCTCAACTTCTATCATGTGATCATCAATAATAACAGGTTAGGTTCTCTTAGAACCTACTTATCACAACATAAAAAATTCTTAACGAAAGGCAAAATGTTAGTTCAACATTGATAAATTATAACAATAAAAACTAAACAAAAACTAACACAATGTAATACATGTGTCCCTGCTGAGATTGGTAAGACCAATGGTCTAAGCCAAGCCAAAAATGTTATTAAACCTCCCCCACCAATTTGGGCTATGACTACTACAAGAAAACTATTAAATAGTAACCAAATTTAGAGAAAAAATAATTAGTCACTATATTGACTAAATTAGATACTATTTCAGAAACTAAAAAATTATTGGTATTTAAAGTGATTTCTATTATTAATAAAAATTTATAAAATAATTTCTAAATTGAAATCTAAATTAGTTACCAAAGTTTTAGTTACTAATATTTTAGATTCTAAATTAGTCTCTAAAAGACTAATAGAGACTAATTTCAAATATGAAGAAGTAAGTAGCTAAAATCTTAGTAACTAATGGTTAGATACCAATATAAAAACTATTTTAAAATTTTGGTTTAATTACCTTTTTCGTCCCTATATTTGGGGTTAATAGTCAATATAAAAACTATTTTAAAATTTTGGTTTAATTACATTTTAATAGTCAAATATTAATAATAATAATAATAATAATAACTCTCAATCATATCTCTCTCTTCACATAAATATTCTCTCTCTTCCACATAAACACTCTCTCTCTGCCACATAAGCACTCTTTCTGTCATGTACGCATTCTCTCTCTACCACATCAGCAACCGCTGGCGCCGTCAGATGAAATTTAACGGAAATGACCAATTTAAATACATTTTAAAAAATATAGGGACCAAATTGATTTTTTTTAAAACCACTATACTAAATTGACTATTGACCCCAAATATAGGGACAAAAAGGTAATTAAACCTAAATTTTTTTATTAATAATAGAAACTACTTTAAATACTAATAATTTTTTTAGTTTATAAAATGGTTTCCAATATAGTCAAATAATAACTAATTATTTTGGTCTCTAAACTTAATTTCTATTTGATAATTTTTTTGTAGTGAACATCCGAGCATTAACATCTCAAACTTCATCAACCTCTACCCATATTCAGTTGGACTGTAGAGGGACACCATGGATGATTAACCCTCCTTTTCGACCAATTGTCACTAAATACGAGAGGTTATCTTCAACATATAATTCACACTAATTTCGTAAATCAGTGCAAGTAAGATCTGTTGAGAATGGAACTATGTATAATTGTACTTACAATTTTATTAGCAACAATTTGTTCTGTCTATGAAGTCATGTACCCATCTAATTTTATACAAACAACCTTTCACATCTCATAGCGATTAGAGATACAAGATTAACATTGTCAAATTCTACCTCTATTCGAACCTTCATAAGAAAATGTTCTTGGTAAAATATAAATAAATAAAAAATAAAGATAAATTATTTTTAACATAATATAACTTAAGTAATTAGATAAAATAAAATCTCTGCATCTTCTTCTTAAACTACATCTCTTTAAATTAATTACTTCCCTTTACCCTTTATCTCCCTCCTCTTTAGGGTTTAGGGTTAACCTTTTTATCAGACAATCTATTAATATTTTATAATTTTTTACGCTAGCAACTGGTTTTGACCATGACATAAATGATTAGGACAAGGACAAGTAAACTTATTTTGATACTTTATTCTAGAAACATATATATACACATGTTTTTTAATCTGGAAGAATTACATGTCAAATCAAATTAAATAAAATTACTAAATGACAATGAGATAATATAAGACTATTTAATATTTATATCCAACAATTGTACTCCTGTTTCTTTGACTTAATGTGTAAGTTTTAACTTCCGAAAATAAGTCGGAAAAGATTTTCTTTTCGTACAAGTACTTCTCTTTGGCTGACTTCAAATTTTCACCCACTGTTTCCTCAACATTCTCTATTTCCAGTTATTGCCAGAGCTAGCTTTTTGTCACTTCCTATAAACATGCAACTTCATTCTCCATTTTTCTCACTCAAACATGCATATGCAAGATTATTTTTTCAGAATAATTTTAGGTTCAGATTTTGTGAAAAATGGGTACTGACTCATGTGTCGTAGGTACATTCAATTTCGGTTTTCAACTTTTTATCATCATGGATTAATTTTACTCGTTTATTATTGAAATGAATTTAATTTTGAAAAAATTATAAAACTGAAAAAATAATGTCAAAGTATCACAGCTTCATAAAAAAATGTGCAAAAATCACACAAATTTAATCATGTAAAATATAAAATTGTGTTAAGTTAATATTAAATATTAAATATTAATTTTTTAAGGTTAAAGTGCTTAGGTGGATTTTTTTTTAAAAATTGTTTTCTTTTTGTTTTTTAAAAAATGAAATAATTAATTTGCTAAATTTTATTAAATTAAGAAAGTTTTAGTTATTTTTAAAAACTTAATTAAAAAAATCCTAATTATAGAAAAAAAAAGTAAACCAAAAACCAAAAATATAAAAAAAATATTTAAAAAATACTAAAAATATAAAATATTATTAGTAAATGGTTGATTATTTAAAATTCCGATAGATCCACTTTCCTTTGGATTTCTTACCTTATTTATTTCAAACAACTTTTATTTATTTTCAATGTGTTTTAATTAGAGTTCTCTATTAAAAGCTAAAGTCATGTCACATAAAATTTTAGTGTAATTTTACAAAAATATCTTACTGATCAAATTTGTACTCAATATTAAAATTGTGTCAATATTAAAATTGTGTCATCTTAAAGTGATTTTACCAGTGATATGGTCAAAATTTGTGTCATCTTGACATGATCTCTTAAAATCAAATTATGCTACATTGATACAATTTTTTACAATAAAATCTTACCACATTGGCGTTATTAACACTACTAGAAAATTATTAAATAAAAAACAATTCTAGAAACAAAAAATTATTAGTTTCTATAGTAACTAAATTAGATACTATTTAGAGACTAAAAAAATTATTGGTATCTAAATTAGTTTATATTATTGATAAATAGTTTCTAAATTGGTATCTAATTAGCTACATAAGTTTTAGCTACCAATTATTTAAATTCTAAAATTGGTATTTAAAACCTTGGTATCTAATTAGATACCAATTTAAAACTATTTATCAATAATATAAACTAATTTAGATATCAATAATTTTTTTAGTTTCTAAAATAATATATAATTTTATTAATATAACAACTAATTATTTTTTATTTCTAAAATTAATTTATTTTTAATGATTTTCTTTGTGTAATTTCTTAGTTATTTCAAAACAAACCTTATTTTGGTACTAAATAAACATTAACCCCATAATTTCATGAAAACATAAAAAATGGGAAAGAGTTTTTTTCACACTAACACTATTCAACAACCCTTTATAATAATATTATAATATTTTTAATTAAAAATTAAAATAAAAATAGTTAAAATACTAATTTATTTGTTTGTTAAGAGAATGTTTTTATTATATAGAGTGTCAAGGTATCAGGTACTAAAAAATCACCTTGCCTATTGCCTTCATGACCACGTTTTGGCTTTAATCATTGACAAAATTATAAGAAATTGTATTTAAATAGTTGATTACAAATTGAACATAATTTTCTTTGAAAAAAATTATATAATTTGAGATTATATTCCATTTGAAATCAGCGATAACGTATTGATTTTTTTGCATATTTATGATAATATTCTTGTTAGTAATTGGTATTTCACATTAAACTCATTTATATATTAATATAATTGTTGCGAAGTTATATATGCTGAAAATAATAAAATGTTTAATATTTTCCTATATAGGTTAGATATACTAACTTTTGTAGTGCTTACTTTTATCTGTCATTTATTTATTTTAAAAAATCACTATCTTTGGATTGAGGAGGAGATTTGTGAGGAGGGAAGGAAGGGGATTTGTGAGGATTAGAGAGAATGTGTGAGGATATATAGGGTTATTTGGATTGAAGGATGATAAAGTGGATTTGTGAGGATAATTTATTGTAAGTTTACAAATTTATCCTTATTATTAAAAATAATTGAATGATGAATTATGATTTTTTTTTGTGTAAGTTTGAATTAATTAAATATTTTTAATATATAATATTCATAATTATTTATATTTTTTAATAAAAAATTAAAAAATATAGTAAAAAATATTTTTGTGTTAAATTGAAATAAATTTATTAAATATATTAAAATTTAGAAAATAAGATTTATTATTTATTGTATTCATTTTTTACTTTATATAATTATATATATATTGTGGTATTATAATTTTATTTTTTTATTTTATCATTTTCATTATTTATAGTTATACGTTGTTATTAATAGTATAATTAAATATTTTTAAAATTATAAATAAATTTATGTAATATTTAATTTTGTATATTGTAATAAAATGCATGTACAAGAATATTTTGGTAAAATACAATAATTCTACATGAATTCCGACAAATCTCTTTATTTTGTGAAGAGTGAAAAAAACCACTGACTCTCTCTCCCATCCACTTCCCCACCTTCAAAACCCTTAAAACAAACATAAAAAACACCCCCCCTCCTCCCCCATGAAAACAAAAACACCATAAAACAACCACATATTCTATAGTTTTTGGGTATATATTTCTATCTTTATGAAAATGATATCAAGGATTTTGGAAATTTAAATGAAAAAAAATATTAATCCTTTTTCAACTTTCTCTTATACCTGACCAGTATAAATTGGCTTTAATATTATAATTATATAATAATATAATAATATTTTAAATTAAAAAATAAATTAAATATGATTAAAATATCATTTTATTGGTTTATGAAATAAATGTTTAGTGTTAACAAATTACCATCTTTAATAATTTATATCCAATTATTTAATTTATTGGATAGTTGGATACAAATATTTGGGATTAAATGTTAATTTAAACGAATTATTTAAGTTGTGAGTCTATATTAAGTCAACTTTTTTAAAAAAAAAATTATTTTAAATTTAAATAAATAAAATAAATATACCAAGCCTTTAAAAAAATGACGTGTGATTTTGATAATTATTTTTATAATGGACTATAATTTTATATTAATTTTAAAAAAATTACCAAAAGTAAAATTTAAAATTTAAATATACCTACAAATTTATAAATATTAGAATACCACTTTCGAATCAAATTAAATACCAACAAAATTCTAATTATTATTTAAACTTAATCGTTATTGTCTATTTCACTCAACTATATTTATTTAATTTGATCTATTCATCCCATTCAACCGAATCATGTCCAAATTTGGTTAACATTTCTTCGAATGTAGTGGCTACCAAAATCCACCATTAAGCTTTATGTGGCTTGTTGCTTATTTATTATTATTTTTTTTGTCTTTTTTTCTCTCTCTTTCTAATGCATGCATGTTAGACATAATAACTAAGAGTTCAACTGATGATTATAGATCTTTTATTATTCATATACATCTGTAGTAAAAAGAATCACTGGTTATAGAATTTTAATGCAATATGATATTTGGGTCTAGAATCCCAAAAACAGTGCCCATGTATAATTTGTGTAAGAATAGCACAAGCTTTTTGACTCCTGTGAAATTGCTATACATAATAATATTATAAACAAAGTTACACGTTGTATGAAATTTTAAGTTAAAATTGAAGGTGAATTACAAGTTATTTTTAAAAGTTTGTTAATCATAGAAATTAAAATGATGATAATAAATAAAAATTTCAATAACTAAATAATTTTTTTGGAATCAATGTTTTCTTATTACCTTCTTTAATTCTTTAAGGACCAAATTATCCACTTGAATTACCATTTTCTTTTTATCAACAAAAAATAATAAATAAATATAAATTATTTTAGAGGTGGTTAAACTTTTATACAAAACACGAGCACAATCCTTAAGCCAAAACAAAGACAACAACGGAAAAACACAACAGACACCATCCACTTGTATTATTGGTATACGGTCATCATCAAAGAAGCAAAACAATTACATGATATTTTTGTTATGGTATACTTTTACATTCCTAAATTATTTTATTTAAAAATGTTAAAACACTTGTTTGATGAATATTTTGTTATTTTAGAAAAAAAGGTTGTTATTATAGAGAAAATATAATAGTGAGAAAGCAAAGGAGGATGGAAGATGAAGAACGAATGAGCTTTTAAGGTTAAGATTGACAGCATAGATGCTCTCAAGATTTTACACTACTTGAGGAGAGCATAGTTTAGTATTGGAGTATTCATGTTTGTTCTTGTAGAGTTCTTTTTTGGAAAGCCTAAGCTTGTTATATCTTTAATGTTATAATTGTTAGTTTAAATTAGGTGGTACACTTTGTTTTTGGTATGTGTAAAATGATTGGAACATTCTTGAAGTGTTTCCCCTAATTAATTTATTTTTTACTGATAAAAAAAATACAGAATATATATATATATATATAGTTATGTTTAAAAGAAATTTAATTTTTAAAAACTAACAATAATATATTTATTTATTTATTTGGAAACAATATATTTTTTTTATATAATTAGTTTAGTTTAATAGAATTTGATTTAGTTCAAAAATAGTCCAGTTAGTTAATATATGAATGGGTTCAAATTTGAACTCCCTTATTTCAAACCATTATCTTGAATAATAAAAGATGAGGGGCTTTTGGCTGACACAAGCTAAGGATATGCCTCTAGAGCAAGCAAGCAAAGTTAAATATTTTGAGATATGCATCATATTTATCTTGCTGTGTCTATTTTAATTTCTTCTTGAATGTCATTGAATCTTACAAATAAAGAAAAGGGGAAGTGGAATTTTCTTGGATCCTACACTTTGTATATCCCATAACACCACAAAAAGATAATAGATCTTTTGCTCTTCACAAAATGATTCAAAATTAAAGGGAACAGACAAAATACAAAAGCCATATTGGAATAAAGCAATACACAGTCACACACACTGATTTCAGATTCCAATGAAGGGAAGGAAAAGCATATGATAAAAGAGAAGGTAAGGAATATTTTCAATCCAAAATCTTTACCATTTTTAATATTATTTATGTGTATATATCATCAAATCAAATAAATATTTGATTTTTTTTTATGAAAAATTGCAAGAGTTGGACTATTAACCTTATTATATGAACACAATTTAAGTATTAGCAATATCGAAATATAGAAAATTCAAATCATTGAAACATTCTTTTTATTGGCCCTTGTTTATAAAAATAAAGATATTTCTAAATGGGTATTTTATAATTTTACTTTTACATTTTTTTGGGTTTATATATATATATACATATTATTTTTTGAAACTATAAAAATTTGAATTTTTTTAAAGGTTGGAAATACGAGAAAAGGTTTAAACTATGTAAATGGAATAAATATGAAATAAAAATACAGTAAATTGAAATATATTTATAAATAAAATTTAAATAAAATATCATGTCGTAGTTGTAATTAATAAACAAGTTTTATGTATAGATTCCTTTAGGAAAGGAAAAAAATTGCAACTGTAATAACACCAAACACAACAAGAAAATTACTTGTAACTTTCAGAAAATGAAAAAATACATTATAAAAAATTCATTAAATTATAATCAAATTTAGAGACTAAAAATAATTTTAGAAATAAAAAAATTATTTGTATTTAAAATAATTTTTATTATTAATAAAAGTTTATAAAATGATTTCTTAATTGATATCTAAATTAACTACTAAGATTTTAGCTATTAATATTTTATTAATATTTTAAATTTTATGTCAATAATATTTTAGTCTTTAAAATGATTTTTAATTTAGTTCAGTAATAATTAATTGTTTTGATTTCTAAAGTTAATTATATTTTAATGATTTTTTTTTTTTGAAGTGGTATTAATGTTGAATGGTCATATGTAACAAAGGAAAATAATCGCACTCCTGCGAAGATAGAATAGTTTGGGAGAAAATAAAGCCACGAGGTTAAACTAGTAAGTTAAAATTAATTTGAATAACAACGGGAATAATTTTTTATTCTTCTTTCCTCCTCTAATCAAGTAATAATAAGTTGTTAACTCGAGAAAGCAATTGACATCAAAGAGAGGAAATATTCGTATTTTTTATATGGAGTTATCATTATTTGTATTGGAGTCCTAGATTATTTAAATTTTGAAATATTGAGTTAAATTTAGTTTATAATAATAAAGATAAATAAAGAAAAATAATTTTGAATTCATATGTTTAGAGGTATTTATTGGACCGAGTTACCTATCCAATTGAAATTGGGTAGGGTTCATTCATGAAGATTGGTTCAAACCCGGTTCAACCAAAACTAAGCCATTGTTATACAAGATGAATAATGAGCTCACAATGATTATTCAAGTGTATCACTTTTATACTTGTCTTATAAACAGATTGTGTTATATCTTTATTTTCATATATTCTGTTTGAATAAATTTATTATAACTTAATAGTTTGTTTCAAGACTTGAATTAATTTTTTAAAAATTATATTATTTTCTTTATTTAAATTAATACTAAAAAAGTATATAAATTTTTAATTAAAAATATTTTTTTTTAAAATATTGACAACCCAATCCAAACAGTTCAAAAGTTAATTGTGTTAGATTAAGTTTAACATATAAGTTTACACACATGACTCAAGCCATTCTTGCATGTAAATTCTTCTTTGGAGTGAAAGCTCATCGAATTACAAAGAGTCACCAATCAGAAGCAAAATTTATTCTTAATCCATTTGGCTAGAAAAACACACATGACAATATTAAAAAAAAAAAGCGTTTGAGGAGTTTATATTAGTCATATTATATAAGTAAACAAATCAAAATAGAAAAAATTTAATTTGAGATATTTTAAAAAATTATGAGATAATATAATTATATAATTGCTTATATTTCAATCAGTTTAGTGCATATATCTTCATCTTGCATTTTGAGAATTTCTTGAGTGAATTTTTAATCTCCTTTTGGTTCTTGCACCAAATCTTTCTAGCATGGACGATTTCACGTCCAAAACTGCAGCTACTACTTTCTTTGCATTTCTTGGTGAATGGATGATCTTGTTCATCACCTTTTCAATAGCCTTGTTCTTCATTCCCCTCACATCTTCCTTCACTCTGCAATCAACCTCCACCTCCCTTGTCAAAACCACAACTCCCCATAACAACTTTACAGCCAACTTGGGTGTGAGTTTCTTCGTGGACAACACCAACTCTTTAGGTGGCACCATCAACTACGCTTCTTTCAAGGCCTCACTCTTCCACCGCCAACAAAGACTCTCGAGTTTCTCTTTCCAACAAGACACACCACCACCACCACCACCTCTACAAGCCAAGTTTCATAATGTGTCTTTGACAGTTGATGAGTGGGGTGGTGCTGTTGGAGCATCGTCGTGTGGTTTTGCGTACCTGGACCTGTGGTTCAGCGTTGATGCTGAGAGGGACAAGCTGCAAGGTCATTGTGGTGAGGTGAAGTTTGAACTACGCAGTTCCTATGATGCCATCAATGTTTCACCATCCTTTCTTGTATCGTGTGATGTTTACAGTGCCTTGGTTCACAAGATTAGGCTTGGCGTGTTTTTGTTGTTGATCCTTCTTCTTGTGAGTGCAGCGCCAGTTCCACTCCTCGTTGAGCAATTCTTTTGCTTTGAATCTTGATTCTACTTTTCAACTTTTCTTGTATTTTGTCATGGATTTCCATTCCATGCATGTGATGTCACGCTAATATCTTTAGCACGATTGAATTAGTGTATACTCCATTCTCGTGGTACTTGAATATCCCATGTAAATAGCTTGATCAAAGTTTTCTTTGTACATTTCATTATTTTTTTTTCTGATTCAGTAAAACGATTACATCCTTTCATGGGTCAGTGTGCATCAGTAAATTTGTTTGCATATCATCTTCCTGCAAAGTAAATAACTAAATGTGTTTTGACTAGCCAAAGGAGAGGTACATGCACAACACCCAACTAAAGGATACATATATGGCCAAGATAAATCTACAATTCATATTGTTGAGTTCAACTTTTTATGTTGAGTACTCGAGCTCAATGGTTAATTTCTAGAAAATACCGTTTTGCAAGAAGCTCAACAAACGTAATAAAAAATATATAATGTTGAGGCTGACTTAATTATTCCTTGTGCTGTCAACAAGTTTAAACCATTGGCTTGCAGGTTCACAAGTGTTATCTTTGCTTAGACATTTGCAAGTGTTGGTGACAATGATGTTATTGTTGTCTACATCAAGACAAACACCAGAAGAATTATTGATTTGAGTTGATAGATGCATCTTTGAATCAGAGATCATTTCCCATCTTGAATTGGGAGCTAAACATATATTCCCAATTTTTGCTTGCTTCCCTTCTCCCTCTGCTTGTAAACAGAAATAGGTACCCTTTATTGATAGTATGTTTTGGTCTGTGTACTCCCATCCATCAGAATTAGAACAAGGTCCCAACCTCAATGCCTCAACCAGTGTCTTTCTTATGATGCAAAAACCTGTCAAGGGGTGAAAAATCACTTTGAATGGTTTTGCTTCTGATAACCCTGGCCCTGAAATATGTCAAGACAAATACACTTACATTGAACAAGCTTATATAGGATTATCATTTGAAAAGAGTTGTGAAAATATGGTGTTACGAAAATGAAAAATGTGAGTAATACAGTAATCACATGAAATTATTGACAGTTCTGACTAAAATTTCTGAGGCATATTTCAGTTTGTAAGAAAAATTAGATTGATACTTAATTATATACATGATATGAAGATATCTATAATGATGGTGCATGATCATCTTTGTTAATGAGAAATTAATACAGATCTTCAATTTACAATCATGCACATGATATTTGTGCTTATTAAGATGTATTGTTTTATCAATGGGTATATTTTGATAAAGCTTCCATAAAACTTGTAAGAGAAAAGAAGTAATGCATGAAGAAAGATTATAATTGTTTGTGATACCTTGAAAAGGAATTTGAATAGCTGAGATCCTTTGCAAGAAACTAGGGTTTCTAACTTCACTCCAATCTGAATTGAGAATACCATAATACTCATTCATTCCAACAACTCCGTTTCTTATGTAGTAACTCCCACCAAGTGTCCACAAGGCCCAATCCAAGTCAAGTTGGGCTGCAAATGCCGTGAAACAGTTTAGGTATCTATTGTCATTGGCATCTGAGCCTCTCAAGTCCAGCCCAAACTCACTGACAAACAATGGCAACCCTTGGTCCAGCAAGAACCCTGCCCTTCTCATTTGATTTTCTGTGACTTCCCCACACACTTGGTTTGCATTCCTTGAGGTCCATGCTTTACCCTCACTGAAGCTATACCAGTGCACCTCCAACACTAGTTTTCCATTGAAGCTCAGTTTCAATGCCTCCTCTTTTATGAATGATAGGTCAGTGTCAAAGTTTAGACCAGAAAGAATGACAAGAACTTCTGGATTTGCTGCATGCACTGCTTCTGCTCCCTTTGGCATATACCTATGTTAATCAAGGCTATGCTTTCAATCAAAATGTGTAGAGTTGCATCTCCAATCAAAGAAAATAAAATACAGTGAAATTATAACTTTATGCTATTTAGTTCTGTACTTTTTTTTTTCTCTAATGTTTTTGACATAAACTAAACCAGATTAATGTTAATTGATTCAGAATTCAAATGTCAATGAAACAATTTTTTCCCATTCTAATATAAAGTTAAACAATAATTTAATAACTGTATTATTTTTTTCAATTCCATGTTTCATTTTGTATGATGTTAACATTTTTGGTATAGGAATTTAAATAAAATCAATATTTTAATTTTTTAATATGTTATTATGTCATTTTCAATATGGCTAATGATGTGCAACATGACACTGGTTGCAAAGTGGTACATATTTAGGATTTTTTTACCAATTTTATTTATCAATGTGATGTAATTTTACAATTTGAGTAGATAAAATTTTAAAAATTACTAAGATAATTAAGTTGTGACAAATTAACATCATTTCAATTAAAATTTGATTATACCTGTCACGTTAAAATTGTGTTACATGATTTTCTTATAATAAAATACTTTTACACTGTTATAACAATAATTTTTTAAAATTTTATCAATTTTAATAATTAAATTATAAAATTATATCATATTGATAAAAAATCCTCCATATTTATCCACCATCTCATTAATCTAACTTTTCCATTCTTACACCGCACCTTTCCATTCTTATACCGCACCGGATAATCCTTTTTCCGTGTTTTATTGGGTTTTGCATGAAAACGGTGTAATTCTGATATTAATTTATAGATTTGGGTATAAAATTTTATCAAAAGTCATTTCCAAATGACGATTTTCTTTTTATTGAAACTACTGAAATATTTTAGTTTTTATTTTCTTAATGTGTTTTACCTCTAAAAAATCATGTTTTAATATGTAAGATATCAAGTTTTTTAGTTTATATAATTTTTTTTTGAGAAAAATCGATTTTGAAACAAATTAAGAGTCTTAAGAAAAATCAATTGATTCTTAACCCGTTGATTTTCTTGACGGTACTCTATTTTTAGATTTGTTTCTATTTTAACTCTTTTAAAAGGGTGAGTTTATCTTTTGAAAAAGGTTATAGAAATTGCTTACACAGAATACACTTTTACAATTTGAGAGAATCAAGAGTTAGCTATTTTTGGAAAATTAGTCTTTGTTAATCTTTGAGTGTTCTTTATACCTAATTTTCATTATTTAACTTGAGGTCAAAGGTTATTCAAAGTGCAATTGTGAATTGGGAGATCCCTTTGAGTTTCTTGGTTTATAGTTAAGGTGAATTCGTTCTTTTTTCTTTATTGTGTAGGTGTTTGTAAATGCTAAGATATGATTTTTTGGTGGGTATCATAGTTGTGATAGGGTGTTGCAGTGCGTGGTTTGGTTCTTGTAAAGTTCAAGAACTTTTTTTTGATATTCTTTTGCAAAAAGAATTTGGTGTGCTTTAAGTTTTCTTTATCACTACATTTTAATTTTCTGCATAATTGTTCTTACTGGTTTAAAAATCAAAATTATTTGTTTTTAAATTCAATCGGTTGTTTTTTTAACCTACAGATCTATTTGACTTTCTGAATTGAACAAAACAAATGGTATAAACAATTATATGTAAATCTTTGTGTATTGATTCTCTATGTACACACTTGCATTGTTTGAATCAAAAAGTTTCTTGAAAACTGTGTTTGAATGTATTGGATTCTTCATTAGTTCTTGAAAGTTGAAATACTTCCTATCTGTTACCAAAACTAGAAAAACAATCTATTGTTTCAAGTTTAATAGGTTAATAATTTTCTTGATACTATAACCATAAAAACAATAAGCTATTTTCAAATTTAATTTGTTAATTTTTTTCTGTTACTAAAATTAGAAAAACAATTAGTTGTTGTTGAAATTAATTCTAAAATTTATTTCTTAAAGCATATTCAAATCTTTTATAAGTGAAATTGATTTACTTGTGTCTTTTGATTTGTGTGCCTACAATTTTTTAATCAATTATTTCTAATAATAACTGGTTCTTTAATCAATTATTTCTAATAATAACTGGTTTTTTTTCTGAATCAATATTCTTTTAGAAAATTTCAATCTGTTATTTCGAAAAATAATCAATTGATTTTCTGTGAAAATTGACTAAACTACTATTTACAAAATCTACCTAAGTACAATTCATCCTCCTCTTAAACTTAGTCCCCCATTTATTCTACATGACACACAATAAAGATGAAAGTTGCTTAGAATGAGAAGAGGAAAGTTCTAATCAATCCCTCCAAAATTCCTCCATTTACTACAATTTTTTTTAGTATTTTTGAACAAATTTTCCAGGTTTTAGGTATTTAGTTTACATATATATGCTTATGTTTGTCAGAAAATTTAAAAAATTTGTAGTACTTCCTCTTGCCAAAAGAGATTTATGAAATCTTTACCTATGAGATATTCCTTTCTTTCATGTTTTAAATTTTTCATTGTGATTATGCCATTTAGGTACTATTATCATTTGTGTTTAATATTATACAGAATAAGGTAATTGTAATTGATTTTTTCTTTATTTCAGATTTTGGTTTTAAACCAAAACCAATTAACTTTTTTTAGAAAAACATAAAAGAATTACATTGAATCTATCCAAGTGTGATGTAAATTTATGTCAGTCACTTCTATGTGAAACTCATCAAAAACAAAAATGAACCTAAATATTCAATATAAAAGATTCCTTTATACTAGTGTAAGAATATGATTAAAAAATTAAAAAAAGAAAGCTCTTTTACTTAAATGAAAAAATGCATCTTTTTACGATTTTTCAATAAAGAATTACTGCAGTCCTTGCCTTTTCACTTCTTAAGATTGGCTTAAACACTCTCTCATAAGCATTTCGCAATGAAAACTTTTCTTTGACATCACAAATAGTAAAACACATACACTTACAACTCTTTATAATAATATTTTAAATTAAAAAATAAAGTAAAAATAATTAAAATATTACTATTTTAGCATGTTAAGTGTATGTATTTATTATTCATGGTGTGAATATATCACCTTCCTTTGACAATAGTCCTAGTGAGAATAGGAGAGAATAAATGCAGAGGCTTTTCTTGGGGGTTGCAATTTACCTGTACCATTGGTTGACATCTTGTTTGGGACCTCGTAACTCATTCCTCAAGCTCATGCCAACCACATTAGTCACCCCTTTGAAAAGTGTAGCCATATTGGTAAGGCCAATAATCCAGAGGTCAGGATCAAAATACTGATCCCCAAAGAACCCATTGCCATCCATGTTACTGCAACACCACCCTGGTTCAGTCACGTGATTGTCCAAAATCACCATTACATCATTTTCTCCCAGCCTTTTCACCACTTCCTGTTATTGCTCATTATGGTTTAATAACAATTACAACTACTATATACAAACCTGCACATTTATATATGGTTGTAGGGCACATGGGAGTTGGGATAATCATGATTCCAGGTTCTAACTACTAAATACAGTAGTATTCAATTATTAACTTGGCCACCAAGGAGACTTAATTTGAGATCTAATTAGGAGATGTAATTAATGAATCATCATAATGACAAAGGGGAGATTAGTTGCTGGATTAAATATAATACACACACACACACACATATATATATATATATATATATATATACTTCAAAAAATAAAATCAAAACATAAATATATCATTAGTCCAAAATTGGACTCACCTATTTCCTATCTAGTTATATCATGTTTTGTAGGTTTTGAATAGTAGAACTATAATATTTATGTAGGTGGTTTTATTTCCCTTAGATAAATTTAGCCTAAACATAACGACCAACACTTTCTTTCTGCTAATACACAAATGAAAATATCAATTCTAAAATACCAGTTCCTTTTATTTTAAAATTAATTGAATCACTCTCTCAATTGTTTTGTATTCTATCTTATTTCGCTTAATTTAAATCTAAATGATTAAAATAATAAAAACAGTGCATTTTAATTTTCTAAAGTAATAAATAAGTATTTCTTGTATATATATATAAATATATATTTTAAACCTTGAGACAGTAAAATACTCTGTGTGTGAGAGAGAGAGAATCTCTTGATGCTGCAATATAGAAATGATCTAAGAACTTCTTTACTATATATATATATATATATATATATATATATATATATATATATATAACTTTTACTGATAGAGAAACTTGTAAGAACTCTTCTTTATTTTTGGATTAAAGTTAATCAAATATGCCAACAAAAATGAACAAGGTAAGACTATATAACTTAACAATGCAGTACCTGGTAAGCTTTGATGAGGGGAAGATCGATCATGGAGGGGTTGATGGCTTGAAGAGCATCGATGGATTGAAGAAGAGCAAGGTTTTGGAAAGAGTTTCTGACAGTGAGAGAAGCAAGAGAGTGATTGGTGAGCAAGAGAAGTGGCCATGTGAGTCTCACACAGTTGAACCCCATAGACTTGATTCTCTTGGAGATCATGTCCAAAGGTTGTTGGCTTAAGCCCTCAGCAACAACAGTATCCAAATGAGACACCCAATTCACACATGCTAGCTTCACCCTCTTCCCACTTTCATTCACAATCCACCTATCACTGGTGTGTAGTGGAAAACCCTTCACAGTTTGGAGAACTGTCACATATAGCAGCACTGTTATTGCTCTTTTTGTTACCATAGGGATCATGTTCTTTGATATGATTGTATCAGTGTGAAAGATCTTCCACGCAAGAGTTTTTCTCTGGGGAAATCTGAACACATTGTGTATAATAAGTGTCTCGTGACTCACTTTGTAGGTTACTACAAATCCATTTTTAAAGTTACTACCACCTATTTTGACTTATTCTTTTATTTTCCCAACAAAGAGATATTAAAGTAAACCTTTCACAGCATTCTTGTAGTTTTTTGTGAGTATGTTATCTGAATATATACCAATTTATTGCTCGAACTTGCTCCTTGATTAGTTATGGTTGCTATTACTTACTTTCCAACTACTCTCTGAAAAAACTATTGGTAATCAAAACATGAACAAAAGTCTTTGTCAGATACCATTCATTTCATAAATACAGATGAAATGAAGTGGGTTTTCACCGTCACCAGCGGACCACAAATTAGTCTGAATTGAAAAATAATGCTTCTGGATCAGATGAAGCAGGAAAGGAAGAAGAAAGAAGTGGATAAAAATTTAATTTTTTGATTAAAGAGAGGAGATTCAAAAGTAAATGAAAAAGAATAAATTTTTTATAATAGATTTAATTAATGTGATTTAAAAAGAAAATAAAATCAATAAAGTAATATTTTGAAATTATTAAAATATTATTTATTTAATTCCAAGAAGAATGAGTATAAATTAAAGTTGAAAGATAATTAATTGTGAAACTATTATTTTAAAAAGTTGAAAAATAGTATTAAAAATATTATTTAAAATTTAGTATATTTAAATATCGAATTGCTTACATTTTTATACATATCCATTTATAATAAACTAAAGTATAATAAACAATTTTCCAAATAATAAATAAAAATGTTGAATTATTATATTGCAACCTAACATGTATCAGGCTGTTGTTAAATTCCTCAATAGTGCATCTTTATGCAATTATTCTCATTTCAAATAAGAAGATATATTGAAGTGCTTTAAAATCCAATTTCAAATCATTCAATTTTTATGTTCAAATTGCACCTTGGTTGGATTGGCCAAGTTAATTTCATCTGCAATTAAAATATTTCACCTTTTCTTCATACTTTTACTTTTTTTTATCAGCAAAATAATAAATGTTAGATAATTCAACTTTTCATTAGGACCCTTGTTGGAAAGAAACAATGGTAAATAGATATACTTGAGTATTGAGAGAGAGATATACGTAAGGAAAAGGAAAATGTTATTACCTACAAATAATTGTGTGATTGAGTAGTCACATTTTGGTTATGAAAACTATTTTCATTTTATAATGAATATAGAAACATAATGATATATTGAGATGCCAAAAGTACAAGGTAAAGAGAGTGACATGGGGCATTCTGCCGTGAGAATATTGAAGATCGTGTTCAAATGGCATTATTTACCTAATGTTTTGGGGGCGGCAAGTTTACTTATAATGAAGAGATTTGTGGAGTATATGACGCGGTCCCAAGACTCATATGCCAGTTCGTCATCATCTCATACTAAAACGTTAACCCCACACTAACAAAGGGATGAAAAATATAAAATGAATTATGTGAAAGCTTATTCTTTAATGAGAATATGTTAAAGAACGATGATGATTGATGTCCTAATGTTTGACTAACATGAGGGTGAGATCCCATCAAGATATTTTATAATATATAAATATTTTATAAGCTAGTTTGATAAAATTGGGTTAAGATTAAAATTTATTTCTTTATATGGTATGTAATTTTATATAAAAAAAATTCACCCTTAACTTTTTATTTGCTTTCTTCATATTTTTTATTTTTATTATTGTCATATTTATTTAGGGTCTAGAGATGCAAGGTTAATTTTAGAGATGACTATTTTAAGATTAATATATTTTTTTTCTTTTGTGTATTTTGATATGGATAAGTCTAATTTTTAATTCTTACAACTTCTACTTAGTTATTTGGGTTGTTTATATTGCTATTATTTACAAGGACAAATGTATTTTTTATTCTTGTAAAAAAAAAGCTTATTACTTTAATATATATATATATATATATATATATATATATATATATATATATATATACTACAAGAAAATCATTGATTAAAAATTAATTTTAGAGACAAAATATAATTAGTTGCTATAGTGACTAAATTAAAAACTATTTTTTTTTATATCATTGTTAAATGATTTCGAAATTGGTATCTAATGAGCTACCAAGATTTTTTCTACTAAATTTAGAATCTAAATAATTGGTAGTTAAAGCCTTGGTAGCTAATTAGATACCAACTTAGAAATTATTTAACAATAATAGAAACTAATTTAGAAATCAAAATTTTTTTTAGTCTAAAAAATGTCTCTAATTTGATCACTATAGTAGCTATGTATTTTTGTCTCTAAAATTGATTTCTTATAAATAATTTTTTGTAGTGATATATTGTGATTATCATTCATTAAGGTATGTTATGGTTTATGTTTGAGACAAAAATACCTTAAAACATGTATTTTTATAATACTAAGATTTAGGTTGGAAATTACAACATGGACATGTGAATGTGATATTATCTACAATTCAACTCCAAAAGTATACATATTTTCTTCTCTTTAATGTTAAATAACAATAAAAAAAATTATAATTATATAAATTTTAAAAGTACCACATAATTTAAAAATATTTAATCAATTCAACTATTTTTCGTCAATATCTTAACGAGTTATAAAATATTTATATATGTAAATTTATTTATCATCATTAATTTATATGTTATAATTGATGCTAAACACTAAAATATTATTAAATTTGTCAATCATATCATCCTTATGATAATTCAAAGAATGCATTAAAAACATATAAGAACCAAACTTGATATATCTAGAAACTTTAGCTAATGTACTAAGAACAAAAGTCCTAAAAATGTACTAAATCGAAATTCATAAAAATGAAAAAAAATGTCAAATAAATAATTGTCACGTTACTTTAATTATCCGAGTTAAGTAATCCGTATAGATAATTAATGGCTTGCTTTATAAACTTATTGTATAAAAACCATTCAATTTTTTATTATTGTATTAAAACTAATTTTTTTGAAAATCTTTTAAGTGAAAAACATTTGGAAGTGAATTGTGATTAGTATATTGATCACTATTTACCATACTCATATCTCACACGAACAATAATTCACTATATCATGAGTTGGTTTCTTTTAAAATTATACTACAAAGAAGATCAATTAATTAATTAATTAATTTTCTTTGCTGATAAAAAAAAATTAATTAGTATATTGGATAGAAGACAAAAATGGAGTTTTTATCATAATAATTAATTGAATACCTTGTCCCCACACGTACTCAAAGACTTTGTGGAGCTCCGTACACCAATTGATACAACCGCGTCAATAGTAAGTATCAGAGTAAACGCAAATTTAAGGTCTTAAAAGTGTAAATATTATTAGTCTTTAAAACTAAAAAAATTATATAAATCCATACGAAGTCACTTTAATTTTTAAATTTAATTCTTTATACAAAATTACATATATGTTTTATAAATTATATTATTTTAATGTTTTTTAATATCATTCTTATGAAATTATATTATTTTAACATAATAAAAAATGTTATACATAGTTTAAAGAAATAGAGTAATGTTTTTATTCTTTTTCCCTTCATATATTTGTCTACGTAAATAACACTTTTATTTATTATCTCCACAATTTCACTTCTTTTGTAACGAGAATGAAGGATACGTTGGCTAATTTGCTTCCATAATATCTTCATTTTTTATTCCCTTCCATGTATTTTTTTTTCCTCTTCTTTGTGATTGTTCTTACTTTTGATTGAATATGACATTCATGTTTATCTTTTCTTCTTCTTAATTTTTATATTAACTAATGTTTATATCTTTGCATTAAGTTATATTTTTATCTTTTTGTCACAACTCTAATAAAAAAAACTTAACATCCATATGTAAAGAAAATATAAAATTACACTGGTGTATCCTTTATAAAATTTTATACCATCAACAATTTTTATAAAGGTAATTTTTTTTATTAAAAAATTAAGTTATAATTTCGTATAATCATTATTATCCATAACAAATTTAGTTCAAATTATAACAAAAATAAGGTAATAAAATATTTGTTTTTAAATATATTATGAAAAAATATATTATATTGAATTTAATTTATGTAAATAGAACATCAAATAACATCTTAGATAAAATCGTCATTATCATTGTGGAATTGTGCAATTCCACGATTTTGTGTAGTAATTTTAATTCAAATTTCACATGTAATCATGACCTAGTAAAATCATTTGGGTTTTCAAGTAAGATCATAGAGTTCTGAAAATCATTGTTTTCTCGTATCTCGTTTGTTCCACTTCCAAACATTAATTCACCTTTTAAAGTCAATGAGTTTTCAATCAAAACTCAAGACCAACTAAAAAATAAGCACAGCATAGCACTTTTCTCACACATAATATTCCACGTATAACTACATAAAGTTAAATTTATTCTTGTTGTAACATTATAGTTTCTTCGCCTTCTTAAGCAATTCACAAACCACTTAGACTCACGAACTCAAGGAATTAACACAGTTATGATGCAACTCCTTGTTCACTAGAAATTGTTCCCAGTCATGATTGGTTTTGCTTTTGCATCTCCTTGTTCGTAGCAACATAACTAACAAAGAAAAACACTTGTCATCGTAATAACGAACAACAACAACGTCATGAATTAACAACATTGCACTTTCATCTTCTTGTTCGCAATAATGTAAGTAACTCTTTCTTCACTTTGGATGTGGCATGTCTTTCATATGTCATTTTTATCTTTTTCATTATTGCCTCCTATTTTCTTTGCTTATATTGATTTTACAAACCAAAACATAGAAGCACCATTATAATGGCTTTGGGAGTTAGTGTTTCTAATCCCCGCTCTAATGATGTTGTTGCTACTTTTGACAATAATGACAATTCCTTCTTACGAAATATTCGCTCTAAAAAATTGTAAAAAATGTTTCATGTAGTAGAACATACTTGACTTGGAAGAATGAAATATGTATTGACTGAGATCCAATAAAGATTTAATGCATTTGTTTCCAAAAAGACTATATGTTAGGGGTTTATCACTTGAATCACCACTTAAAATGAACTCAAAAGGATGTAATTGCTTGCAAAGTGAGACTAATGACGAAAAAAAAAAGTTTGAGGTTGTTGTAGGTTTACAACAAAGATTAATGAAGAAAAACAAGGTTTGATATGAAGACAATGATGTAAAATTGAAAAAAAAAAAAAGACGACTGAAAAGAAGGGTGTGGACAATAATAAAAATATTTTTAAGAAGGGACCAATAGACTCACATAACACAATTAATTAACTATTCAAGAAGGATCAAGGATGAAGTACTAGTAGGGACGCAATAATTTTTATTTTTTTTTTTGTGGAAATACCATGTCATTTAATGTGTCAAGAAGCAAAAATTTAGGAGAATGCTTAAATTAGTTTCAAATTATGACCCAAGATTTAAGCTACCTTCATACCATGAGATTAAAGTAAAGTGTTTGAAGGAATAAGATAAGGTAACGAAAGATGTTTTGGAAGTTCGTAAGAGTACATGAAAGAAAATATGTTGCACAATAATAACTAATGGGTGGAGCGATAAAAGGACAAGAACTATATTGAACTTTTTAGTTAACAATTCAAGGAAACTATTTTTTTTTTTAAAATCTATTAATGCATCTAGTACCATATAAAAAACAACTGATAAAATTTATAATATATTGGATGACACTGTTGAAGAAGTCAGTGTGGAGAACATTGTCTAAATTGTAACAGACAATGTTGTTAATTATAATGCAAATTGTAAGTTGATAATGAAGAAAAGGAATAGGCCTTATTGGATCCCATGTACAATACATTGTATTGACTTGATGCGATAAGACTTTGAAAAGAAGATACATATTCATCAAGATACTATTTCAAAAGGTAGAAAAAGTACTACTTATACAAAGGGAAAAAACTTGTTGAGGTAGGGCTTAATTCGCTTTACCACATTTGCTTAACATTAGGTTGTTTTATTTTTAACTATAAGGATCCTTTGATTGTAATTTTCACTAGTGATGAATGCAATAATACTCGTTTTGCAAGTACAGGGGAAGCAAATTCAAATGAAAAGATGATTTTGGATAAATAATTTTGAAAGAGTATTATCATATTTTGAAGGGTACATTTCTTATAATGCAAATGCTTACAATGATATATTCTTGTACCTGCAAAGACACAAAGAGAATGTAGAGAGAGAGAGACCTCAACCATGGTAGATACTTTGTTTTTCTTTACTAATTTTCCTCACGAGTATGAAGAAAAGGATTTTTGGAAAATTTTTCAAAGATGGGGTAGAGTTTTGGATGTGTTTATTTCCAAGAAGCTTAACTTTAGGAACCAACGTTTTGGGTTTGTTAGGTTTCAAGGGGTGAGGGATGTCTTTGAGATGGAAAGAAAGCTAGATGCTATTTGGATTGGGTACTGGAAATTACGGGTAAATATATCTAAATATAGCAAGTGAGAGCAGCCAAGGGAAGTCCGTAACTTCAAACAACGGTTGGAGGGGACTAAAAAAGTTTGGATCCAAAAGGCAGTCCAATGGACTTTTGCACAAGTGGTAATGAATGGGAGTGGGGATTCTTCTAAGAGGGAAGTTGTTGCTGCTATTCAGAAGGAGTCAGATGAATCCCCGCCTACCTTTAGGGTCAAGGTGGAGGACTCTGTGTGGTTGGAGAGTAGTTATGTTAGGAGACTTTTCGAGAAATCAAACTTTCAGGCGATTAAGGAAAGTCTCTTTTTGGGCGGATGTGATTTTGTGCGTTTAAGGTTTCTTGGTGAGAACTTTGTTTTGTTGTCCTATGAAGATGCGGATAATCTCGCGAAGGTCATTGAAGGGAATAAAGATTGGTTAGACAATATTTTTGATTCTTTAGTCCCTTAGGAGAATTCGTTTTTGGTGTCTGAAAAGATAATTTGGGTACGTGTTAGAGGTTTACTGCTGGTGTTTTGGAGCAACCACTGTTTTGAGCTTATTGGAAACCTTGTTGGTTCGTTAGTTGAGGTGGATGAGGCAACTGAGTCATGAGAGATTCTTGAATTTTCAAGGTTGTGGATTAGAATCTCGGTGGGTGGAAGTGCAAATTTGATAAAAAATATTAGAATTAACGATTCTTTATGCCAAATTTCATTTGAAGAAGAGATGTGCCTTTCATCTCCTCAAGTTAGTTGTTGTAGGTGGGGATTGTCGTATGAGGACGAATCAGGGGCACATAGTTTGGACGGAGAAGGCGAAGGGGAGACGTCTGATTTAGTTTTTTCTGATTTTGGAGGAAGCCTTGGTGCAAAGGGTGGTGAGGAAGCAACTGTTCAGTTTCCTGAGGTGGTAAAGGATTTAATTAAAGTTAGGGTTGGCCTTGAAAGGGGTGTTAGTTTTACGTTGGGAAGCCATAATTGTGCATGGGAAAAGATGGAGTTGGGTGGTGCTTTAATTAAGGGCACGTGTCACGGTCCTGATGGGTTAATATTGGATGGATTGGGAGGCGAAAAGGCTTGGTCAGATGATTTACTATGTGTTGGGCCATCTCAGGCCCATTTTCACTCTAAAAGCTAGGTGGGGGAATCCTTGGGTGTAGGCCCAATTTCTGACGTGGCAGAACACGTTGGCTTCGCTGCAGGTAGGGTTTACTCTCTAGCCAGTTCTTGTGGAACTCAAGGTGGCGCTCTCGGTGGGATGGTGGTGGGAGGCATCATCACTCCAATTTCCCCTTCATTGGTCACGCCTCGTGGTAGGGTTCCTGCTGGGCTTGGTGCGCTAGACCCACAATGTGCGACTACATCATAAAGCGGAGAAGGGACGATGGCGTGTGAGTCTGATGGCGACGCAATGGTTCGCAAGACTGTTGGAGGGGCGGCGTCGGGAGATGACGTGACGACGGCTGCTCGCGAGATCGATGACTGGGCGACGTCAGAAACGGCCGCTGCACCGGGTGCTTGCAAGACCAATGGTGGGGCGATGATGGTTGAGTGCGGTGGGTCACAGGGTGGTTTGGCCACGTTGGGACCTGTCTCCGTCGAAGGGACGATGGGCACTGCGGAGTTGGTGGCAATTAACAGTGGTTGTAGGGGGGTCGGGCTGGGCCTTTTTTGGAGCTATCGAAACAGTGTCGAATGCAGTGACAACAGGTTTGCGTGGTGAGCTAGAGGCGATTAAGTGCGGTGAGATGCCTTCTGCTATGCTTTCCCCATCAAGAATTGTCCATAAGAATTTTAGTGTTGAGTTGGAGGATAATCTGGTGGATTGCCCGGTGTTTTTTGCCATTGGGATATGGTCTTGCAAAGAAGGAAGGGATGGTTGTTTCGCAACACCCTTTTCTCAGGCCGGTAATGACTTGTCGGCAGGGAGGGCTATTCAATTTTCTTCGACGGTGGAATCGATGTCAAAAAACGCTATTTCTTTTTTATCTGATAATGCTGTGAGAAATTGCAATAGATTGTTTTGGTCAAAAAATGATGATTCTGGTTTCCAGAGGATGTGGAATGTAGGAAAGGAAATGGGTTTTTCGTCCGTTGGTGAGGAAGAATAGGTATTATATAACTTACAGGCTTTGGAAACTCGAGACAGATGTAATCCGGGTCTCATGAGGAAGGAGAGGGTTGTTTCTGATGATGAAATTAATTAATCTGAATATTAGGGGATTAGGAGGAAGCAATAAAAGAAGATATTTAAAAGAGTTAATTTTCAAAGAACAAGCAAGAATGGTATGCCTTTAAGAGACTAAATGTGTTGAGTTCGACAAAGAGAATTGTTTCAATTTATGGGGATCCTATGAAATTGATTGGGTTGAAAACGGTGCTAGTAACAATGCAGGCGGGTTAATTATGATGTAGAGAAGGAGTTGTTTTCATTTATCAAGCTCGTATAATGGGAACAATTTTTCCATTATTGAAGGGGAGTGGAAGGTTAGCGACGGAGTAAAAGTCACTATCATTAATGTTTACTGTTCTGGGTCTTTGAGGGATAAGAAAATGTTGTGTGATGAGATTAGTGGCTTCAGGATGATAATTTTAAACAAGGCATGGTGCGTTAAAGGGGATTTCAATTCTATCAGAAGGAAGGAGGAGAGAAAAAGTTTGATTTCTGACTACAACTACAGTAGAGAAATTCGTAGTTTTAATAATTTTATTGAAAATGTTGACTTGGTGGATATCCCAATGGTTGGCCGGAAGTTTACTTGGTACAAACCAAATGGGACTGTTAAAAGTAGAATTGACAGAGTTCTGGTATCTAAGGAATGACTGGAAGCCTGGCCGAACAACAAACAATTTATTTATAGTAGAGTTGTTTCTGACCATTGTGTTATGGTTGTAAAAGATTCATTTTTGGACTGGGGACCGAAACCTTTCCGTAGTCTGGATGTTTGGCAAAAGGATGGCAGATTCAAAGATTTCGTCCGTAGCCATTGGCTCAGTTAGGGGATTCACGGAAGAGGGATGTTTGTGTTTAAAGAAAAATTGAAGAAGCTAAAATCCGATTTAAAAATTTGGAATAAAGAGGTTTTTGGCAATTTTAACCAGGTAAGGGAGTTACTACAAAAGAGAATTCAGGAGCTGGATGAGTGTGACGATGCCCGCGGCTTAGATGAGGAGGGAAGAGAGGAGAAGAGGTCTTTGTTGGCAGAACAAAACAAAAACTTCTTAAAACTTCTTCAAGCAAGAAGCTGTTATTCATCAGAAAGCTCGTATTAAGTGGCTGAAAGACAGTAATCTTAATTCAAAGTTCTTTCATTCGGTCGTTAAATGGAGGAGGATGTGGAATGGGCTTAATGGGTGTTGGGGTGAAGATAAGGAGTTGGTTAAAGACAAGGTAAGAGATTTCTTTAAGGCTAGGTTTGAAGGTGGTGATGGTCCTCAAGTCAGGTTGAACAATGTATCCTTTAATTCTGTATCTGATGTTGACAACGAAATGTTGGTTAAGTCTTTCTCTGAAGAGGAAATCAAGTTAGCTATTTGGAGTTGTGATAGGTCGAAAAGTCTTGGGCCGGATGGTTTTAATTTTGGTTTTATTAAGTTTTGTTGGGAGTTTTTTAAGGATTTCTTTTGGCTGTGAATGATTTCGCAATGTCTGATAAATGGCCCAGGGGGACGAATGCCTCTTTTGTGTATTTGGTCCCTAAGTCTGATAACCCTCAACAACTTTGTGATTTTAGGCCTATCTCTCTGGTCGGGTGCTTGTATAAAATCATCATGAAGATGCTTTCGTTAAGGCTTAAAAAGGTGATTAGCAAAGTCATTTATCCAAGGAAATCTGCTTTTCTTGATGGAAGGAGAATCTTGGATGGTGTTCTTGTGGCCAACAAGGTGTTAGAGGAGGCAAAAAGGAAGAGGAAAAGTTGTGTTTTCTTCAAGGTGGATTACGAGAAGACGTACGACTTTGTGAGGTGGGAGTTCATTTACTTTATGCTCGGTAGATTAGGGTTTTGCGAACAATGGATTGTTTGGATTAAATCTTATCTGGAGTTTGCTTCGGTGTCAGTGCTTGTGAATGGTAGCCCGACTAAGGAATTTGTTCCTCAAAAGGGTTTGAGACAAGGAGACCCCTTTGCTCCATTTTTGTTCCTTATTGCAGCTGAAGGCCTTGCAGGAGTGGTAAGGAATGCAATTGAGAAAAATATGGTGGATAGTTTGGAAGTTGGAGCTAAGAAGGTTGAGGTTAATATGCTTCAATATGTGGATGATACTCTGTTTTTCTGCAAAGCGAATATCAAAAGTGTGTTTAATATAAAGACTATTTTAAGCTGTTTTGAGCTGACTTCAGGACTAAAGGTGAACTTCTTGAAAAGTAGTTTGGTGGGGTGGGGGTCGATCATAATTTGATTTGCCGCTTTACGAATATTCTTAATTGTAAGGTAATGAAAACTCCCTTCAAATACCTTGGGATGCTTGTGGGGGGGTGCCATAGGAAGAAAGTGTTTTGGGATGGGGTGGTGGATAGAATAAAGACCAGATTGGGAAGATGGAAAGGTAGGTTTATCTCAATGGCCGGGAGGATTTGCCTTATAAAGTCTGTTATTTATGCTATTCCTTTATTTTATCTTTCTATATTTAAAATTCCTTCAGTTGTGGTGAAGAAGATTGTGAAATTGCAAAGGAACTTCCTATGGGTTTGGGGGTCCGAAGGGAGAAAGATTGTGTGGGCCTCTTGGGAAAGGGTGTGTGAACCACAGGATGAAGGAGGTCTTGGGGTTATTAATATTAAACTTTTTAATGTAGCTTTATTGGGAAAATGGATTTGGAGGTTGGGCTCATCCAAGGGCGGTTTGTGGAAGGAGGTTTTAGAGTTTAAATATGGAGGTTGGAGAAGTCTGAAAGAGTCCAATCCAAATAGGTCGGGATCCCTTCGGTGGAAAGATTTGAAGGAGGTGTGGGCGTTAAAGGAATGGGGTGACAAGTTTGAAGATCATGTTAAGTGGGAAATAGGTAACGGGAAGGATATTATGTTTTGGGAAGACATTTGGGCGGGTAATGTTGCCTTGAAAGGTAAATATCCGAGATTGTTTTTCTTATGCATTAATAAAGAGTCTTTGCTGGAGGATTGTGGGAATTGGGCTAACGGTGTGTGGAAGTGGAATTTAGTTTGGCGAAGAAGTTTGTTTGAGGTGGAGAAGACCCAGGTTTGTCAACTTTCTGAAGAGGTATTTGGGTTGGGCCTTGTTTTGGGTACCGATGACTAGTGGTCCTGGAAAGGTAGTGTGTCTCCTGATTTTTCGATGAAATCTACCTATAGTCTTTTAAGGGGAGAAGGCAAAGGGGAGCTATTGTATTTCTATCATCTATTTTGGAATTGTAAGGCCCTACCTGCTGCACAGGTTTTGGCTTGGAGGGTGTTGGAAAACAAGATTGCTACTAAAGTTAACTTGACTAGGTGTGGGGTGGTGGTTGACAATGTTCTTTGTTGCTTGTGCGGGGTTCAAGAGGAATCTACGAATTGTTTGTTCTTTGGTTGTAGAACTGTCTGGTTAGTTTGGGACCAATGTCTCTCGTGGTTAGGTTTGGTGTCAGCTGCCCCTATTGATCCCTTCTCAAATTTTATTTAGTTCTCTTTTTGTAAGGCTTTTGAATCTGTCAACTCAGTTTTAGGAAGCATGTGGATTGCTGTGGTAAGGGAGATTTGGAATCATAGGAATAAGGTCATTTTCAACGGTGGAGTGGTGGATCACTTTGAAATCTTTTCTATGGCCCAACTGAAAGATTGGTCTTGGGTTACTTCTAAAGTTCTCGCAGCTCGCTTTTCCTTTACTAATTGGTGTTTGACCCCTATGCCTTGTCTCAATTTGATTTAAGTTGTTTGATTCTTGTTTTCTTTGGTTGGTTGGCATGCGTGAGTTAAGTGTTGATTGTTTGTGAGTTTGGGTTGGGTGTTCTTCAGGTGGTGTTTAGTTTGTTTGTTTGTTGGGTTGCCTTATTTTTTCCTCTTGAGGCTTTGGCTGTTTTTGGGTTGTTTTCTGTCAGGTGGTGGTTTTTCCCCCTTGTTTGGGAGTGGGTGTTTTGGAGAGGTGTGCTATAGTGCCTTGATATGTATAAGGGTTAAACCATCCCTGAAGTAGTTCTATTTATTTATTTATTATTGCTGATAAAAAAAAATAATGATATATTCTTATGACAAATCAATCATAGGTTTCATCTATGAGACAATGGATCAAGCTAAAGAAAATATACAAAAAAGGATTTTAATGGTGACAAGAAAAGGTAAGTAATTTACTAATCTTCGAATTAAAATTTCATTTAATTTTTAGATTTGACTCCTTAGATATTGAACAACATTAACTCATTATTATGATTCTATTTTTAGTTATGAAAGATTTATGAAATATTATTGATGAAAGGTAGACACCTAACTTTATAGGACTTTGCATGTTGTAGACTATTTAAAAATTTTAAATTGCATTCCTAATTTTAAAGTTGATACAAAAGTTAAAATTTTTTGACTATGACGTATACAAAAAATAGTGGCTAACTTGCGAAGCAACAATTGATTCATTTGCAACTAGAAAATTTCAAGAACCAAGAAAAGTTGTTTGGCAACTCCTTAGGTATTAAGACAATTGGAAAAAAGACTCCAAAAACTTGGTGGAAGTATTATGAAGATGAACATCTGGAGCTTCAAAGGTTTATCATTCATGTACTTAGTTTGACACATAGTTCTTCTGGATGTGAACCTAATTGGAGTGCATTTGAGATGGTAGGATCTTAAAAATTGTGAAATGATAATTAAAATATAGTAAATCAATAATTAATTAAATGTATGTTTGCATTTGCATTTATTGATCCACACAAAGAGAAGAAATTGTTTGAAACAAGAAACTATGAATGATGTTGTTTATGTCATGATTCATTCAAAATTGGTTGAGAAAAAGGAAGATAGAAGAAGATCACTTGAGGAGTTTGAACTTGGTGATATTCCATCCAAGGAAGAGTGGATTATGAAAATGTTGCATGAATAGACAATAAAAATGTAGGTTTAAATGATGCTTCCAATTTAAATGGAGATGATGAATACTTGGTTGAAGGTCAAGCCCAAGTGTTCAGAAAGAGAATATTATTTTTGTCATTGAACATCCCTTGAATTTTATTTGAATTTGTTTATATTAGATGAATTTATCTTATGTTGAGATAGAAATTTCATAATTTTTAAAACATTCAAATACATTGAATTTAAATTGATTTCATTTCAAATTGTTTTATTTTTTAAATATTTTGTTCGAATAAGACAATTCAAATTTATTGAATTTTAATATTCTCTTCTTAATAAAATATTTCACTTACTACCAAATGCAAAAAGTTATTTAAATATAAAATTGTTAATAATTAAAAAGTTATGAATGTTGATGATATTTCTTTAGTCGATCTTGCTTGTTGTTATTTATTTTGTCAAAATTCATCGATTTTTTTTAATTAACATTTACCAAATAAAATTGTTTTTTAATTGATGTTGACCACAATTATTTACGTTGACATTGGACGAAATTATTTTACTAGACATTGAATGAGATTATTTTACTACATTATTGGTTGAATTTTTTTCTAACTTTTTTTTATCAATGTCAGTTGAAAAATTTCTCCAATCAACATTAGCAAACAAAATTCTAATTAATGTTAATCGAAAGTTTTATAGTTGACATCAAAAAAAATAATTCTAACAAACTATTAACAAAAAATAACATTGATATGATGATAAAAATTAATCATTGTAGATATCAACAAATCAATAATCTCAATAAACATCAATTGAAAAAATCTAGCTCATATCCATCAAAAACTTTCTCGATAATGATAAAAAAACCTTGTCTAATATCAAGTGTGAAATATTAGTAATTTACAACAAAATTAACAATATTCCTAACTAAATAAAAAAAACAACTCTTATCAAAATCAATTAAAGAGACATAATCGATATCAATAAAGAAAATAATCATCTCAATAATGTCTTTGTATTAATCAAGTTTTGCTAGTTATGTTTATGACTTTTCAAACAAAATCAAGTTGAAAAGAGATATGAAGAGGAGACACATGAATTTGAGAATAAAAAAAATTCAAATTCTCAACTTTTTTTAATAAAGCTTGAAATTCTTTAACTTTAAGTAATCTAATTATTCTCATAAAATTCTAAATTTTTTGTATCCAAACAACATATTTTATTATAAAATATTTTAAATTTTCTTTAAAAATAATTACTTGTTGAAATTTCCTATTCGAATACACGTTAAGTTTGATAACGTATTCATAAAATGATCGATTTTATTTTAATTATTTACATTATTTTCATACTTATATATATATATATATATATATATATATATAATATATACGTTGACACAATAAGAGTATACAACTATTGTGATAGTTTTAATATATATATATATATATAATAATAATAATAATAAAAAATAAAATTGTAATTAAATGATAAAAAAAAATAGAATAATAATACTTTTGATTTTCAAGCAAATATAGGAAAAAAAAGTTCAATGTCAAAGTATCAAAGTCCGTGTGTGTGTGTGTATATATATATATATATATATATATATATATATATATATATATATATATATATGAGTTGCCTCCAGTTCGGGTTACATTTGACCTTTTCTCTGCATTGTGAATGTTTATTTTTTTTAATTTTATGAAAAAATGAACACGAAATATAATTTTATTTCACTTTTTAAGTATTCCACTAAATATTTGAGTAATAGAAAGTCAAATATTGCAAAATTCATTTTTAATAAAAAGTTGTAAAAAAAGTTGATGCAATAATCTCCATCTGTGGTCCCACGTTCTTCTTTTTCCCAAGAGTCTCTTTTGGTTATATTGGAAGGTCTTTTACCAAAGTAACCCTTTTCTTACTTCTCCAATGAAATACGTTGGAGTTCATAGTGCTGATGTTTGACAGTAGAACACAAACATACTTTAACACATGACATTAACTTTCTTCACTGCATAACATGTATCAAGAACAGTAGTAATCTTGCTTGAGTAAAAGAAGACATGACTAGTACTTTAAATCATCTATAAATTTTGAAGTTGTTCTCTCCTATAATCTTGGTTAATACTACTGTTTTTCAATAAACAAAAGTAAATGTTATAAAGAGCGAATATAAAACATTCGACAAGAATCTATCTTCCTAATCATGCTCTCCCTCCAGCATTCTTTGTGTAGCAGTTCTTCCCAATACCCAAAAGCTTGCCAGTGTCTTTTGTTTGAGAGTGGAACTCCACATCCAGATCCTCACAACAAACATCCAATATCTTATCCTCGCTTGGCCATATTCCAGCTTCGAATCTAACCGTAACCTTCAAAACCACGTTGAAGTTCACCACCCCTTTGTTCAAATCCTCACGCAGAACCTGAGGCACCACCTTCTTCTGTTGGTCCCTCACTTCAAAGTCAACCTTCACACTCTTGTTGGTCAACTTCTCCAGGAACACGCGTTGTTGCTGCCGTTGCACTGCAGTCCCCGAGAACAACTTACCGTAAAGCCGCAAGAAGCCAAAATGGTGAAGCACCACTTGGGTTTTGATCTTGTTTGGGTTTGTTATGGTTAGTCCAACCTCGTACCTTCCTAGTACCTGGGATTCTGAGAGGGCGAAGTTGGTCACAGAAAGTGATGTCACCCCAAAACCAGGATCATGTGGGTGCATGACAAGCCATGCTATGCTGATAGCAGCCATAAAAAAAACAAAGATGAAAACCAACAAAAGTGTTATTTTGCGGTAAAAACGGTTGTCACCGCACCTTGTCCTGTGGGTGTTGGTCGGAACCATTGGTTTGGATGTTTTTTTGCTTCTGACACAAATATTCTCTACGAGACTTAAACCTGTTTAGTTCAAGTACGATCACTATGGACAGCGAATCAATCTTTTTCAATATTTAAAGTAGTTTGCAGATATCAAGATTTGAACTCGAAATAACTGATACAACTATATATATAAATTGATCTATTCCCAGTGGTTTGGTTTGGATTTTGGAAGAAGGGTTTGTCTTATCATAATGCTAACTGGTAGTATTGTCATGAAATAGAAGGAAAACAATACGAAGAATGAAAACAATACGAAGAATGAAAACACACACAAAAGGCCACATATTTAAGGTGTAGGAAAGCGCGTGAGGAAGGTTCCAGGATGCTTCTAGGAAATGAGGGAACCTAGGAAACCACGCTGAAATGAGGGAACTACACGAAAACTAACGTAGGTTTTTTACAATAACATTCCTATTTGTGTCTAGAATATAATATGAAGAGTATTTATCATCTTGGTTGAAAATTATAGTGTTGACAAAACATTGCTATCTGATTGATAATTGTGGTATGCTTTCTGTTTGTGGTTGATTGGGTAATTTTTTTTTTTCTTTTTTCTTGGCTTAGCTCCATTTAATCATAGAATGTCTTGGATACATTAAATAACAACTATGTGGGGGCACAAAATGTCCATGCTATTTAATAGTAAGGAATGTTATTAATTTGTATGGTCACTATTTACAATAGCATAAAAGCACTGAAAGAATTACAATGATGAAAAAAGGGACAAAGACAATTTGTTCTCTTGTGGATTCAAGAGGTACTTGAATAGCTATGGACTAACCTTAAGAACAAATTTTAAACATAAAATACAAGCGAATTTGTCCATAAGAATTCACTAATTGAGATACCTTATGAAGAGCGTCCCCCACTTTCCTCAGACATCATTCCTTTGAGACTCTTGGCTAACCAAATGGCTGTCTCCCTTGGGGAGACCTTATCTTTCCCAAAGGGCTTCAGAACAACTTGAAGTTCCTCCAATCGGTTTTGCTGCAGCAACTCTGCAGACAACTCCAAGAGCTCTTCAAGTGCCTCTGCTCTCTGTCTGAAAGATTTCACATCCAATGTTTCCTTTGCTGGTAGTTTCTCTTCATTCATAGGAGTGTTACTTTTACTGAGCTCAGTAGATTCAGGTTCTGACACTAGAGGAGGAGGGTTACTCACATCTTGTTCCCTAAGACCAGGATGATCAGAATTGCTTGATTTCATGCTGGAAGAATCGGAGAAACTTGAAGATTTAAGGGTGGGAGGAGTGTTTAAGTTTTTCATTTCCAACTGATCAGATTTCAAGCTTGTAACATCAGAGCAACTTGAAGATTTGAGTGTCAAAGGTGACGTTATGTTCCTCATTTCTAAATCATCCCTCACAACATTGATAAACTTACCAACATCAACATTTTGAACTCCCATCTCTACAGATTCCTTTACTGGCTGATCGCTGCCAACACGGTAACTACTATGGCGTATGACATGGATAACTTCGTCAAAGGCTGGAGGAAGATGGCCAGTATCAGGCCTTTCTGGTGGATTCTGCAGCACAGTTCCTTTCTCTTGCAAAACTTTCTGGCTTGATAATTTAGGAGGGGTAACCAGAGGAACAGTTTCAACCACAGGTGACAGTCGCTCCCTCACTGTGAATTTGTCATCACCAGGGGACTTACATCCAGGTGCTGGCTGAACAAATAGATCAGGTACACTTTCTGGACTAACTTCTACATGAACAGACTTTTCTCCAGAACTTGTGGGTGCGCGTTTGGTATTCTTGGCCACAGGCATTTCCTTGGTAATATCTTGAAAATCTTTGATTACTTTGGTGGCTCCAGCAGAGGGATCAACAGATCCATTATCACAGCCGAATGTAGTAGACATAGTTGTCTGGGATTTAAGACCACCTTCTGAAGCAAGTGTTACCTCAGAATCTTCAACATGGTGATCTTGACTTAAACTGGAATTCACATTCTCATTACTACTTATAGTATTGTGAAGATTCATGGCAATCTCACAGGAATCCTTAGGAACATTATCAACCATCCTACAATGTGCACAAGTTGTCGGCGGGCTGCTGTCAGGACATGATTCCACACCTACAATGTGGCTTACATTCACATGTCCAGGAACCATCTGCTCTCTCATGTCAATAAAAGTTGTAGCATCATCAGCAAGTTCACCTCGGATAGAAACTGAAGATGAAGCAGAATTGCTGCTGTCTGTTTGCATTCCTTTGGAGCTTCTTTCAAAAACCTTCTGGGGCTCTCTAGTAACCTGTCTCGAAATATTTGGTACATTATCTTTGGCCAATTGACAAGGGCTCATCTCATGTTCCTGAACTATTTTATCTGTGCCTAGCTTTCCAGTATCATTTGGTGCATTTGGAACATCAATTCCAGCCAGCCTCATTCTTCCCGAAAATGAAGGTCTTCTAAGTAAGCTTGGGGGAGTTCTTTGTCTTGGCTTGGGAGGAACTACATCTCCATCTACCTGTTTGACAACTGCAGGTGGCGGAGTCAAATCATGTCTAGCTTTAAGTTTTGGAGAGGCTTCTACCATCAGAAACTGCCAGCATAAAGTAATCAAATGCAAGAAATAAATCTCAATGTCATGAGGAAATCTTTAGAAAGAGCTGAGAACATAGATAATTTAAAAATTATGATCACCTGTTGCTTTGAATGATGTGACCCCTGCATTTTTTTTGCAGAGTCAGGGGTTGCCCGTGCAAGTGCAACAGTTGGTGACTCTAAGATAGGTTTCACAATAGGAACAATAAAATTAGGCTTAGGCAATTTTGACAGTGTCTCGGTACTTATTTTCTGTGTTGATACACCACCAGGCTTTATGCGATTGCCTCTCATTGGAGAAGTTGCTTCTCTAACCTTACCTTCTTTCAAGGCCATCATTATATTTCTAATTGTTTTTGGCTGCTTAGATTCAACATGAGAATGGTGTGCATTATTAGATGGTTTCATCACCTCTTGCTCAACTGTTTTGGTATTGCCATTGGCATTACTAGGGCCACTTTCTTCCTCTGAAACATCATCATCGATAGATGTTTGATCCATCTCAGTGGCTTTGTTATCACACTTCGGTACTGCTGTTGCAATGTTTTTCTCATTTGACATCAAACTATCTTTATCACTGTTGGAACTATTACTGTTTTGACTTTCAGCCATGTTTTTTCGAGGATAGTTGACAGTAGAAATTGATTTTTCAGGAGAACAGGTTGATGGAGGACTGAAAGCTGGACGGTATTGATCCACATAAGGCTGTAAATAAGGGTGCTTAAGCACCTCAGATGCCTGTGAAAATATGAAGTGAGAATATTTTCGAAAAGCAATGATAGTAAACCATTTCCACATTGGAAATGAATTTGATCTCAAGAGAGGCTTACTGTTGGTCGATGTTCAGGATTTTTTCTTAGCATGCCCTTTATCAGTGTTTTCCTGAGGTAATAATAGTCAACAACTAAGACGCTTAGCAGAGAGAAAAATAAGACGTTCCACTGGTAAGCAAAAAAATCAGATTTCTCATCAACTGCTACAAGTTAGCTTTAAACTTTCCCTAATTCCGATGCAATCCTTCAGATTTCCCAAACAATGATCTATTAGGTCCTTTCTATATGCATAGTAGAAACAACTTAAGATGCACGATTTCACTAGCAATGTGTTTTTTCTTTTTTCATTTTAAGTGGCTCTGGAAAACTTACAGTTCATATTCAACCAAAATTATAGAAAAACTAAAGGAATTCATGGCTCATGAGAATAAAACAAAGTTGGAGTTGCACAACAAAAACATCCTATGGCCTAAATCACAACAAATGCGTGCATACTAGAAAGTAAAAACTATATATGTTGTAGACCTGATTTCATCAGAAAGGGTAGTCACAAAAGAATATTAATCGTACACAAGGATAAAGAAACTTACAAGGAAGGGGAATAACATGGAGGCAAAGGGCCAATGGAAGAACGGTTTATCTTGCTTATCAATCCTGCCATATCCTGAAACATGGTTTACCATGCCCTTGTTAAAATCCAAGAAATAAACCATGGTGAGTTACCTCCATATATATAAATATCTAGTGTGAAGAATCACATGAAACATATTACCCTGACAAACAAATGTCACCCAGCCACTCTAGTTAACAAAGTTCAAGAAAAATATTAGGAAACTATATGTTGAGTAGTATTATTCCACTGAACAAACAGCAGTAAAAATAGTTTACAAAACAAGCTTAAATTTAGAACACTGATACGAGGATAACGAAACTAAAATATAGACCACTATGGCGATCTGGTAGGTGGTAGCTTGATTTGGCCTACTTGGCCTCCGTCACTTGATATCTGATATTACTTGTAATAATCTTTCTCTTAGTAATTGTGCTGTTGAAAATTGAACTCGTAACGTTAACTATGATACCATTATTAGATCAAACATTTATCACTAAACTAAAACTTATAGCTAATAGTTTAAGAATAAATTTTTCTACTTAAGAACATAATAACCTAAATGCCACAATTTGATTGCGATTTGGTCCACCTGACCTTCACAGGGAAAAATTTATACAATTTGCAACAATTTTCTCAATAATTATCCTGTTAAGAATTGAACATGATTTGATTGTGACTTGATTCGTTTGACCTCCACAACTAGACAATTGTTGCAACCCACAAGAGAAATGAAATATTATGTTCATATCTGATATGAGGGTATTGCATTAAATGACCTCACTAAAGTTACATCCTACCTATACCTAATTTAAAGTTAAAAAATCAGAAGAAATCTTACAAAAGCTTTAAAAGCAGGGCGATGAGCAGCCATCTCGTATATACAACACCCTGGACAAGAAAAATGCCTTTTAGCTCCAGCAAAACCAAATCTGCAAGTATTGGATACTTAAAATACATACCTAGTGACCAAATATCAGATTTGAATCCATACGGTATATCAGCAAGCAGTTCGGGACACATGTAATTAGGAGTTCCTACCACCTGCATAGAAACATTTACAGAAGCTATTAATTCCATATGTGGTGGTGACTATGCATTTGTATATAAATGTAACGCTAATCATATGGATTAAATAATTGGTACCAATGTCATTTTATAACTTTAGAAGTAAAACTTCATAAAAATGAGAATTTGTCCACACAAAAGATGAGAAACAATAAACAAGTTCACAACCACATGATCCTGTGGCTGAATCAGCCCAAATTCTAGAAAAAGAAGTTGTCCTCTTATCAATAAGAGCAATAGATGTTGGTCTTATATAGGAAATTTCAAGCAAGCAAGCTAATTCAAATTGCCCAAACAACACTCAATTCCTATTTCCACTCTTTTCTTTATCTCAAAATATAGTTTATAAAGGAGCTGGCAAATATGGAAGGGTATGGGACTGAAAACATATGCTTTGCATGAAGCAAATATTAATACATTATTGTCCCTCTTATTTGTAGAAATAAATTTAACAGCGAGATAATTTTAACTAAACATAGTTGAGATGATATTACTAGTCCTTAGCTTGGCCTATAGAGGAAAACCCAGTAGCAACTAATACTGAAGCCTCTGGTTCTCAAATAGATATAGGAAACAAAAGTTAGGATATGTCCAAAACAACTACGTATGACTATATGTGAAATAACATTGATGTCTTCTTAGTATTTCTCAATGTGTGCACAAAAGACCTAGAAAGAATACAATTTAAAAACGAGAAACTCTTAAGCTGTAACCCAGAAGAATTCATCAGTGCTATGGAAACTTGATAGAAAAATGTTTAGCATGAATCCTTAGATCTTTTTAAGCAAATAATTTGGATTGAAAGAAAACAAAGAAAAAATCAACATCATTTTACACATACCGAGGAAGCCAAATCATCTGCTTTTAGTGTCTTAGCAAGGCCAAAATCCCCTATATGTCAGGAAAATACACACAAATTCAGATGAGGAGTCAACTATCCATCTCCAATATAATCAAAGATGGTAGGTTAACTCACCTAGGCGAACATCCTGATCCTTGGTAAGAAAGATGTTGGAACACTGTCGGCGGAGTCAACAAAATCAGAATACATTTTAAATCAAGGACAAGAATCATAGACCAATAGTTTGTTTCATATAAGCATACCTTCAGGTCACGATGCAAAACAAAATTTGAATGCAGGTATTCCACTGCCAACAGTAATTGAGTGAACCATTTGCAGAGTTTCTGAGAAATTTCGACAACATTCAATGTAAGCCATGGGAAAAGAATACATGCATAAATACACCTCAACTGTGGGACAAGAATACCTCCTCAGGAAAGTAAGCACCATTTAATTTTTTCATCAATTCAGCCCTGTCACATATTTGAAGAGAAAATAAGCATAAACTATCAAATAATTGGAGAGAACAAGTATAATAAACTTTTTAAGAGATTGAGAATGGGAAGTATGATATGCTCACATGTCTCCACCTTCACAATATCCAGTGACAATGCAGACATAACAACCCTGGACAAGAAATAGAATGTGCTTAGTATAGAAGTAAACAGTCACAATTCTCACACTTCCAGTTTACAACAGAGTGCAATACTGTAACTATTACCAAATAGCTGAAAGAAATTAAGACTATGAATACAGAAAGACTTAAAGGGTCTCTCACCTTCTCAACCCATGCCTCCTTGAATTCCACAATGTAAGGATGCTGGATTCGAGCAATAAGAGCCATCTACAATTCTCGACAAGCAACAACAGTCAAATCTCTTCCATAAATAAAAGCAGATTCCAGGTATATGAACTATGAAGCAAATCAACAAGCAGGGAAACACACAAAAACCCAACTCACTTCTTGATGAGCAGATCTTCTGCATCGTTCAGTCTGTCTTGCAAGCCTGATTTTTTTCAACACATATCTACAACCCAATAAAACGAAGCTTCAGTCATGAAACTTATTGTGAACCTACCCAATACCCATCAAATAATATCTCAAGAACAAATAGACATAACTCCATCAATGAAATGCTAAAGTTGTGACTATTACTTCTTCTTCTCAGCCTTGTGGTGAACAAGAATGGCAGCTCCAAATGCTCCTCGACCGATCTGCTCCATGATCTCATACTGATCCATCCGAGACTCCATTGCTCTCGATCCACCAACACACGATTCCTCAAACCCCAAAACAGCACAAATAAAATGAAGAAAACCAACAAAAACCAATAACTAGCAACCAATCGCACGCGACAACATTCCTCACTTTCCACATGAAATCATTTCCAAAGCCTCAAGTACTCATATAGTCCTAGCCACTGTTCTTCTGCACCCAGTGTTGCAATAAACTTGCTGTGCATTGTTGTTTCCTCAATAGATTAGAACCGTATGCGTTTCTTCTCGTCTTTCTTTACACTCTGCTATAGGGTCATTCCATTGACCCTCTTTAGTCCCATGACAACAACACCAACGGGCAATAATGGCATACCCATGATGCTTTTTCATAGAATTTGAAAAGAAGATGATTGAAAGTCTCCACCTTTGTTCCCAAGTTGAAGGAAAAAACAAAGTACAACACAAACACACACACACACACAACCTGTCTCTAACTATGTCATAACTGAATTGAAAACTTTGAAGACATTCACACTCTCTCTCTAACTGTTACAAATTGAATTGAAGAGTTTGAAGAGAGAGAAGAGGGTGCTTATGGGTGTGCTTGGTTATTCGCCGACAGACACAGCTGGTCTACCTGGTTCCAAGCTTTCAATTTTTGTTCGTTTATTTCGACTGAACTTTTTATAATTTTAATTTATTTTATTTGTTTATTTCAATGTTTGCATCTTCTTCTTCCTTCAAAATTCAGTGTCCATTAATGGATGTAGAAAAGGGTGTCACCTTCGTGGGTGAAATGCCCTCAGTTATCCATTGCCATAACAAGACACATTTCAAACATCACCAACGGTTTCATGTTTCAAGTTCTAATGTTTGTGTCATAATTTGGATTTCAAATCCACCAAGTTAACCACATAATTTTGGAACTATAATTAATGAATACCGTGATTTGCGAACGGAAATAAAGAGAAATTTATTAACTTATTGGCACTTTTCTTTAATTATAAATGGTTGAATATGGTTGATGATTAATTCTATTCTTGTTATATATCTTTAACCCTTTCTAATTTGGTGGAATGTTGTTTTGGTAAAGAATTTGAGTTTTAAGAAGTATTTAATTTCTACTGTGTAGTAACAGAACCACTATTTAACTAAAATAAAATTGAAGAGAAGAAACAGTTGAATAACTGAACATTTATATTCACCATAAAAAGCATCCCTTCACAGATCTAATCTTCATGGGAAAGTGGACAGGTTGATGTCTTTATTTAACTGAAAAAGAAAACATGACACACAAATTTTATGTGTTCTAAGAATTTAGTGCTTTTCAACATTACCTTTTAACAAAAGGACAGATGAAAGTGAACAAAAAGAAAGAACTCATATGAATTATGAAAAAAAAATGATGGTCTAGAGTGAAAGTGACTGTACGAAGCAGTATAATATGTCATTTGTTATGGTGGACACTTTGGGTTGTCAATTCTATTAATTATTGGGGATTGTTAAAAAATTATTTCTTCCCATAATGATGATACTGATAATAATATAATAATAAAGTAAAAGATATGAATACAGAATAAACCTCTCATAGTCACTTACATTAATGAAATTTAATTTTTGTAAGAGAAGAGGAGCATCAAGTTACCATAAAAATTATGTGCTGTTTCACTCACATTTTGTTTAATCAATTACCTTGGTTTTTCAATAATTTGCATGATAAAAAGAGACACCATCAATATATGTTTAGTAGGTTTAGTATTGGATGGGAAAGAGTTTATTTAATTATTTGAATGAAAAGTTGAAGAGAGATGGGTGATAAGAAAGCTTGACAACAAAGATTATGAGAAGAATCTCAATAATTAATTATGCATCACACATAATTGATTATATAGATTAAGATGTGCATAGTATAGTTATATAGGAAAATATATGATTAATTATAAGTTCTTTTCATATCCTATTGTCGAAAAATATTGCATATAATCATTGAGTAGGGTTATCACTTTATGGAATATCATAATACACTCTTTAACAGTGTAATATAAGCAAAATTTTGCACATTCTCCACAAAGTTTCTTCTTTTAACTAGGTAAAGTAATATGAGATAGAATAACACAATGGTTGTTGTGTAAGAAAACTCATCGTTTTTCTTCCTTTTCTCTTATTTCTAATAAAAAAAAATATACATGCAATTTCATTAAAAAATTTATTAAATAAACATTAATTTTAAAAATAAAAAATTATTAATTATTAAATTAGATATTATCTTCGAAATTAAAAAAATTATTAATAAAAAAATAATTTTTATTATTAATAAATAATTTTAAAATTAATATCTAATTAGTTACTAACTTTAAAATTCAATTAGTTAGTAGCTAATTAAATATCAATTTAAAAATTATTTATTAGTTATAGAAATTATTTTATATACTAATATTTTTTTTAGTTTCTAAAATAATATTTAATTTAATTATTTTAATAATTAATTATTTTTTATCTATCAAATTAGTGTCTATTTAATTTTTTTTTAATTTTTTTTCAATTTTCTTATCTTTTTCTTTCTCTTTCACCTAATTCAAAAACCTAATTTTCTTCCTTTTATTTATTTTTACTATCTCACTTCTTCTCTTACCATCCAATAATTGATCATAAAGGACAGCACAAAATCCTCCTTCTATATCCTTTGAAATAAATTATTTCAATAAGCAAGTGATAAAATCCCAAATTCTCTTTCTTTTTAATAAAAATGAGAATGTTCTCATATTTAAACCACAACAATATTTCATCTGTCTTTAAAGTAATTTGTAAATGTAAAATTCTTTACACAATAAAACTTACTAGAAATATTCCATCTTTGACTTAACGTGATTGTGCTCCATTAACTTCATAGCTTACGGTAAGACATTATACAATGTCATTAAACTAACGTGATAATTAATATAATTAACAACCTCACCATGTCAGCTTATAAAAAAATAAAATGTGTTTTGTTTATTAATTATTATTTTAATTTAATTATTGCTATTACTTTAATAACATAAGTTAAAATGTTTTATTCTTGGTCATAAATTATTACTTTTAATATATTTAAACTTTAAATATTAAAAAATTAATTAAACAGTTTACTATTCGTTTTTGTTTAGAAAACGTAATCACTAAATTCATTTTAATAAAATATATTTGTAATAAAGTTATATATTCTGATCTTGAATTTAAGAAACTGCATGTTGATATCAAATAAACGAATCCAAAATTATATTTATCTTATTTAATGAGATTGTCTTTAAAATATCTATTATTATAAGTAGAGTTTTATTTGTAGTTACTTGCTTCTGTCTTCAAGTGATTTCTTTCAATATATTCAATAGTCCAACGTTGTTTAAGAATTGAGGTAAAAAAATTTAAATACATATTTTTTCATTAATTCTCTAATATATTTTTAAGAACAAATCAGTGATAAAACAGTGAATAATATTTTGAATCTCATCCTAATAATGTTATTTCAAGAGAATTGAATTCGGAATAGATAGTATATAAAAAACTTTTATTTTCTTAAAAAAATTGGTGAAATTACATGATACTATAATTTCTTAATTAATATGAGTTGTTCATTTTACTAATACTATTTTCGCTCACCTTACCTTCTTGTAGGAAAGAGTACTGTATATCTTCAATATTTAATGGACTCACTGTTAAAAAAAATTAATATTTTATGAGATTTTTCATGCGAATTTTAAGAAATGAACATTGTTTTAGAATTTTTCTATGATTATCGTAAAATCTCACAATTTTTTTATAGAAAATGTCTTACTAAGTATAAATTGTTTTAGTAATTATTATTAGTTTGCTACAAAATATTTTTACACGTCAACATAATTTCAAAACCAGGCATAGTAATATTTTATTAATTTACAATTAATTAGGACATAAATTTAAAAATAGGACTATTAAATGTGAGAACAAATTACGTGTGCGTAATTTATGTTCTTTTCAGTATAATAACATATAAAAAATTATAAACTAGTTGTTAAGTTGTAGGTTTTATTTTTTCTATTCCTTTTTTTTTATCTAATTTACCATGATTTTATTTTTTAAAAAAATTACCTGTAATCTTAAGTTACTTCTAAATAGTATATTAGTGTAAAAGGAAAAATAACAATACTAAATTACCTCGATCATAGTAAAATCGCTGTAGTAAGAAATAAGAATACTTTTATAAGTTTTAATTAAATTTGAAATATCTCTTAAATTTAGTTATTTTTAATTTAGTCTATATTTTTTTTATTTATTGAGTATGCAATATTTTTATATTTTTCAATTCAGTATTTGTTTCTTAAATTTTTTTGTTATTTAGATAATATAACTATTATTTTGTCATCTCATCTTATTTATTTGTCTTCACATGTTAAGAAATGTAAAATTTTATAATTAATATAAAATAATATTACAAATAATGTAAAATGACAGGTGACTTTTATTGTTCTTATTGAAAACATGTTAGATAATAAGAGACTTTTATTATCACCTATATAAATGGAAGAGACGACAATGACCTTTTGATCGTTGTAGGTGATGACATGAAAGTTATTGGGGAACATAACAACCTCGTTATCTAACACGTTTTCAATATAAGTAATAAAAGCCACTTGTCATTTTACATTAGTAACAATATCATTTTATACTTGTCATTTTACATTAGTAGCAATATCATTTTATATTATATTAATCATAAAACCTCACATTTTTTAACAAGTTGAGATAGGTAAACAAGATGATTAAGTAAGATAACAACCACATCACCCGGTTAACGGAAAATTAAATGATAGAGACTCAATTGGAAAATATAAAATTTTTGAGGTACTTAAAACTTAATTAAGCCTTTTTCTAAATATATATAGCACAAATTATATCGATTGGTTAAAGAATCAATATAATATGTAATTATTATATCAGTTGTTACATGAACTGGTCTAATAACTATATAGTAATTAATTCCTTGACAAACCAATGTAGTATGTGTTATTTTAAGGGTCTTCATTTCATTTCAAACTTTCATTCTCGTTGTTCTCACTAGTGCAGAAACACACAACAAGTGCGGCTATTTTGAATTTATAAGTGCGGCTATATAGCCGCATTTGATCAACACGCACTTGTAAATCGAAGAGATACGAATGCGGCTATATAGCCGCATTTATAAATACCATTTACAAGTGCGGCTATTTCTTGTAGTTGCACTTGTATATGCTTCAGATATTAAAAAAAATATATAATTTCAAAATATAATAAATACTAAATAATATAATTTAAAATATACAAATTACAATACATAAAAAAATAAATTCAAAATATTAAAGAAAATTTCAAAAAATTTAAAATACCACACCAACTTTGTGTGTGAACCAACGTTCGTGGTGAAGAGTGGCAGGGGAGTGCAGCAACGGCAGCGGCAGTGGCAGCGGAAGCGATGGCAGAGCAGTGATGGAGCAGCGAATGCTAATGGAACAATACTTCGACCACCAATGCAAGGAAAAAAAAAACAAATATTAGGAAAACGATAAACATTTATACATACATTGGTGAAGATGCAGAGGAAGAAAGCAATTCAAAAAACTTACAATGGCACAAAACAAATGAAGATGCAGAAGAAGAGATGAACTCCAATCGTAAACGCAGGCAGGAACAGTGCAAACGAAGGGCAAAGAGGAGAAAGAAACTCTGAAAGTGTGTGGCGCACTTCAAAATTTAGGGTAAAAAAGGATTTACAAGTGCGGCTAAACGTAAAACCTCACTTGTAAATCAAATCGCTCGATTTACAAATGCGGCTCCACTTGTAAATCAAAACGCTTTGATTTACAAATGCGGCTATATGAATAGCCGCATTTGTAAATCAACTTAATTTAAAAAATGTCACCGCGTTTTTTATGAGTGCGTGTGAGCGCAAAGCCGCACTAAATAAAGAGTATTCTTTTCTTCATTTTGCACTAGTGTCTTATGCTTTTTCTTAGTTTTGTCTTTGTAACTTCTGGCAATTAAGCACATTGCTAATTTTGAATTTTAGTTGACATAGCCCCTCACACAAGAAAGACTTCAAGGGTTAATCATTTGGAATTTTTCACTTACTTAAGTGTCCTAACTTCACCAAAGGTTTTTATTTTAATACCTATCTAGGATCATGTTACAAAATGCAACAAAAATTTGATTTGGTGGAATATTTTGATATGTTGTTTATTCAAGTTATGTAATTTTGGTATATTAATTGTTGAATGTTAATCATTTAAAATATATTAAAATTTTTTTTAGATAAAATATTTGAGTTTACAAGTTCTAATTTCATAAAGCAACGTACCTTCCCTTGAAGTTACAAGATGGATGCAATTTAAAACAAACTTGACCGAATTTTATCTCTAAATATAAAGTAAGTCTTTATGTGAGAAAAAATAACATAGATGGGGAGACATGACAATTATTTGTTCAAATTTAATAGGACCCTTAAGACAATTAGTTGGTCAAATTCAAACATCGTTGCTTATAAGATATCCTAGCTGAGCAAACCTTATAGGACATAGTTGAGCAAAGTTTAAAGGGATGTTTGGTCTCCTATGACCATCAAAACTATTGGCACTAAGGAATGTGTGTCCTGCTAGTTTTAGTGTGGGTTTGTGACAATACTTTGGGAAGGACTTATGAGTCAGGAGATACTGGAGAAATTAGTTGTGAACTTGACACATATTGATACTACAAATAACTGATCAGATAAAAACACAACTTTCATGAGTTTAGGCTCAAGTTTGGAGTCCATAGGCATCTACCAACAACATAACTCAGTTGAGGCAGATGATGCTTAACTCGTGCTTGTGTTAATGTAAAAGGTAGTTATACTACTAAGGATGTAGATGAGGAGAAAACACACATTAAGGATGTAGTGGCTATTGGGAAACTATATCCATGAGGTCAACCATACACACCATAAAAATGCAAACTGGTTTGACTAGAGTTGTGGTTGAAGAAATTAGAGATGTCATTGTTCTAGTCCTTTATCCATAATGGAGGTTGAATTAGCAGGAGAGGCACTTGAAACATTCATTGCATGACTCACACACCCAATTAAAGTTATTTCAAAGAAAAATAGGTACATCTTTGATAACTTTCTTTTATGTATATATATTTGTATTATTTACATTTTTATATAATTCTTATTTTGTTTGTCATTATGTCAACTAGGCGGAGACAAAAGAAAATTCACATGATGATAGCCTTGAGCCCTAGCCCTAAGAAAATGGTAATCTAATATAAGAGTTGGTTAAGGTTTCACATGACCTATTTCAGACATCTTATGTTATACATTGGAATGCAACAACCTTTGAAATAAAAAAATGGTAATGCACAATTATACATAGACATGCAAAATGTCTTTGGAATCATCCAAAGTAATCAAATGTTGAAATTGTAGTTAAACAACTATGGATGATGTAAGTATACTCTTACTCTATATTGTAATTGATACTAAAATGTAGGTATAAAATTCAATTAATTTTAAACATGAAGTATGTTAATTTGTATGGTTTTCTTGAGTCCCAATTTATACAAAAAGTCAAAGAATAAAAGATTGAATGTCAAACATCCATTCAATAGTGGATTCATGAATACAAAAAGAAGATTTACTGGATTCTTTATATTAATGTGTTAAGTACAACTCACTCAATATAAATGTTACACAATTAATATAAAATCATTGATCAATATATTTAATTTAGATCTCATTAACAATTGATGGTTATTTGTCTAATAGACAATATTGTCATATTACTTTATTTATTACACAGAAAACCAAATGTAGACATGAAATTTGTAGTATAAGTGTATGTTTTAATTACCAAATAATACGGTTTTTTTAGTTCATATAATGCAATTTTATTAATTTTTAATTATCTTTTCTTTTTACTAGTTTTATTAATGTATACAATGTATTAGACAGTAAATCCACATCGTCGCCATTAGGGATGGCAACGGGATAGAGCAAGTGTGGGTTTGCCTATCTTATCTTCATCCACATCCCCATACCCAACGGGTATAAATTTTCTCATCCTCATCCCCATTGAGGAACAGATATATACTCCTACCCGCCTCCTTACTGTTCCAAATATTAATTAAATTAATTTTTTATACAAAAAAAACAACAACAAAAGAAACATGATATTATGAAGTATTCAATAATGTCAAAAGGATAAACATTTTATTTTCTTCAATATCAAATATTAAGAAAGAAATTATATTTGTATAAATATCAAATTAAAATATCAAATAACAATTGGATAAAGGTCAAATAATTATAGAAAAGAGTAAAATATCAAATGTATGACCTATGAATAAGTTACAAAACTAAGGACGAAAGAAAAGTTATATAAGTTTTTTAGATTACCTAATAAATTAAAGGCGTTTTAGTAATTTAAAATAAGGACGGATATGAAGACGAAATGGATATTGAACGGGTATGGGAATGGGACAAATATGTACATATTCATCATCGTTCTCATACCTAATTTAAAAATTTGAGTATTACATATACACATACTTATACCCAATCAATGTGGGAATTCTTTGTCAAAAATTTGGTCAGGTTTAGACAACACCCGTTAGGACGGGTTCAAACAACACCCGTTGGGACGAGTTCACTGATTATCCCTAACATAACATAAACTATGTTAGATCTACCCTAAGGTATTTAGTCCTTGAAACTATTATAATCATGTTTATTAGTTTTTGATGAATTGGCGTTTTAAAATTTCATATATTAGTGCAGAAAAATTGAATTTACTAAATATGTGGATCATTCAACTTTTTTAATAACACATTTGTGATTTCAAATATATTATTTTGAAAGAATACTAATATTTAGAATATAAGTTGTACCTTTTTGTTGATGACGAGACATTGGAAAAAAAAAATTAAAAAAATTCATCATGAATGGATAAATATTTTTATAGTTACTATGATTTGCTCTAAGGATTATATGTCTTCTTTAGTTTTGATTAGTAGTCAAAGTTAATTTACTTTTGACTAATATTTATGGTTAATTTAGGTTTAAGTTAGATGTTGGTGTACATATAATTACAATTATTTTTAAATTTGAGTATGTAATACTTTAAATGAATATTAAAATTTATTTAGCTAGTAAATATATTTGTATGGCTGGTTTGAAAAGTCTCTGCAACTATGCATGTACAAAATACTAATAATATAAATTATATTAAAAAAATCCACATACTACATTGGTTAATATCAAAACTAATGTACTATAGAGACTTTTTTATATTGATTATGATATGAATTGATGTAGAAAAGAATTATAATATCTTAGCAAAGAATTAATGCTACATGTTCTTTCTATATTGATTCATATGTCATACCTAATGAGTTCCTCTCAATTAACATTATGTTGTTTTCGTTCTTCTTAATAGTTATACAATATTGACTATTGTTATAATTTATGTTGTATATCTAATTCCTACGTTAGTTAATAATTTATATATAAAAAAAAATATAAACTTTATATGTTGATAACATTTATATTTTCTCTAATCGATGTAGAATATGAAAAATAACGATAGTAAAAAATTGTTTAGGTTAAAGTAAGTGGTTTGAATGTACCAAAAATGAGTAAAATTTTTGTAAATGATGTGATTGATGTAAGTGAAAAAAAATTTAAAAAAATATTTAATTTACTCATTTATTAAAATATCCTTAGATTTATTTTGTTAAGGTTAATTTTTAAATAATTAAATTAAACTTATATTTAATATTTAAATGTATGTATCTTTATAATGAATTGGAGAAAAAATTGTAAATTTTTGAAAGCAATACTATAACTTAATTTTCATAATTCATTTAACTTAGGAAAATTGAATATATGTTTATGTAAAATTATAAAATTTGATATATTAGTAATAAAATTTTATTAATGACTGAAAAATATTAAGCTTCATCAAATAAAACTGAATTAAAATTATAAAACAATAACACACATAAATGAAGCGCGTGACTATTTCATACTATTCGTAAGTTCTTAGATCTTGTCTTCAATTGCATTAACGTGTTAAATGAGATATGGGGTGGTATTCAGAGACTACAACAATGTATGTACAAACTCCAATCAGGTATGAATACCATATCATGGATCCTTCATTAAGGTCTCGACCATTAGAGTTATGGCTAGGAAAATACATGAAGAGTAGGACTCAGCTAAGTCCAGCAAGGTCAAACTCTTATCATTTTGGGTCAAGCTTTAGTTTGTACATAAAATAGAATAGGGTTTATTAGAGATTGTATTTTGGGTCAAGTAAAGTTGGTTTGTGTGCTTGTATTTGGGTCTATGTTAAAGTAGGGTTAATATTAGGATTTCTAAACCTACCTAGGGTTTCAATTAGGCTTCCTTGGTCCAAGAAAAACCTTAGGTCGGTCCTCGATAGACCCTTGCACACCAAGTTAGAACATATACGCTTCACACGCATAGTTCACATGGAAAGTGTGACTAGTTGGTGCCTAGGTTTGAATTTGATTTTCTCCCTCTCTTTTCTTCACTCTTTGGTTGAGAATTACATCTATAAATAAGGTGTTAAGGTTATGTAATTTTTAGTTTTGAATGAGTATTGTTATGCTACCCAATTTTGGTCATACTACTTGTTCTTGAGCTTTCTCTAGGGAAATCTCCTTTGTATCTAACCCTAGACTCTTTCTTAGTAAGTTGGAATCACCTCTCACTTGCACTTGCATCTTCACCATAATTCCACTTCAATCACTAAACCTATCCTCTACAACTCATAGCTTTCACACCCTAGTAACTCCATCTTCATCTAAATATTCAAATATAAACAATGTAAGAGGAAGAAGGAGTCTATCAATCTTGGGGAAGGCAAGGTTGATGTCCTTCAAACCCAAAATTAAACAAATACATTTTTCATAAACAAAAATAATTCTAAATTAATTTTTTGGTTTTGTGGTAAATTTAATATTTCAATTAAGAAATTTGTTTGAGAAGATAAATAAAATAATACAGTTTTAATATTTAGGGTTTACAAATCATAGATTAATGTGCTGATATTAAGTAATTTTAAATCACAAAATTGTGAATTTACCTATAGAGACATAACGAGAAATTTGTGCATAATGGTCCAGTATAACCAATTATGGTTATATGCCTCATCATAATCAATTATGAATACAACCATAATCGGTTGTGACTTTGACAATTAATATTTTCTTGGTGTATGAAGTTATTTATTTCAATATTATGGAATTGATAATTAGTATTTTGTTGGTGTATGAACTTATTTATTTCAATATTATGGAATTGATATCATGATTTTTGTGTGTGTATGAAGTAGACTCTTATAAGTCTACGAGTCGGGTTTACATACCTCTCATGGGTCTGAGTAGACTCTCGAGTCTGATAACTTGTTGGTTGAGTCAATATGAACCAACACTATCATTGTTGTTAAAGGGAACTTCAAGAAAAGATTTTGAGACTCCCTTTATAAAAATGCAAAACCAATTTTTCAAACATGATGCAGTGCAAAAAAATTTATTGCTTTTCTGCACAACTCATTGCCTCCCATTTGACTCCACCATGTGTGTATAACAACAATCATCTTCAATGGCCTATAAATCGCTTATACCTTTGGACATAATTGATTAGAGGTCTTTCACCATTGTTTAATTTCATAATATTATTTTTATACCACTTATCAATGTTAACCATGGACTTCTCACACGTCTATACTTCTCATACATGTCATTATAAGGACGTCAATCTCTAACATATATGGACAAAAAGGGATAAAAGACTCATATTCACCACAAATTTCTCTTTTTCCTTGCCTGAGCCTATGACCACCTCTCCCCCTCCCCATCCTATTTCTTTCCCACCATTTTCATTCAAATCCACATATCCAAACGTGAAAAGTAGCCCACCTCTCTTTCCTCATTTCTCATTTTCACAGTAAATCAATTGATTTGAACACAATGTTAGTGATAGATTCTCCCAACCATACTAATAAGAGGTATTTTAATAAAAAATAATTAATATAAAAAATTATAAATTGAGTTATAAAAAAAAGAACCAACATCATTGAAGCTTATAAAAAAACATAGAAAATAAATACATATATAAAACACATTAAATACACCTCATTCTTGAAAACAAAAGTTTCCTTGATTTTATTCATTGTTTATGTATTTCGTATAATTTTTAGTTTTACCATAACATTCACTACAAGAAAATCGTTAAATAGAAACAAATTTTAGAGATAAAAAATAATTAGTCACTATATTCACTAAATTAGATAATATTTTAAAGACTAAGAAAATTATTAGTATTTAAAGTATTTTCTAAATTTATTAACTAGTTTCTAAATTTCTAAACTATTTTTAAATTGGTATCTAATTTCTAAATCGGTATCTAATTTCTAAATTGGTTTTTTTTATCAGCAAAAAACGAATGAATAAATAGGTGGTATTTCAAGGATACCTCACCTCTTATACAAAAAGCCTACCCGAGGGATATAACCTTTAACAAACATGTCTAATAAACAACCAAAAAACAGACATCTATTACTCATGCTAAAAATCTCCTAGACAAGTTGACAGACGTCATGCAAATCATGGGCTCAATGCACCAATCTGAATATGAAAAACTTACGCGACGTACTTTAGACACAACCCATGACCAAACCTTCATGTGTCCCATAACAAAGATTTCAATGTGATCTAGCTTACCTCCTCTGAAAATTCTGTTGTTTCTATGCGTCCACAACTCTCCTACAACTGCTATCCATACACATCCCCAGATCTGATTAACACTTTCCTATACACTGCTCAACTTGAAGCTTTCAAAGTGTTTTTTTGGCACCCTATGGTTCGTCGATGCTAACCCCATCCATTCATAGCATTTAGACCACACTAGCCAGGCAACTCTGCATGTACAAAACAGATGCGACATGGTTTCCTCTCCCTCCCCTACAAACCACACATGTTGGAATTCAAACATATCCCCCTTCTACCCAAATTCGCTCTAACTGCTATTTTGTCTTCCAAAACCCTCCAAGCTGCGAGATGTGAAGATGGTTGTGCCTTTAACTTCCAAAAACCCCTATACAACTCCCTCTCAAACCCTTGAACATCTTCTTTAAGAATATTGTAAGCAGACTTCACCGTGAACACAACTAACTCCTCGTCTTTCCAAATCCACATATCCTCCTTATCTATCATTACTCTCAGATCCCCCAGAATTTGCATTAGCGATTGTTCTTGATTCTGTTCCCATTCAAACAAGTTTCTTCTCCATTCGATCTTCCAATTCCATCCTGAACTTTTTGACATCTCTCATGCATGCCATATGGAAGAATCCTTAGTAGAACAGATGGTAAAAAGTATCGGAAAGAGGTCTTTTAGAATTATGTTGCCCACCCATCTATCTTCCCATAGCCTTATCTCTCTCCCATTCCCAACCTTCCATGAAAATAAGTCTTCAAATTTATCTTTCCACTCATCAAAAGACCAGATCTCTTTCAAATTCCTCCACCACATAGAATCGGTGCTATTATTTCTTTGATTCCGAAGATCCCTCCAACCTTCATATTTTGAATCAAGAACTTCTTTCCACAAACCCGTCTTTTCATAACCTAAACGCCATATCCACTTTCCTAACAAAGCCATATTAAACCGCTGTATATCAATTATATTGAGTCCTCCCTCCTTTTTTGACTCACAAACCTTTTTCCATGAAGCCCACGCTATTTTCCTTCCTTTCGAGCCCCAACCCACAAAAAGTTCCTCTGTAACCTCACTATTTCTTTCTTCACCATAATCATTATTTTATATAGAGACAAGAAAAACAGGGAATAACGGACAAAACTGATTTGATCAGACATAATCTACTTGCCATAGATATTGCCTTACCTTTCCATCTGCTTTACCTTTTACTCACTTTTTCCACCACCTCTTCCCAGAACTTCCTTCTTTTGTGACATCCACCTATTGGCAAACCCAAATATTTAAACGGTGTCTTCATCGTCTCGCAATTCAAAATTTCCGCAAACTGTTGTATTAAAAGCGGGCTACATCCTATCCTTCCAACACTGCTCTTGTGAAAATTAACCTTTAGGCCTGAGGCTAATTCAAAGCAATTTAGAATAGTCTTGATAACGAACACACTTTGTGCTTTTGCCTTGCAGAAAAACAGCATGTCATCCGCGTACTGGAGCATATTAACCTTTACAACCCTGCCTCCGATCTCCTCACTCTCAAATAGGTCTTTCTCAACTGCCTCCCTTACAACTCTCGCTAGCCCTTTTGCCACAATGAGGAAAAGAAACGGTGCTAGAGGATTTCCTTGTCTCAACCCCTTCCTTGGTTTGAACTCCTGAGTAGGACTCCCGTTTACTAACACCGACACCAATGATGATTCAAGACAAGCTCTTATCCATCCAATTCACTTTCCATAGAAACCTAACCTTTCCAACATGTAGTATACGAATTCCCAAACAACTGAGTCGTACGTTTTCTCGTAATCAACCTTGAAGAATGCACAACTGCTCTTTGTCCTCTTGACTTCTTCCAAAACTTCATTTGCTACTAGAACACTATCCAAAATCCCCCTGCCCTCCAAGAAAACAGACTGCCTATCATCTATTACCTTTTGTAACACTTTCTTCATCCTCAGAAACAAAATTTTTGCCACAATATTGTACATACACCCAACCAGAGATATTGGTCTAAAATCGTTCAGTTGTTGTGGGTTATCGACTTTAGGAATCAACGTAATAAAAGAGGCATTTGTCCCTCTTGACCATCTTCCATTCTCCTCAAAATCATGAACAATTGTAGTGATGTCCGCCTTAATCTCCTCCCAACAAAACTTAATGGACCCGAAATTGAAGCCATCTAGACTTGGGCTTTTATCACTATCACGGCTCCACACTGCCTTCTTAATTTCCTCTTCAGATATCCTACCTACCAACAAAACATTATCTTCGTCTGTAATTCTATTGAATCTTGCATTATCCAACGTGACACGTTGACAAGCTTCTCCAGAAAACCTTTCCTTGAAGTATTGTCTAACCTTCTCCTTCACCACACCCTGCTCATCGTACCACCAACCCTTATCTCGCAACCCATAGATACCGTTCCTTACTCTTCTCCACTTAATTACCGCATGAAGTACTTAGTATTTGAATCCCCCTACATTAGCCATCTGAGACGAGCCTTCTGTTGTAGATGACTTCCTGACTATGATTATTTCGTCGTTGTTCTGATAGAAGCCACATTCTCTCCTCCCTTCCTACCTCATCCAGCTCGCTTTCATCATCCTTTGCATCCAACTCTTCTATTCTCCTCTGAATATCTTCCCCCTGTTTGAAAATGTTGCCAAAAACCTCTTTATTCTAAACTTTTAAATCAACTTTCAACTTCTTCATCTTCTTTTTAAAAACAAATAATCTGCTTCCTTGTACTTCATAAGTAGCCCATTTAGAATGTACAAAATTCTTGAATCTGTTGTCTTTAAGCCAGGCATCCATACTCCTAAACGGTTTCGAACCCCAGTCCATGGAAGTCGTGTTCAGAACCAGGACACAATGGTCAGATACTGATTTGTCTACAACCTGATACCTGCTCTCGGGCCACCTGTCTAGCCATTCCTTTGACACTAGGATTCGATCAATTCTGCTCTTTATCATACCATTTGGCTTATACCATGTATACTTCCTTCCTACCATCGGGATATCCAGTAGCTCTAAGCTCTCAATAAAATCATTAAACCTTCTCGTCTCCCTTCGCTGATCACCATCTGCCCCTACATTCCTTCTTTCTCCCAATCTTCTAATAGAATTAAAATCCCCCACCACACACCAAGCCTTTGTGTTTATCACCCTTCTCCATTCTCTAACTTCGTCCCACATTGCTCTTTTTTCTGACAAAGAACCAGAATTGTACATATTAACCAAGGTAACTTGTACAACCTCTCCAATCCTCCATTCCCCTTCAATTATGCTATAATTATTCCCATTAATAGCATTACTAAGAAGAAAGCAATTTTTCCTCCACATAGTAATCACCCTCCAACATTATTCTCATTCCTGTTCTCCACCCATTCAACCTCATTTGTACCCCACATATTGAAATCTCTTCTTTTCCCTTCTACTTACATTTTGTCTCTTGAAGACACACCACCTTTGTCCGTTCTTTCTGAATCAACTCTCGCAGATACTTCTTTTTTTTTGTTACCCCCTACTCCTCTTATATTCATGCTAATTATCTTCATCATCAGATAAATTATTCTCCACCCGGCTTTTGCTCACCCTCCTAAAAGCTGATTTATCTCTTATCTCCATTGCATGTAATCGGCCTATAATAATATCGTCTTCTCCCGAAAAGGAAAATCCCAACTTCTTTCCAATACTCCAAATTCTGAAAGCTTTGGAGTGTTCGTTATTCAACCAAAACAATCAGTTACAATTCTCAAGTGCACTATCAGATATGTTGTTGATATGGCTTTGAGAATCTAACCTTACGTCGCACCGTTCGGACGATGAATTCAACAAAGGAATGACCTTCGTCAAGTATCTCCTACCCGCATCTAAATTGGCCTTCCCTCCCTCTCCGGCATGTTCATAGATTGCCAAAAGCTTCACCACGGCATCATTGTCTTCTTCCTCCACCATCGTCATCGTCTTCACGCTCCGCCCCATTTTCGTGAACATGCTTTGCCGTATATCGTCATCGTCTTTTTCTTCCTCAGTCATACCTCCTTTACGAGATGTTGTCACAGCTGCTCTCACTCTCTCCCTTGACCTCGTGGTAATCTTGTAGATTTGCTCAGATGGGGACGATTGAGATGTCGTGCTGCAACCAGTGGACCGCCTCTTCTCTAACAAGCGAGATCCTTGGTCACTATTCACTTGTGTCGTCATGTGTGTTGCACGTTCTTCTTCCCCATATACTTCAATCATAGAGAAGAAGAAGCTCCTTTCCTTGCCTCTAGACGTTGCGTTTCTTCGGCTGTCGTCGTCCTCGTTGGAACTGTCGAGCTTATGCTGTGAAGAGCTCGCTATTGGCACCCCCTTGACTGTTCTTGTTCCACTTCCTCTAGACCCAAACCCATGAAAATATTAAACTCACTCCCCTCCTCTTTTTGGGCTTTAGTTGGCCCACTTGCTATTAGGTCAAAACTCCTCTCTCTCCTGTTAGCCGTGTGACACCCTTGACTTAACCTAATCTCCTTCTGTCCTGACACATGTTCTGAATGTAACCTGTCCTCACCCCTTTTACTCATGCAACTACAATGTTCCCCCGAAAGAGGAAACCCACCTTCACACCTAGAACACCTTCCTCCTTTTGGACTCCACGTGTCTTCCTCAAGCGCCGCCACCACCTCCACCAAAAACCTCATCGACGCTTCCTCTCCGCCGCACTTATCTTCCTATTTCTAGCCTTTGAAATCTGAGCCCTCATATTCTAAAAACTCTTCACCAAACCTCTCTTCCGAACCCTCGTCTGACGTCCCACCGCACCTCTTCCCCCACCTTTGATGAGAGCAACATACACTTGTATTCAAGGAAGTGGGTTCCTTTTCAAACACAACATGGCAGGATATTTCGTTAATTCTCACATTCCTCACCATATGAGACTTGCCACCAGCACCTACCCTCACCCGCAGCCTTGCGGACTCCAACACTGCATGCTCTAAAGTTGCAGTATCGACTTCTACAAGCGACCCTATTTGTGCTGCGATTTCTACTTCTAAATTGATATCTAATTAAGTACCAAGGTTTTAATTACCAATTACTTTAGATTCTAAAATTAGTAGCTAAAATATTGGTAGCTAATTAGATATCAATTTTGAAACTAGTTTATAAATTTAGAAACTATTTTAAATATTAATAATTTTTTAGTCTCTAAAATAATATCTAATCTAGGTGACTAATTATTTTTTATCTCTACACTTGATTTCCATTTAATAATTTTGTATTATATTGATTCTTATATCCTTCAATGTATAATATAGATATAAGCTCTAACTTTTTATTTCACTATATATTATTTGTACATTTTTTTTTCTTTATATCAATTTCTTTTGCTTTAATTTTTTATTATTATTAGAGTTTTATTTTTGTTTAACTTGCGGAGTATAATGTAATTTATTATCTACTCTTATAAAGCTGTTAATGCAAACATAAAAAAATGAAGACGATATTTTATCAATAATGTTATAGAGAAAACTTACATAACCTTTATAATATATAAATTTGATTGGAGAATAACAACAATAATATTTTATAATTAAATGAACATATGGTAAAATTCTTTACATAATACTAATTTTATATAAACCTACCTAAACTTTATCAAAAACGTTTAAAAAATCTAATCCCAATACTATTGTTAACATATATAGTACCACTATTTACGGTTTTTAAGGGTTAACATAAAACCCACTATATATATCTTAATAAAATACTACGCCCATTCCAAAATATTTGCAGTTTTGACTCTTTTTTTTATAATTTATCTTAAAATAAGTGTGATGTTTTCATTTAATAATATATTATAACTTTTAATTAAAATTTATTTCATATAAATTTGTATCATATTAATTTTTCAATTATTATTAAAAAATTATTAAATATAAACTAATTTTAAAAATAAGAAATAATTACTATATTAAAAAAAATAAATATTATTTTATAAACTAAAAATTTATTAATATTTAAAATAATCTTTAAAATTAAACTAGTTTTTAAATTAGTATTTACTAATTAATTAATTAGTATGTAATTAGTTATCAAAATTTTAATTACTATTTTTAAAAGATAAATTAGTTAATAATTAAAACCTTCAAATATTAATAACTAATTAAATATTAATTTAAAAAATTTATTAATAATAAAAACTATTTTATATATTAATACATTTTTTGATTTATAAAATAATTAATAAATTAATAAATATAATAACTAATTAACTTTAATTTCTAAAATTATTTTTTATCTAACAATTTATTTTATAATTAACTGTAATCTAAATCTACTTCTTTATTTAATATATTCATTGATTGAGAAATATAAAGTTGTTCTGATCATCCAGAGAGAAAAGAAAAGGTGGAGGAAGTTGTAGGCAACTTTTTTATGCAGAGAGTGATTTTGTGAGGATAGAGACGATGCAGAGAATGGAATTAACGAGGGATGAGGACGTTGGACCCACCATTTGCACAGAAGCCAACGAGTTGACAATGAAATTAAAGAATGATTAGAGTATGATAGTGGCATAAGAAGAGTGTGGAATAGGGTCAAAGAGAAAGAAACAGAGGTGATATGAGTAAGAGTGCCATGGTTTCAGTGCCTTGTCTCACTGTGCCCAGTTTCGCCATGTGCATCTGCTGCTTCCATCCATCAGTGGATTATTCTCTCCACAACCACATGCCATGCACATAATCATCATATCAAACCACTCACACACCTGAGAAATAATAGGGTGAGGGGTCCTCTCTCTCCCATTATCTTGCGTTGCATACTCATCAAACTTACTGCTACTATGTAGGGACCATTCTACATATTCACCAGTGTTCTTCCTCCATTTTACTATATTTATCAAAAAACATAAGCAAACTAGAATTTGATGCAAGAGGATAATGTATAATATAGTTTTTAGAACGAACTCCGCTCACACTTTTTAAAGATTTAATAATATAATGTCTGCTTTTTTTTCTCTTTAACTTTTAGGTTAAAATATAGATTTGTTCACGTGAAGAAAATAAATGTCCTTTTTTTCTTCTCGAGAATGACAACTCTTGGGTTTGTAATGCTATATTTGGTCAGTAAATGAGAAGTTTTACTTTATATAATAATAAAAATTTTAAAATTATTCATTTTTATTTGAATTAGGATAAATAAAATATAAAATAAAAAAAAGTTTGTGAATAATTTAATAGATATAATAAATTTTAAAAAATATATAAAATAATATATATATATATATATATTATAATAAAATTATTAAATAAAAACTAATTTTATATATATATATATAATTAGTTATTATATTGATTAAATTATATATTATTTTAAAAATTAAAAAAAAATATTGATATCTAAAATAATTTTTATTACTAATGAATATTTTTAAATTAATATTTAATTATTAAATATTTTAGCTATCAATTTTAAAATCTAAATAATTGATAATTAATTAGATATTAATTTAAAAATTATTTATCAATAATAGAAATTAATTTAAATACTAATAATTTTTTTAGTTTTTAAAATAATATTTAATTTATTCAATATAGTTATTAATTTTTTTTGTCTAAAATTAGTTTCTCTTTAATGATTTTTTAGTAGTGATATAATAATTAATTTATATATATTATTATAAATTAATTTCAACTAAATACTAAATTAATATTTATATTTTGTTAATAATTTTAATTTTATTATTATTACTGTTATTTAATTTTGTTTATCATTATTTTTTATTATTGACAATTCTTTTAATTATATAATAATAATTATTTTATAAATTTTATTAATATTTATTACTAATTATTATTATTATTTATATTATATAGTTAATTATATTTTTTTATTATAATATTAATAAATTAATAATATAAAAATATAATATATATTTAATATAATAATTATAAACATATGTATAATAAAATATATCTATTGATAATATTCACATAATCAATAATTATTATTATTATTATTATATAATCTATAAGTAACATTAATTTTTGCATAGTTGAGAAGAAAAAGTACCAATTTTTTTTACCTCATTTTCTGTTTTAATTAATTTTTTATTCTTTCATTTTCGTGTGTTTTTTGCTTACACAAATCCGTTATTAAAAACAAACGGAGTTTTAAAATCATGATTTATGGAGATTTGGTAGATGGAAGAATATGTAACCAGGAGTTTCTACTAAAGTTAACTAATTAATATTCCAATAAATATTAGTCATTAATAAAATTAAAAGATCTTGTACTAGTAGAGACTAAATCCAAAATATCTCAGTGTCCGATACCAACTGAATATCATGTGTAAAATATGTTAAGGTAACATGATATTAATATATATTAAATCATACGAAAATTTAGGTAATACACTCTTAATTAACCATGATACATGTGTTATCAAGACCAAAACCATATAAATAGACATAATAACTAAAATAAAGATACACTATTGTTATTGTAATTACTGCATATGCATATCAAGTACTCACTTGAACATCAGAGAACCTTGTGTAAGTACACTCCCAATCAAGAGTCAAAGTCCAAATATTAGGAAAAAAAACCGAAACAAAGAGCATCCGACCGAAAGATAGAAAATCAATTGTTCAATCGATAGATACTATAGTTTTAACCCCTCACAAAAGAACATATCTTATTAACCAATGTCCTTAAAATACATGTCACAAAATTAGTCTTATTCAAATTCATACAAAAATAAGTTAAAAATGACCGTAAAATAAGTCTTTTGAAATAAGTATATACTTCTAATCCAAAATTGATTAAGATACTAGTTATCGGATTAAATATTTATTATTAGATTAAAAATTATAGTTAATAATTAAAAATAACTATTTCTAATTACAAGTATAACGTCATAGTTATTGTAACTTAATTTATTCAAATTTTGTCACATAACAATTCATAAAATAACTACAACAAATTCATTTTGATGAATATCAATAAAAAAACTTGCTAACAACAAAAACTAATTTAATTTTTACTAAATTAATATATTACACTCGTCAATGAAATCTATTTCTATGACCAGTTTAACTAGAACTAAAACTAAAACTTTACAATTAATTTTCAACCAATTAAAATCGATTTAAAAATGATACTTTATCTAGAAAGATGAATTTCCTGAATCTTTATAATCATGATTATTAGTCTTAAAATTAGTTTTTAACATTATTCTCTCATTAAAAAATAAATGAGTTAAATATGTTTTTGTCTCATATTTCATGCGAAATTGATTTTCATCTCTAGTTCATATTGTAGACTGTATGAGTATTTATAGTAAAGAAATTATTAAAATGAGTCCTTATCTGTTTTTTTACATCAAACAGATTTTCAAAATATATTAAGATATTAAAATATTTCATGTCAGTTAATTCGTTTGTTACTTACAAAAATATTAAGGATAATCTATTTCTGGAGATTCTTTGTTAGAAGTATCTAGAAGATTTTAAAGTTTAGATTATGAAAAAAAATCAATTTTAAATTATAGTAGGAGAAAAAAAATATATTTAATTTAAAAATAAATTCATTTAAATATAGATTTAACTGTCAAAATGTCAAGTTTGACATCCTTAAGGTAAGTGGAGAGAAAACAAAAGATGGGTGATTTTGTTGTGATTAATTTAGGAGTGGTTGTTTGGTGCTATTATTGATCTCATCATCTATAGCAATTCTTCAACAAATTGATGGATACAGTTTTGTAGAGAAGCCAAAAATAAATAAATAAATAAATAAAGCACGTGAGAGGGCAAGAATAATATGAAAGTATGAGTTGAAAAACTATACAGAGGACAGACTGGCACATGCACATGTTAGCATTTATGCTCTTGATCAAACTATTCATACATTTACCCTCTCTCTCTCTCTCTATATATATATATATATTCACCAATAGTATATATTGAGTTAAATATTTCTCAATAAAAAACATAATTTAGTATATTATTGAATCTGATTCTGAGGTATGTAAATAATAATAAAACAATAATGTAATATATATCTGAGGCTGAGGTAAGTTTTTTTTGTCCTGTAAACAAGCTGTTATAGCCTACTCTGCACAGCGTGATGTAGAAATAATCATCTTCTTTATTTTTCGCCTTCAGCTTCACACATTTCTTTCACGTGTCATTGCTGTCATTTTAAGATGCACATTTTATATATTGTTTTTTTGTTGATGCTCTTTGCCTTCATTTTAAATTAGGTTTTGTTAAGAACTGGTTGTAAAACTAGACTGAGCAAAACCAATTTTGTCCATAGCTGTTAATGCATTCAAGTAAACTCAGAGCACCATAATGGTTACTTCGTTTTCTAAATGAACACTTACGCTATATAATTAATGTTGAATTTCTTGATACTGAAAGGTTTCATATAATTAATGTTACCATGGAACCACATATAAATGGTTTGTTAATATTGTTGTATGTTTAGTTGGCTTTGTTTGCCTTCAGAAGCCACATTAACAAAAAATTAATTCAGCCAAACTACAAAATAGGGAACGAAGAATGAAATTAAAAAAAAAGGGAAAGAATGAATTTAATTAAGTGAAAGAAATTACGACACTTCTCCATAATTCAAGAAAAAAAATAATAGCATTATCTTTTTTAAAATAGGAGGATATAATTATTAAGAGAATCTTAAAAAATAAATTACTTTTTCTCTTTTGATTTTGCTATCAATTTCTAATACATATAGAAAAAGAAAAGGAGGTTGATAGGGATACATTATCAAGGACTATTGTGCCCCCTTTATAGTAACAAAAGAAAGCAATAAGGTGAAATCTCCAACATCAGATTTCTTCTATCAGAGTTGAAAATTTATATTGAGAAAATGGAACATTTAAATCATATTTTTTTTCTATTCTTTTTTCTTCTTGTTTGTCTTGCTCGATGCACCATAATTAACACGTAAATTATGAATGGTATCTGGTTTTGTTATAATATCTCTCATTATGAGAAAATTTAGTATTATATACAACAGAAATCCATATATATAACAGACAAAATTCATATGTAACATACATATATATTACATATGGAAAAAAATCGTATATAATTATATATAAATATCTATTCGTATGTATCATATATGGAAATATGTGTATGTAATTACATACAGACATATTACATACTGATATTTCTGTATGTAAATTACATACAACAATATTCATATGTAATTGTTTGATGTGGTTAATTACATACAAAAAATATTTGTATGCAATGTTTAGTTTCCTTTTTTTTGCAGACCTAGAGATGTATATTCAAAATCATGATAAAATAAATTTTAAATTGTAAAAGATTATAACAATTGGCAATAAATGTGTAAAAAGTTTGATTTAAGTTTATCAATGTGATATTATAAATATCCAAAATATCTAAGAAATCCAATGTCAGGACAAAGTTTCTTAACAACTAATAATTATTATAATCATCAGCAGGTGAATTGTGTTGTTGATCATGATTGTTGTTGTGTTGCACTTGATCATTATCTTGCATCTGATTCTGTTGTTGTTGAGTATTTGGTTGTTGAAAAATATTTTTTGTAGTCGCTACTGCTTGAGTAGGTAGATACTGAATCATAAGATTATGAAAGGATTCAAATTGGAAATTCATGTGTCGAATCTCCTCCTCACTAGTTGCTAGTCGTTGTCTAAGTTCATTCATTTCTTCTGAATCAACTTGTTGACTAGAAGATGCTTGTGATTGTAGTAACAAACGATTGACATGTCCAACCCTGTACACTCGTCCCTTATGCATCCCACTTGTAGCTTCTAACCAACAACAATTTCTGAGTCTTTCCTCCTCAACAGGGTCTAATGTAGTGCATAATGAGGTATTCACAAAAGTTGACTCAGATAATAATGCTTGAGAAAATCTACTTTCAAAATCTTCCTATTCAAATCATAAATATTTGTTATGACATAGTAATTAATGTACATATACAAAAAATTTGAAAAAAACTAACATGTATCCACCTCGATCTATCATCAACAAAATTCCCAGTGCTTTTTCGTATATGTGTTTGTTGAAAGACTTCATTAACATGGACCGAGCGGACAAGTTCCTCTGTCTGTAAACAAAAAAAAAATATAAATTAAGGAGTTAATACATCATAGATTAATACAAAATTTTATAGAGAAGTCATACCATACGAATGGCGTGTTCATGCACGTTGATGGATCCCCCAGTGTGCAAACTTCCACTTTGGCACGCCTGCTCCCACTCATCAAATACTCTCTCAAACAATGAAAATGATCTCTTCTACCTACCTTTTGCTCACACTTTCTTATTTTTCATCTTTTATCAGACACAATTCTATTCTAAGCATCACGTAGCCCACAACCCTTACACATTACCACCAACTCATTCACACTTCTCACTCCCTCCATACCTATTTATATTTTTTTTTATTTTTCATCAAATAACCTCTTCCCAATAAAAGAATAACCTAGAAAAGAAACCCAACCCCACTTACCTCTCTCCCGCACCATCGATTCCACAAAAAGGAGAGAGAGAGAGAGAGAGAGAGAGAGAGAGAGAGAGAGAGAGAGAGAGAGAGAGAGAGAGAGAGAGAGAGAGAGAGAGAGAGAGAGAGAGAGAAAGGTTATTGCACTACACTTTTCCATTCAACTTTTATTTCCACCCCTCACCTTCTCAAAATTAACCCACATACATATCATTAACAATTATGTAACTTTGTACACATATATAGAAGTAAGGTTAGTATGTAGTGTATCCAAATCCCATCCATTCACAATTTTTAATTCCACGACGACACCCTAATCCCCACCGTTAAAAATACACGTTACTTCCATTCTCTTTTTGGTTGGTTGTGGTGGTGGGAGGATGTGAGTGAGTGAATGAACTAGTGAGTGACTAATTAATATCCATGCGAGTCAAAGGTTAATAACCTTAAATGGATACAACATTGTTTGGGGTAGTGAGATTCCAACATCAACTCCAACCTTAAGCTCAAGCTGATCAAGATCAATCCCTCAATAACTCCACCACCACCATCAACTCTCGATCTTCCAGACAACAAAACTATCCCTGCCCACAAGAAGACGAAGAATGCTTCAAGTTTTTCATGGATGAAGAAGACCTATCCTCCTCTCCTTCCAAGCACTACTATCCCTATCAACCCCACCCTCCCTCCACTACACCCACCATCTATGGAATACACAATGCAAGCAAAATTTAGGATAAAAAGCAAACTAACCTTTATACTGTTTAGGCCGTTGGACCAAGCTTCATCATCTTTGCTTCACGATTGACCTTCACACTCCAGTTCTGAAAGTAGACTTAAGGCACAGGGGTTTAGGGGCAAATTGAATGCGTTGGAGTTTTAGCAAAGAAATGAGAAAGCTTTGAAAATTTATATTTTTAATAAATAATTTATAAAAATTCGTATGTAATGGGTGCCTTTTTACATATGGATAGAGTTAATATTACATATGGATTCATCCTTCAATACTTTTTCTGCCCCAACGCACCAACCTTACATATAGATTTTTTATGCGGATAGGTTGTACAAAATTTATTTACCTTTACATACGGAAAAATCGGTAGTATAAACAATTTACAAACTGATTTTTTCCGTATGTAACTCCATAATTACATACAGATATAGATCCATATGTAATAATCAGTGTGTAATGAGCAAATTTCTTGTAGAGTGTTAGGTCTTGTTTGGTGTGAATATTTTATGTATCTACACTTTACTATCTTTCAAACAAAGTTGTTAAGACATTAGACAATCTAGTCTTTACTAGACAATCTAATATTCGGTAGGCAGTTTCATGATTAGAAAATTTATGAGTTTTGATGATCAGACTCAATTCAACCTTCACATCCCTCCCTTCTAGAGTTAATAGCACCTACAAAAGTGATGTTGTATGTATACTTTTTTCATTAAATGAAAGACAATAGTACTTTCAATGTCCAAAGTACTCTAATTATCATAATACACATCGTCTGAGTTCTTCAATTAACCTTTGTAGTAAACAAAGCTACAACATCCTATAACTTGAATAACTAGTTTATTGTCCTACATGCCAATGTTAACATAGTAGTAACTTTTATTTTTATCAAGATCAAGATCACCAACAAATTGACATTGTCATTGACAAAAACAAAAATATGATCCTCCAAAACATAATGAAATAATTAAGGTCCCTTTAACTATTAAGGATCCTCTTAGCATTTCAGTGTTCTTAACTATGATTTTTCATGAATATATTAACTGCTTATACTACTTGTGAAACATATAATTTTGCACAAATCACGTACGGTGTTGGAGACATTTTCATTCTCTTTAGGAATCATACTTAAAATATTGCTTGTTAGTCCCAAGTCCTTCAAATTCAACTCTCTAGTCATTTATGTTGTCAATTATTTAACTTGAACTTTGTTGAGTCCCACCACTAACATGTCATCATTGTGCAATGACAAAATGGTAAAATTAGTCTCATAAAACCTAATGTAATACGTACAATAATTTGAATTACTCTATTAAGACTAATAATGGAAAAATCAAATCCCCTATACCAACACTCAAGCTTTACTATGGAATGCAGAAAGATTTGGTTAACCAACAAACCAAGTCTTTTTTTTTTTTTTTTTCTATAAAGTCTTCTAGTTGAAACATATATGCATCTCCTCTTCAAATTGTATGGGAAGATAAATAGTCCTTACATCTTTTTAAATCCTTGACCACAAATATTTCATGAATCATTCCACTTGATTATTCTCATCTTAGTTGATCTTATACTCCTACTTGCAACAAATGATTTTTTCGACTTTTTTGAAGTTCAACAAGTTTTGAAATTTTATATATATGAAGAATCTCATTTTTTATCGTGTTATTGTCATCTATAGAAAAATATCTAGACCATTTACATCCTCTTAAAATGTTGAAGGTTCTCTTCTCTCTTTTTTTTTTCTTTTTTTTTTTTTCCATTTAGAAGACAATATTTACCATGGCTAAGTCACAAAATTGTAAGTGCTAAAATTATTTAAATTTATCTTCGGTTGATTATCTATTTATCATTAACATCATTTGACTTCTTTTTTTTTTCCTGTTATGTCTCAAGAAAAATCATGAGGATTTCTTATCTATTTACACTATTGTAGCGTTTTTTACATTGATATCATTTTGATTGGCAATTCATGTTTTGTAAAGACTAGATTACCTACTAACAACAACCTTCTAGGTAACATCTAAAAAAATACTCATAAGTAATATTAATATAATATTCAAATAAAAAAAATTATTCTTTTAATCACCATTGTTTGTGTTGAATACACATACGTTAAGATTTTTCACACAATATTGTACATGTTATGAGGAGAATAAAGTTTATTCATCGTATCAACCAAATCAAAAGAAAACTACATATGTTCAGATGATATTTATTTAAAATCTGTAATTCAAATATTAAAATAATTCAAAAGAAAATATTCATTACAATTTTTGTGTGTTTAAGTTGGTCTTCTAAATTAGATTTATATTGGGAATGGCCTTTTAAGTGCCGATTAAATTAATATCAATGCTTAAAATTCATTGTCATTCCTAAATAATTAAAACAAGGAAAATGCTACCTAACATTTTCTCTAACAATTCCTTTTAACAACAACTACGCCTAATTTTTCGAGGTACAAGAGAATGTGCTTTTCCACTATATACTTTTCACATAAATCTAAATCAAACCTCTAACTAGGAGCAAAATTATTTAGCCCATGTATATTCATGAATTCACAAATAGTTTATTTTAAATAATGTTTAATAATATGCAATTAACTATCCTCACCTCCGGAAGTAATTTACTAAATGATTAAAAATTAAATCAATAATAATTAAACAACATTATTTATGAAATCTATTTTATATAATTGTTTATACTCTAAAAAACAAAAATTGGTATAATTTTATAATCATAAATGTGAAAAATATAAAAGTAAACTAAAAATACCTTAAAATGACAAAGTTATTCTAAACAACTCAAAGCGTCCAAAAATTATAATTTAAATAGAGGCATAAAAAAAGGAAAATTTAACTCAATTTTGCTTTCTTTCCCCGAACGAGCATCTCTGGAACTGCCATGCCAACTATGTTAGATACTATTTATTTACTTACTTACCTGTTTATTTATTATTTGGTTTTAAAAACAAACAGTACCATGAAACATAGAATATGACATGCGAAGAACAGAAACAAAGAATTGAAATGGAAAATCATGTTGGGAAGAAGAGAGTGGTGATCATAGGAGGAGGTGTTGCGGGTTCTCTCGTCGCTAAATCTCTCCAATTCACTACCCATGTTACCCTCATCGATCCGTAATTAAAGCATTTTCTGCTACACTTTATTTTCCTCTTCTACTATTATGTTTAATTCTTCAAGCTAATTTTTTAAATTCGAATTTAGGTAATTGAGACACCCATGTCAACTTTTGAAATTTTTATCGCATTTTGAAACTTCCCAAATTTTCAAGTTTCAATTTTGTTGTTGAAAATTGTGTTTTTGAATGTGTTTGTCATTTTCCCTCAAACACTGCATTGGCATTGTAATTTGTAAGTGTTTAATTTTTCATGCTGCTCTATGTTATTGTTGTTCAACTCGTCATTATATGTTTTCTTTTTTCTGATTGAGTGTGGTTGAACGCAGGAAGGAATATTTTGAGATTACGTGGGCAAATTTGAGGTCAAGGGTTGAGCCTTCTTTTGCAGAGAGATCGGTGATCAATCATAAAGATTACCTTACCCATGGCAATATCATTACGTCCAATGCCGTCGATATTACAGAGACTGAAGTGATCACAGAAGATGGCCGTAAAATTGGCTTTGACTATCTTGTTATTGCCACTGGCCATGCAGATGAAGTCCCCAAAAATAGGACGGAAAGACTTAATCAGTTCAAAGAAGGTGAGTTTGAACTTTGAACGTAACCTATCTATGATGATCAGTTCAAAATACCTAGAAGGGTAACACAAATATTATGAATTTACTTTCAAACTTTCGTAGAACTAGTTGATCCTACATTTGTAATAAAAATCAGATTTTAGTGTTGCTGATATTAGAATAATCTGATAGGAGTGTAGGTTATTGCTATTGGCTGCATACGAAGCATTATATGCTCTTTAAGAAAAAAAACCAAAGGATCATGGAGCTCTAGAACAAACATGGAAGAAATAGTAGAAGTACCAGAGCACATAATAACAGATTAAATTCTGACTATGTTGTTACTTATTATCTTTATCAAAGGAGTTGTTTCAAGCTATCAGGGATTACATTCTATTATTGTTTTTGAATCATGCCTTTCTATTGCTCATTTAACCATAATGTTCTTGTGAATTTATTCTTTTTGGTCGAATAGGTTCAGTTAATGGTGTAATGAATTGTTGTAATCAGTATTTGAGTAATGAAGTTCATTTTCTTTGGCAGACAATGAAAGGATAAAATCTGCTCGTTCCATTATGATTGTTGGAGGAGGTCCTACTGGCGTGGAACTTGCTGCAGAGATAGCTGTTGATTTTCCAAATAAGAAGGTTACAATAGTGCACAAAGGACCTAGGCTACTGGATTTCGTAGGGACAAAAGCTGCTGAGAAGACTCTAAAATGGTTGGAATCAAAGAATGTAGTGGTGAAACTAGAGCAAACAATTGACTTGAACGAATTAGCATGTGAACACAAGACATATCGAACTTCAAATGGAGAGACCGTTGAGGCAGATTGTTATTTCCAATGTTTAGGGAAACCACTTGCATCAGCATGGCTTGAGGAAACTATGTTGAAGTATGACTTGGATGATGAAGGAAGGATTAAGGTAGATGAAAAGTTGAGAGTCATTGGTAGGAGAAACATTTTTGCAATTGGAGACATTACAGATGTTCCGGTAAGCACTTGCCATTAGTAACTTTCATTCAGCTAAAAATGGATATATGTTGACACACTGTTCATACATTTACTTACAGTTACAACTACTTTTCTTAATAAAATATTATATTACAATAAAATAATAATTTATATAGTTGTAGGGTAAATATAGAAAGAAAGAAAAGGTGTTAATGAATCATGGTCCTTTCACCATTACATAATTTTGAATGTATTTCACCTTGCTTTATAACAAAATAAGTTACCAAGTCTTTTGCTGCTCACATGATTTGCTGATATTTTTTCTTGAGCTAGACAAAAAGGTCATGTTTTGTTTCCTGGGTTTTGGCTAATCTAGTTTATTCTTACTAGTAATGAAAATAACTAAGCAAAATGAAAGAGTATATTGCTTGTATGTTCATGAACTAGTATTTCTCCAATTCTACTAGACACATCTGTCTCATTACATCATTGTTTTTCTTTTATCGGCTCATTGCATCATTGTGCTACAATCTCTTGTGTGCTTGGGCAAATAGGAGGCTTCACTGCCTCTCCACGTGTTTCATTATTGTTCTTCAGGTCTTTTAGGTGGTTTTCTTGAAGAGAAGTGTCCTAAATCCTTGAATTCAAGGCTTAAAGTTACTGATATCAAGTTTTAAATGGGGACTTATATGCATCATTTCCTTTAGTTTTATGTGATTGCATAACTTAGGCTCTTTGTATATACTATATACCTGATTTTGTGCAATGTAAATGGGCTAAATGCTACAAACCTGTGGCGTTTTAATCTCTTCACAATCCACCTGAAAGGAAGTTTTTAATGGAAATGTATATACAACAGGAAATCAAGCAAGGGTTTGCAGCACAACAGCATGCAGAAGTGGTTGTGAAGAACTTGAAGGTGATGATGGATGGAGGAAGAGATTGCAGTCAATGTAGGATGGAGAATTACAAGCCACAGATGCCAATGGCAATTGTTTCACTTGGGAGGAGAGATGCTGTGGCACAATTACCATTATTGACAGTCATTGGAAGAGTTCCTGGATTCATCAAGTCTGGAGACTTATTTGTTGGTAGAACAAGGAGACAAATGGGACTGGATCCTCGTATTGTGCATGATTGAGTCCACACAATGCATTATGTGTACACAAATTGCAAAATCAAATCGTGTTTCATACTTTGCATGTCATGTTGATGTATACTTGGTCTTTAATGTTTGTTGGTACATGTATAAAGAAATAGAGTGAGCATACTATAGAGAATGAAATCTGATATGGTGTTTCACGCTACCTCAACTGTTTTCATTTTTCTGTACTATATTCTCAAAGTCAACAACATCAGTTTGAAGATGAATCAATGTTTTACATTTCAAACTAAGTGGAAGAAGAAAGAAGAAGGATTCAAAAGGCATATGAAAAGTGAAAACGTTACTCTCAGAAGCGTATATTGCTAATATAATGTATAACTTTGACTGAAAATTACTATAAAATAAAACCTAGTGGCGAGTTCATGTTGAGAAAACATAGTGTTTATCTTTACGTAAAATTAATTCAAAATGCATATTTTTTTAATTAAAAACTATTATGTTATTTTTACTTAAAAAGAAAGTATTGGCGAGTCCAATTTCTTTTTACTTAAAAAAAGATTTTTATAAAAACTGCATCTGGCATTACAGTGTTGAACAATGGCGAAAAGTAAAGAAAGATTTAAGGAAATGCATGATTATTATGATATAATTTTTTAATTTAAAATATATCAAAACAATTATTGTAGTTTTAGTTACTTGTTTTTTAAATATATAGATAAAAATTAAACCATTAAAAATGCATGGCCAAAATGTCAATTTAAATTTTTTTAGCTAAAATCCAACCACTAAAATTAGCAGACTAAAATTGTCTACACAAAATTAAAATACCAAAAATATAATTAAGTCTTTAATTTATTGAAAAAAAAGGTTCGCCCGGTTTTAAAAATGATATGCTGAAATTAATTAGATACTGTAGTCATAACAAGGCTTTTGTTTTTTGCACCTATAAAATTACTCTCAGCACTCCCATACTAATAAGAAAAAGACTAAAATACCTATACCATGCAAGTGGACTCCCATTCTTCATTGTACTCTTTGAAAAAAGAGGAAGATAGAAAAAGTAAAAAAACTCGTTCCAAATAATATTTTATATATTTTGGAAAATTTGTTTTGAAATTTCTATTATAAAAAATATCTTATATATTTTAGAAAGTTTGTTTCAAAAAATTTATTTTAAAAAATTTGTTTCAGAAAACATATTATATAGTCTAAAAAGTTTATTTAAAAAAAAATGTTTTAAAAACTCATTGTTTCATAGGTATTGTTTTGAAAATCCTATTCCAGATATATTGTTTTGAAAATCCTGTTTAAAAAGTTTATCTCGAAAGATTTTCAAAATAAATAATTTAAAAATTATCATTATAAAGGGTTGGATAGTCATTTTAAAAATATGGGGTAATTGGTAATTAGAGGCATAGGAAGTAAAAAAGCCTTGGTAACAATTAATAGAAACCCAATCAATTTTAACTTTGAAATTAAGAGGAACCAATTTCGTATATTCTTATTTTTTTTTAAAATCCCTACCATTCCTTTCGTATGTGATTTAATTATTAATGATTATTAATTGCTAAATACTTTATTTATTACAGATGTTTGTCGTCTATTAATCTCTTGCATATATCTCAGTCTCTTTAATATTTGAGTTAATTGTTAAAATAATAAAAAGTTAATAGTAAATGAAATTTTAAATATTTTCTTTATATGTTCATCAATAAATATCTATGTTCATATATTTTTACATAAAACTATTTTAACTGTGGGGGCTTTAACTTCCTGGATATTTAAAATTGTAAAATTTGTATATACAATTTTAAATATATATTTGTAAATTTTTAATCTTATGTGTTCTTTGTGAAGATAATTATTTTATATTTTTTTAATATTTTCTATTATAAAGATAATGACATTATTTCATATTCTAAGATAAATATTTTTATTGCGAAGATAATAATTTTTTTTTTTTGGAGAAATATTTTGAATAATATTTATCTTTTTTAATATTTTTGTTTGAAGTTTATAAACAATTTTTTTTGCTACAAAATATTTTTCTCAATCTTTCTTTTCAATTAAGTTGATTATAAATTTAAGATATAAATATTATTTATTAATTTTTGCTTCTGCCAAAGCTTACTAACATGTTTTATATATATATATATATATATATATATATATATATATATATATATATAAATTAATTATTTTTACTTTAAGAAAAAAATTAAATTAAAAAAATTAAAGTAAAAAAATATTTTTTTTCTCTTCCATAAAATAAAATCAATAAGTTAAAAATAAAAACTATTTTCTTGCCTGATAGTTTAAGTTAGTATGAATTTCATATTCTTAATTATTTTAAAATTATTGAGGATAATATTAGAATAAAATATAATTAGATATTATATTTATCATAAAGACAACATCAACATTTTTTTATAAATTAATACTAATATGATTAACATTTTAAAATATATAATTATAAATATTTTTATAAAAATTTGATACATGCCTATGGTTTCCGTCTCAAAACAATTATAATTTATTTATTCTCACTCAAATTAAGAATAATGTTAAATGTGTTATTTCATTCTCTCAATAAATATTACTTTTATACGGTTAAAATACTAGTATTTATTATTTTATTTCGAGAAAAAGTTGGTAATAAAAATATTAATAATTCACTAAGAACCGACCATTTTTAAATTAAGACTTTAAATTTTTTATAATTTTTTTTTTCAATTTTTGTATTTCACACTCTTCTCAATAAGTTATGGTTTGTCCTGCATGACTCTATATTAAATTTTTGTTGTTTTAGGATATAGTTCAATATGAGATATTGAGTATTCTCACACCATTTCTTATTTTTAAGGTATGCAATTATTTGTTCAGAATAAAAAGGAAATATGCAAGAGACAAAGCTTTATATTATATATATATATATATATATATATACACACACACACATTTATATAAATCAGATTAAATGAAATTATTGATAAAATAAAAAAACAAAACAAAAAACATGATTTTCAAATATTTTTAAATTTTGTCACTGATAAATTTTTTTATTATGATTCAAGTTTTTTTAACTTATTTTTTTATATCTTATCGTAACTGCGAGAAATATTCGGTATAAAGTTTTGGATTTCATATTAAAGCATTTTAAGCACGATGTTTTTTTTATTCTATATTTTATCTGTAAAAATTGAATACTAAAATATTCATCTTAACTTAGAGACTCCACTTTATCTAACAATTAGGCAAAGTTTACTGAAAATCATGAATCCAAATTTTAGAATTCTTCAAAGGATTGCATTTTTTCTTTTTTATCTTTACCATCTTCTTTTAACACCTTTCATATATTTCGGATAGAAGTTACCTAAATATATTATTTTTAAAAATTTTAAAACCCATAAGGACACGATTTTTTTTTCAAATATATTTTTTTATCTTGATATTATAACATAAAATTGCTTTTTAACTTTGTTTTAGGTTATTCAAGTATTTGTAATATATGGACACGATTGAAATAAGCTTTTATATATGTGTAATTGATTCAATTTAAGATTCCACTTTATCTATCAATAGGATTGGATGCATTTATAGTAAATATTCATATGCAATCAAAACAACAACGAATTACGAATAAAATTAACAATAATTTCACATATAAAAGGATTCATTCAATCATTTTCATACTATAACTACTTGGATTATCTAAAGTTTAAATCGAGATGAAAATCAATTTCATATTATAACAAAAACGAAAAACATATTTAATTATTTTTTAGTTATTTAAGTCACTTCTAAATGATATTTTAGTTTAGTTTTCATGACTATACTTACTCACATAATTTTTAAAATCTATGTTATACAAAAAAATCAAATTTATTTATGAAAAAAATCCATAAATAACATAAAAAATCCATAAATAAATAATATTATCCAAAAAAAATATTATCCATAAAAGAACGTAAATAATTTAATTATGAATGATAAATATATAAATAACAATAATTTGTATATAATATCTAATACTAATAGTTTGGAGGTAATACCTACCAACTTCAGTGTCCAGATAATATATACGCATACATTACTCACCAACTTTAGTTAATATTTTATTTCATTAATAGTAAAAATATATATATTGAAATAGAAAATTATTTTATTATAATTGAAGGTACTCAATTTTATTTAACAATTTAATCTTTTTCTTTACCCCCAACTAGAAAAGCAGAGCATCGTCGTAGTTGTCTTGACCCCAGTCCAACCCATGTATCTAACCTTACACAGTTGTTCAGACAACTATGTTAGATGCTATTTTCCTGTAAAAAAAACTGTTAGATACTATTTCCTTTTTTAATTCTTCCCTTTAATAATATAATGCCAGATAGCAATCGAAGTAGAAAACGCAATCGGCGAAGAAACGAAGCAAAGAACCGAAATGGAACAAGATGGGAAGAGAGTGGTGGTCCTGGGAGGTGGCGTTGCAGGATCCGTCGTCGCTAAATCTCTTCAATTCCATGCCCGTGTCACCCTCGTTGATTCGTAATACAAACATTCTCCGCAATATTTTTGTTTCTTGATTACTAATTCAAGTAGAAATATTTTTTGATTGAAAAATTGGCTAATTGAGGCACCCATTTTCTGTATTTAATCCTTAAGGTTAATGAGTTGAAGTTTATGCTGTGTATTTTTAGATTCTGCTCTGCTCTGGTTCTCTTCCTCTTGGTAAAGAGAAGGGTTTTAAGTGGCCATTTTCCACCCTCGTCAATTTTGGGAATCTTTATCGTCTTTTGTAACTTCCCAAATTTCCAAGTTTCAATTTTGAGGTTTAGAAGTGTGCTTTTAGAGATGTTTGCCATTAGGAAATATGTTGGGGTTTGAAGTGGTGGTGAGCTATTCATTGCATTGACATTGAAGTATTTAACTTTTCATGCATATATGATGGTGGTTGTTGTTGTTGCTGCCAACTTTTCACTGGGTTCTTTCTCCTGATTGAGTGTGGTTGAATGCAGGAAGGAATATTTTGAGATTCCATGGGCAAATTTGAGGTCAATGGTTGAGCCATCTTTTGCAGAGAGGACGTTGATCAATCACAGAGATTACCTTCCCAATGCCGATATCGTTACCTCCGAGGCCATCAATATTACAGAAACTGAAGTATTGACTGCAGATGGCCATCGAATTGGCTATGACTATCTTGTTATTGCCACTGGTCATGCAGATCCTGTCCCCAAAAGTAGGAGCGAAAGACTTAATCAGTTCCAAGAAGGTGAGTTTGAACTTATATGTTTACCGATAATAATCAATCCAAGTTTCTAAAATATCTAAGTTTCTACATATGAAAATTGCTCTCTATGCATTTTCTTATTTTAAAAATATTATATGATTTGTTTCATCATGAATACTACAAAAAGTATATTTTTCTATGTAAGGAATCAAGCGAATCATTCAATCGTTCTTCTCTCGTATAATTACACATTGATGTATTCTTGTATGTTTAGTATTTGAGAGTAATAAAATAAGAAATTAATATAATAAAATTGGTAGCAATCACTTTCTCTCTTTTATCTAGACTGCGCTTATTTTTTATGGGGACAATTGCTCCCACACTTACCTACATGTATGCACCACTACCAATAGGTCACCAAAGCACAACTTTACCAATGTGTCAGTTCTGTAATAAAATTGAGTCTTCTAGCCCTGGGGTACATAACTTAGTATAATAAATTGAGCCTACATCTGTAATAAAATCGGATTTCAGTGTTTCTGATATTACTGGTGCCGATGTAAAATTTGAGGAGATTTGATTGCTGCCACTGGACTCGAGTTGGCTGATTATTACAAAGCGGCTGCAAGGTCTTTCTCACATGGCATGAAGAAGCATTATATGGTTTAAGTGCTCATTAAAAAAAAAAACCAAAAGGACCATGGAGATTGGAGCTCTTGAAGGACAAAACAACAAAAACCTTATCTCACTAAGTTAACCAAATTCTTAGGGATATTGTTCACCATGATATTCCTCTCAAGTCATAACAATTTCCTCCTATGTCTTTCTTCATCTTTCTCACCCTTTTCATAGGGATAAAAACCTTGCAATATACCTTTTTCCACTACAGTAGCCTCCTTTGTACATGTCCAAGTCAAGTTAACTGATCTTTTGTTATTTTTTTTCTCAATTGCCATCACAACTCACACAATGTCTCTAAATATACAATCATTTTGTATCTTATCCTTTCGTTTAGTTGTACATCTATCTTAACATTGTCATTTATGTTATTCTCACGTTTTTCACTTGTCTCTTTAGTGTCCAACGTTTATTACCATGGAGTGTTATTCGTTATTTAACAGTACAAACAAACATGCAAGAAATATTAGAGCACATGATAACCAATTAAATTCTAAGTATGTTAATATCTATATCACTGGACTTGTGATGTGATAATGGACTATGGAGAGTCAACTCAACAAGGAACTACAACTAGAAGCATGATTAGAAGAGGAAGGAAGGCAACAATCCAGGCTATTAAGGAAGCTTCTAGAGGGACCTTGACTAGAAACAAAGTTAGGAGTTGGAGGAAGAACTCTACAAAGCTAACAAAATCATTATGACTCTTAATCATAGTTTTGTTTGTAATAGTTCCCCTTTGTATTTAAACTTTAGTTCTGCTTGAAGATAACTCTTATTGGGATGATAGGATAGCTTAAGTAAGCTTAGCTATTCCTAGTTAGGTTTGTTTTTTTCTTATGTTTGGATTCAAGGGTGAGAAGGAATTTGTTTGGCCACTTCTTCCTCACGCCTCACTCTTTGTATAGAGAGAGCCCTTGTGAACTTGGTCAAAACTTTGAGCTATATGCACGAGAGCTTAATTTTCTGAAGAGTGTGATTCTTCTTCTCTCTTGAAGAGTTCTTATCTTGAGAGTCTCAAGTGGAAATCTTCCATCCTTGGCTTATCTCTTCTAAGTGTGGTGCCTAGCCTCAAAGTTCACGTGAATGATTCTTGTAGCTTCTAAGGGAAGCAATCTTTCTTTCCAAAGGTAAACCTGCTATCCTGGTCTCGTCCTTTCCTCTCTCCTCTCCTTTCAGTCTACCTTGGGAAGGTTCTTGTGTCATTATTTTTCCTTTGTCCAACAGCACCTCCATCTATCTCCTTCCATATCACGCCAAACTTCCTTCATGGCAAGCAAAACACATGGATTAGAATCACTAAACAAGAAGCCATCAAGAAATGAGTTCTTGAATGAGTGCATGTGCCTAGTTCTTTGAGCAAACCTTCAATGAGCCTAACTCCACTAAGAGCACGTCCAAACATCCAAGAAACCTTCAAGAATTCACGTGCAACAAGAGTTGTTCGGTGCAAGCTCCTTCTTGATGGTCTGCAAGGGAAACCATCAAGGAAAATGAAGGTTTTCATGGTTCTAGATTGAAGTGGAAGATCCTATCCATCCTTGAACCAACCGTGGTTCTCCATTAACTTGTTTAAAGCTATGGCATTATTTACATTATTGTGTTTTAGTCTATTGAATCATGAATTGACATTGCTCATTTGGTATTTTTTTTCTGGAATAGTTTCAACTGTTGAATCATGTAATATTTGTCCTAGTCAAGTTAGTACTCGAGTAATGAAGTTCGTTTTCTCTGGCAGAGAATCGAAAGATAAGATCTGCTCGTTCCATTCTGATTATTGGAGGAGGTCCCACTGGTGTGGAACTTGCGGGAGAGATAGCTGTTGATTTTCCGAATAAGAAGGTTACACTAGTTCACAAAGGATCGAGGCTACTGGAGTTTATAGGGGAAAAAGCTGGCAATAAGACTCTAAAATGGTTGAAATCAAAAAATGTTGTGGTGAAACTAGACCAAAGAGTTAACTTGAATGGATTCACAGATGGACAGAAGATATATCGAACTTCAATTGGAGAGACTATTGAGGCAGATTGTCATTTTTCATGCATAGGGAAACCACTTTCTACAGCATGGCTGAAGGAAACTTTGTTGAAGAATGACTTGGATTCTCAGGGAAGGATCAAGGTAGATGAGAAATTGAAAGTCAATGGCCGGGGCAACATTTTTGCAGTAGGAGATATTACAAATATTCCAGTAAGTGCTATTAATAACTCATTTAGCTTTTCACAATTATATAATTTTCTGCAATTACCATATTTTTTACAAAAATCAATTAGGTACTAAATCTCTTACTTTCAACATGATGTTCCTGGCTGTTCTCTGGAGCTAGACTGAGAAGTCATGCTTTACTGCCTGAGTTTTTGCCAGAATTTAGTTTCTTCTTACTAATAATGAAAATTTTGATGCAAAATGAATGCGTATATTGCTCAGAAGATAATGAAACTAGTATTCCTCTCCTATTCTATTTGTCTTGGGCATTTGAGTGGAGGCTTTACTGCCTGTCCATATCTTTGTTTATTGTTCTTTAGATCTTTTCGGTGGCTAGCAGGGGAAAGTGTCCTTATTCCTTGAATTTAGAGACTAAAGTTAGTGTGTAATATCAAAATTTGAGAAGTGGACTTATGTGCGTAATTTCCTATAATTTATGTGATTGTATTATTACTTGGGATCGTTATGTTGGAGTCTCTTTGATTTGTCCCATATAAATTGGTTAAAATGCTCTTAATCATTGGCATTTTAATCTTCTTACAAGCCATCCCATAGGAGGTTTTTTAATGGAAATCCATACAACAGGAAGTCAAGCAAGGGTTTTTGGCACAGCAGCAGGCTGAAGTTGTCGTGAACAACCTGAAGGTGATAATGCAGGGAGCAAGAGAATGTAGGATGGAAACTTACAGGCCACATTCAGCAATTGCAATAGTTTCACTTGGGAGGAAAGAAGCAGTGGCACAGTTACCATTCGTGACCATCAGTGGAAGAATTCCAGGATTCATTAAGTCTGGAGATTTGTTTGTTGGTAAAACAAGAAAACAAATGGGTCTCAGTTATGATATTGTATAAGCTTGATACTGTGTGCATGGTGTGTACATAAATTACAAAATCATTCCGTTTCATATTATGTTGTAGATTGGTGTATTTTCAGTTTGTTTATCCTTTAAAGAATACATTTTTATGTAAAATATCTTTATGCTTAAGTGGTGCTTCCTGAAATCATGAGATATAATTCTGATTCAGAACCATTGTATCGTTGACATGTACGGTTTGATAAAATTGATTGGATGCTTTGATGGTTTGTCTGCAGAACGTTTGACACACTATGAAAATGAAAAATAATATTTTCACAACCTCTCTCCTGTTTATAATCAATTGACAATCCTCTTATAATAATATAATAAAGTTTAAAAATTAATTACTTATTCATATCCATATTATTATAATAATATTCTGAAGTAATAAAGTAGAGATTGTTAAAAAATCATTATTATGAACTCTTTTTTTTCTGCACCATTTTTCTTATAAAATTTTCTACACCTGACAATATCTCTGAAGATTTGAGTTTTAATTTGAATTACATTGTATAATCTATGTGGCTGATTTCACCTACTGGGATAATAATTTTGTTGTTGCATCATTTTGGATGGAGATCCAGCCATGTTTCCTCTTCTGTTCTGTTGCCAACCTTAATACCATACCAAACTCATAGATAGTGGGAACAAAATTGTTTTTTTTTTTTTAGCATATTGACATTTGACTTCCATTGCCTAGGGGACTGTGTGTACTATATTGAATCATAAACTTTAGAAAAAGAAACATTAGATAACAGGTTATAATTTTAAAAGTTTGAATACATGCAAAAAATATACAAGTACGATCTTTGACATTCAAACTTAAAAAACTCAATAGACCCAGGTGAAATAACGTACAAGCCACTTGTATTGCACGAAATCTCATATTGTGCTTTTAGTACACAATGTGCAAACTGATCTTGAGTTTGAGTAAATCCTAACAAAATCAGGGATACTCAACCAAATTCTTCAATCATTTTATCAACTCACACTTTGTGTAATCATCCACTAACTTCTTAAAAGGTATCCCTGTTCACTTCTATTGAGTATGCATTCCAACTTTGACATGTTGGTGAAGATAGGACAAGAAAAACTTTTGGTGAGGCTATTTTCAAATACTAAGATCTTAATAGATCTCAAACTTCTTTGTTTCATGACAGAACACAATAGTATTGTTTAATCCATATGACCTATTTCCCTTGAGTAGGTATAGCCGTATAGGTTAATAATGGTTGTTGGTACATATAGCAATTGAAAAGAAATAGTATGCATTTGAGAATGTGATTTTAATTTCATATGATGGTGTTTCGCCGGCAAATCTGGTACCAAAATGACGTGCTGGCTGGTTGTTTCACACTATTTCCTTCTTTTTAAAATTTGGTCACTATTTTAAATGATAATTTTGAGTTTTAAACTTTTAAGATCAATTAATTGTTTTACATTTCAATCTACATGGTAGAATAAAGTAGGATCAAGAAATCATTTTCCTTGTGAGCGAAAATTTTACTACAAGGGTGAATTCTGAGAAATAAGAACAGCAAAGAAACTAATATCTTCAAAAGGTGAAATAGCATCAAGACTTGTAAGCTCAGGATGAAAGGCATACATGTTAAAAATGAAAAATTGTGACATAAGAAGAATCCGAAGCCTAACTCATCTAGAAGGAAGAGAAAGTCAACTTTGAGCCCAATTAGTCAAAAGCTGATGAAAGTAAAGGATAATAACCTTATCTTAAACTAAACGGATTACTAAATCAAACCTTAGTTCTTAATCTGTTACTATGCTAAGAAAGAAGGTCCTAGAAAACTTACGCCACCATTTAATCACAAATCAAACTGTGCTAAATCTGTGGTTCCAACTTCCAACTCCTTGACACCATGCACGGAAAAGAAAAAAGAATACATTAAGTAAAATAAAGGAAAATATCTTCTATCATGATTTTATTTTAATCCCTTGCTTTTGAATAATCCTCTAGGAATTCTGAATCAGCAAGCTACACCATATGCAAGCTGGCACCTAAGAACCTTTTTTTAAGAAGCCATCATCGTCAATGATTCAAGAATATTATATGAATTATATTATTAGAATTTTGTCGTGTAATTATAACTTTTCATACTATTGTGTGGTCTTTTATTTTGTTGAATAATATTTTCCTAAAGAAACTGCACATAAAGAAGTTGGAACACAGCTTTCATTCTGGTTGTGAACTAGGAAGGTGGCGAGTTGACTACAGCTACAGCTTCCATTTGGCTTTAGTCTTATTTGTGTCCAAATTCAAGATTAGACATTTCATTTTGATGATACATGCAATGACGCAGAGACATCTATTTATGTTGTTGCCTTATCTTGTTGCAAGAACATAACAATCATTTCAAATTGCAAAGTAAAGTTCAACTATTATCAAGGGTGAGTAAATTGCAATCACTAAAGATGGCGGAGAAGAAAGTGGTCATCGTAGGAGGTGGTGTTGCCGGGGCCATCCTAGCAAAAAACATACAAAATCAAGCTAACGTCACCCTTATTGATCCGTGAGTTCCCTCTTTCTATATGTAGCCGCACCGTGCCTCTCTGTTATCTCTTTTCTATATTTAATTGAAGTTCAGTGTTGTGTACAAGTATAAAAACTGTGGTTCAGTTCAAACAATGCTTAAGTGCTTGATACTTAAGAGCTTGATTGTGCAGTTTAATGAAATAAGTTACCTCTAGATGTTTGTTAAATCAAGTTAAAAAGTTAAACTTTTACTTCTTTGACAAGTTCCAATAAGTTTATAACCAATTTTAAATAGACCCAAAATTTGAGAGAGAAGTAGGTTTTACCATGGAGGTTGTTATGTGTATGGTTGCATTGACTGTGAGTTGCTGAACACAGGAAGGAATATTTTGAGATTCCGTGGGCAAGTTTGAGGGGATTGGTTGAGCCATCTTTTGCTGAAAGGATAGTGATCAACCATAGAGAGTATTTTAAAAAGGGTGACCTTGTTGTATCCAGTGCAGCCAACATAACTGAAACTGAAGTGTTTACTGCAGACGGCCAGCAGATTGCCTATGACTATCTTGTTATTGCCACTGGCCACGCAGAATCTATTCCCAAAACCAGGACTGAACGACTTGACCAATACAAAGGAGGTATAATACTTTAACTTGAATCCAAAAAACAAAGAAATATCTAAACACAAAAATTAATGGGATATAATAACTCCTGATCTTTCATTATTCATTTACTGTGAATTTAAGATGATTTACCTTTGTCGGCTTGAATATAATAATTCTAAGCTAGATTATAAGGAGTAGAGCTCTGTGCTTGGATAATTTTTTTTCATATGTAGAGAAGAAAATAAGATAATAAAACTGAATTGAAATTTTCTTTTATGTTAAAATCAGCTTCTAAAGAAGTTGGATGAAAGAGGTTGAATAAAAGTTAAGTACAAAAGGTGATTTTAACATATAGGAAAAATTCAATTCATTTTTACTTTTCTTTATTTTCTTTTCCTGAGTGCTATATAGAGAAGTGTATCCAAGCAACACTTAGTTGTATATTTCTAGTCAAAGTTCCATTATATAATAAATTTTCAATGTATTTATTTGACTTATGAGGAGAATTTTGCATGGCAGAAAATGCAAAAATCAAATCTGCAAGTTCAATTTTGATTGTTGGGGGAGGTCCAACTGGTGTTGAGCTTGCAGCAGAGATTGCTGTTGATTTTCCTGAGAAAAAGGTCACTATAGTGCATAAAGGGACAAGGTTGCTGGAATACATTGGGCAAAAAGCTTCGAGTAAGACTTTGAAGTGGCTCACATCAAAGAAGGTTGATGTGAAACTAGAGCAATCTGTTGACGTGAGATCCTCTTCGGAAGAAAATACGACATATGAAACTTCAAATGGAGAGACTGTAGAAGCAGATGCTCATTTTCTATGCATAGGGAAACCACTTGGTTCCGCATGGCTCAGAGAAACACTTCTAAAGGATGACTTGGATGCTGATGGAAGGATCAAGGTCGATGAAAACTTGAGAGTGAAGGGCAGGAGCAACATTTTTGCAATTGGAGATATTACAGATCTTCAAGTAAGTGTTAATAACCAAACCAGATCATTTTGGTTTTCAGTAGGATATTCTATTTTCTTAGTCACTCCTCTTTATTCTGTCATATGCATTATACACATGAAACGTGTGTTGCACTCAACTATTGCCAATTGGTTAGGAGGAATTGATCATCTGCAATAACTTTACCACAACATGAAATCCTAATCTTTCAATTCTTATTTTGAAGTTGTGGTTTAAAAATTAAACATCAATATAATGGCACTTAACTGTATCAAGTTTTTTTTTTTTTCTACTAGAGAGGATCCTTCTTGGTATGAATCATGTGTTCTTTGCTGATTTGTTCAACTGTTATATAAGTTTTACTTACTAGTAATTACAGCAGACCTTTACAGCAAATAAGAAATTATTTTACCAATTACTAATAAACACATAGAAAGTGTTAGTTAACATGATTTAAGAAAATCCATGAACCTTAGTTCTTCCCTAATTCATTTTTCCCGGTCAATTTAATAAGCGGAAAAGGGTCCAAAAATCTGTAACTCTAGATATTCAAGGATCACAACATGTGTTTAAGGTCAATAGTTAGTAAATCTGTAGTTGTATTAATCTACAAATCTTATAAAAATCTTCGAAGTGACAGTAATTTGATTCTGTGCACCATGTTTGTTGATGAAAGATTGTATGGTGTGACAGGAAATCAAACAAGGGGTGTATGCAAGTGGTCATGCTCAATTGGTTGCCAAGAACCTAAAGTTATTGATAGAAGGAGGAGGCAAAGCGCCCAAGTTGGGAACATACAAGGCACAACCACCAATCTCTATAGTCTCATTGGGGAGAAAAAATGCAGTTGCACAGTTCCCATTCATTACAGTACTTGGAAGGCTTCCTGGCATGATCAAGTCAGGAGATTTGTTTGTGGGGAAAACCAGAAAGGATTTAGGACTTGAACCTTATGATAAAAAGTCTTAATTTGGTTTAGTGAGTGGTGTATATATACTTCTTCAACTCTTCCTTTTCATAGTCATTGTTGTGTATCTGTTGATTCTGTGTTTAATTATTTCCCTTTTGTATTCAAACTGATTCCAATGTATCTGTAATTTCCTATTGATTTTGAGGTCAGTGTTGGCTCTTGAGAAATGGAATTGAAGTCGAAGGCAGAATGTACAAGTGTTATTGAAGTCAAAGGCTGAATGTACAAGTGTTACAATGTATTCATTGCACTATTTACTTTAGTTTTATTTATCAATTTTACTTATGGTTCTATTTTGCATTTTTACACAATAGCCGGTTTGTAATAATTCATATGCTATGGGAGCCTAGGATTCAATCATCTATATCTGAACAAGACTCTGAATCTTCATCAGTTTGTAACTCAAAACATTCAAACAATATTCCTTATTAGTATGTATTTTACCTCTTACTTTCACAGATGCAAACATTCAAACAATATTCCTTGATTTATTTCTCCATCAAAGTTTGTAAGTTTCACCAGTTATTTTCTCATTTTCCTCAGCATAAATAAAAAAGAAAATTTGGAAGAGTGAGGGCTGGTAAAGCAGTATCTCAATGATATTAAGAGCCTCGTAAAGACACAACTTGCATCTCTGCCCATCTTGAAGCGTAAGATGTTTTTCCTCTGTTGCCCTCTTCCAATTCTTCCTCCTCTCATGGCCGCGTAAAACCCTGATTTTCTACTTGCCAAGGTTTCTCATTATACTCTGCATATCACAAATGGCGGTTTAACATACTAACCCAAGAGACTAATGTACATAGTTCAGTATCATATATTCCATTCTCTCATACATGTTCAGAAACACCTAAAGCTTAGGTTTCAAAAGGCAGCAATGCACAACATTATTTCAAATAGAATGAGATATAAATAATTTTTCCATCTGAATCGAACCTTTTATTATGAAATGATAAGCTACATAATAAATAAAATATGATATATGAAAAAAACATAAAAAATATTATATATGAAAACAAACTTAAAATATTTAATTCACAAAATCAAAATATAAAATATTATTTTTTATATTTAAATCCTCCATCCTAATTTTATGCTTTCATTCATGGAATAATCTTTTTCTCTATTATAATATTTTTTTTAGTTCATTTTCACTCTCTTCCTCTACATATGTAATCATATCTTCAATTTCATTATCATTTGTGATTTATTAAGAAAATAATAATTATCAAATTATACACAATTATTGTATATAATTATTGTACGATATTGTGCAATATTATGCTTTCATTCATGGAATAATCTTTTTCTCTATTATAATATTTTTTTTAGTTCATTTTCACTCTCTTCCTCTACATATGTAATCATATCTTCAATTTCATTATCATTTGTGATTTATTAAGAAAATAATAATTATCAAATTATACACAATTATTGTATATAATTATTGTACGATATTGTGCAATATTATACGCAATTATATGCAATTAATTTAATAATGATAGAATCTCATGATTAGTGGATCCTACCTAATTAGCTTTAATTTTGAGAGAGAAGGTCTTCATACACTTCTATATATTTGCTATACATTGAGTGATGTAAATACACACAAGAGAATAAGAAACATTTCTTTCTTCTCACCATCTTCTTATATATCATTTTCTTATATGGTATCAGAGCACCGATCTTGGTGCTCTGACAGCCTCTCCATTTTTATCCGCTAAATAAGAAATCATGTCTTGCAAAGAAGGCACCAATAACGAGTCCGATAAAAACCTCGTACAAGGCTTCACTGCTGAGCAAATTCAACAATTGGCAAAGGCTATTTACTCGCTCCACAATAACGGTAAAAGTGACACGTTTGTTAGCTCTGCAGGTTTGCTTGCCCATAACTCGTCTATTAATTCTGCTTCTACAAAACCATGGATTTTGGATAGCGGAGCAACTGATCACATTGCATCTGATTCACAATTTTTCACACACAATTCATCATCATTTATTCCAAATGTTAATCTGCCTACAGGCTCAACTGCACCCATCTCATCTACGGGCACAATTAAATTCAATGACAATATCACTCTCAAAGATGTGCTTTGCGTTCCTTCTTTTAATTTAAATCTCATGTCCGTTAGTAAGATAACCAGTTCACTAAATTGTTGTGTCGTTTTTACTCCACATGGTTGCGTTTTGCAGGACTTGGCTACGGGGAGGATGATTGGCTCGGGTAAACAACACGCAGGCTTATACTACATGTCCCCTCTTCCAAACCAAGCCCACGCATCTCAAATTTCGACCGACCCTGATTTATGGCACAAGCGCCTCGGACATCCCTCTCCAGCGTATCTACAACTTGCATCTTCCTTACTACCTATCAGTAAAAATCTCATTCCCATTCATAATAATTGTAGTATTTGTCCCAAAGCTAAACAGACAAGGCTACCCTTTCCTTTAAGCACAATAAAATCTCATTCTCCATTTAATCTATTGCATTGTGACATTTGGGGTCCTCATAAAACCCCAACTCATTTTGGAAAACGTTTTTTTCTCACTATAGTCGATGACTATACTAGATGTACTTGGTTATTTCTTATGAATCACAAGTCTGAAACCCAACATCTCTTAGAATCATTCATTACTTTTGCACAAAATCAATTTCAGGCATCTATTAAAACCATCCGCGTTGACAACGGATTGGAATTTATTTCTATGCATAATTTTTTTCTCAAAAAAGGTATTGAATGTCAACGCACTTGTGTCTACACTCCTCAACAAAATGGAGTAGTAGAACGCAAACATAGACACATTTTAAACACAGCACGAGCCCTCCTATTTCAGTCTCATTTACCATTAGAATTTTGGGGGGAATGCGTTTTAACCGCCACATATATCATTAATCGCTTGCCAACACCTTTACTCAAAAATAAATCACCTTTTGAGATGCTATATAATCGTCCACCTTCACTTTCTCACTTAAAAACTTTTGGTTGTCTCTGTTATGCAACTGTTGTTTCACCTAAGCAAAAATTTGATCCGCGCGCTCGACAATGCATCTTCATTGGTTATCCTCTTAATCAAAAAGCATACAAATTATTTGATATAGATACAAGCACTTTTTTTACAAGTCGGGATGTCATCTTCCATGAAAGTGTTTTCCCATTCTGCCAACAGTCCCAGACGCAATCCTCACCTCCATTACAAGTTATTTTGCCTACTATTGACATTGACTTACCCACTCCTGTTCAACATTCACTCGACCAACCTTCTTCTCCCACGCCAAGAAGTCTAACACCCATTACTGAACCTTCTCCAACTGACCTTCCTGTTCGACGATCCAGTCGCATATCAAACCCACCTTCCTGGCTACAAGACTACGTAACGGGATCCCAAGCCAATCATTCGACCACTGCCCAAGACCGGCCGAATGGAACCAGGTATCCTATGCATCATTTTCTTTCTAATTCACGATTTTCTTCTACACATAGTGCATATCTTGCTAACATCACAGCCACCAAAGAACCTCACACTTATGCTCAAGCTATCCTTGATCCAAATTGGCAAAAAGCAATGGACGAAGAGCTTTGTGCCTTGCAGCTAAATCAAACGTGGACCTTGACACCGTTACCCGTTGGGCAGAAACCAATCGGATGCAAATGGGTCTATAAAATAAAGTACAACTCAGATGGCAGCGTCAACAAATATAAGGCGCGCCTTGTCACAAAGGGGTACACTCAGATTGAAGGTGTCGACTATTCTGAAACTTTTTCACCAACAGCAAAATTAACAACTTTGAGGTGTCTCCTCACTATTGCAGCAGCCAGAAATTGGTTTACTCACCAGCTAGATGTGCAAAATGCCTTCTTACATGGCACATTGCATGAAATTATTTACATGGACTTGCCACCCGGGCATCATCGACAAGGGGAGAAATTGTATGTCGACTCAACAAATCCCTTTATGGTCTCAAACAGGCATCCCGAACATGGTTTTCAACATTTTCTCATGTGATTAAATCTGTAGGATTTCAACAGTCCAAGACAGACTACTCTCTATTCACAAGACAGAATAACTCATCATTTACTGCCCTTTTGATTTATGTGGACAATATTCTTTTGACAGGAAATGATTTGACAGAAATTCAGCATGTTAAAGACTGTCTATTACAACAATTTCGTATTAAAGATCTAGGAGACTTAAAATATTTTCTAGGGATTGAATTTTCCCGTTCCAAAGCTGGTATTTACATGTCACAAAGAAAATATGCACTTGATATTTTACAGGATACAGGACTCACAGGTGCTCGTCCAGAAAAATTTCCAATGGAGCAATACCTAAAACTCACACCAGACGATGGAGAGTTATTAAAGGATCCAGTCAAATACAGGCGACTTGTGGGACGACTGATATACCTCACAGTTACTCGGCCTGACATAGCATTTTCAATTCGGACCCTAAGTCAATATATACAGGCTCCACGGAAACCTCATTGGGATGCTGCAATTCGAGTTATAAAGTACATCAAAGGATCACCAGGACAAGGATTGTTATTGCCATCTGAGAACAATTTGACATTGACAGCTTATTGCGACTCAGACTGGGGGGGTTGTCAGACAACTCGGAAATCAGTATCTGGCTATTGCATTTTTCTTGGTTCCTCTATTATCTCATGGAAATCAAAAAAACAGACAAACTTATCAAGATCATCTGCAGAAGCAGAGTACCGCGCAATGGCCAATACTTGTTTGGAGATAGTTTGGTTGCGATATCTGTTGCAGGATTTAAAGGTGTCGTGTAACTTGCCAGCTCAACTTTTCTGTGATAATCAAGCTGCATTACATATAGCAGCAAACCCAGTATTTCATGAACGTACAAAACACATTGAGATAGACTGTCACATTGTGCGGGAAAAATTACAAGCCGGGATAATCAGTCCTTCATATGTACCGACAAAGTATCAGCTCGCAGATATTTTTACAAAGGCATTGGGCAAGGAACAGTTTTTGACGCTGCGACACAAGTTGGGGGTTCATGATCTTCACCTACCAACTTGAGGGGGAGTATTAATAAAATAATAATTATCAAATTATACACAATTATTGTATATAATTATTGTACGATATTGTGCAATATTATACGCAATTATATGCAATTAATTTAATAATGATAGAATCTCATGATTAGTGGATCCTACCTAATTAGCTTTAATTTTGAGAGAGAAGGTCTCCATACACTTCTATATATTTGCTATACATTGAGTGATGTAAATACACACAAGAGAATAAGAAACATTTCTTTCTTCTCACCATCTTCTTATATATCATTTTCTTATATGATTATGGTAGATTTTTCCTTTCTATCAACTTTAGTAGTTAAATTTCTTAGACCTATTAAAAAAACAAAAAAATTATTATAAACATTAAATTGATCATATTCTCTTCTCCAACCTCCTTAACAACATCATCAACTATCCTAAAAAAATTATAGTTGTCTTACATATGTCAGAAGCATAATAGCATCATCCTGAACTTTCCACTCTTTACTACATGAAATGGAATAACATTGTTATTGAAAAATATATTAATTTCTTGACATGCATCATCTCTTTCATTTTTCTTGAAAATGACATTGATAGTAGTTTGAGTGCCCATTTTTTTAAAAATACTTGATGACTCCTCACTCTTTTCTTGCCTTAGTCTTTTTCTAAAATTTTCTACATCACCCACGCTACTTCCATTCAAATTCTCTAGATATTGATTTTTTTAAATCAAATTTTGTTGTAACAAAGAAACCACATCCAACATTAATTTTTTAATATCTTCAAAAATTGTTATACATGATCCAATATCCTTTGAAGTTCCTGCTAGATGATGCTTCAATCGATAAATTCCACCTATTAATACTTTCTCACAACATTTACCTTTCATATTTATTTCTTTCTCGTCAATAGAAACACAATGACTCCATGTAGCATCAGTCCTTGCTCCAATTCCACTTCCTCTTCTAAGAGTGTCACCTAAACCACTTGATGTCCTTTTCCCCTTCAAATTCTAAATAAAATCGAGCAATGAGTACAACAAGAAAAGGAATAGAGCAGTGAGCAAAACAACAAAAAGAAGTGAAAATTATAATAGAAGAAGAAATAAAAACAAAGTGTAGAATTGATAGCAAGCATCATCGACTATGAAGGCAAGCACCAATGAGTGTTGCGGTGTCAACGATGGTCATGACTCTTGAAGCCTTGTGTGTTCCTCATGGGTCTTCTTCGTTTCTGATTTATGATGACAACCCTAGCACAAAAAAGGTTGACGAGTGTTACGCCTTTCTTTGGATTGGTCGAATCATTTTCTTAGTAAAAAATGGGTCATCAAACTCTAGCGCCATAAGACCAGAGGGATCGACATGACCCATGATCCCATCATGATTCAACAAGCATCATCCTATAGTCTGCGTCAACTTGCAGCATCCTCCATACTCGCAGGATCGTTTGGGTTTGCGAGTTTACTTTCAAGTTTAACAACATTGACACCTTTTCATTTAAACATGTTAAGAAGGATAAAGTAGAAGCACGGGTTGAGAGATGTATCTTCATTAGATACATAAAAGGTATGAATGGGTATAAGCTTTGGAGGTTGGAGCTTGGAGATGCTAGATGTTTTGTTAATAGGGACGTCACATTCGATGAGATTGAAATGGTTGTGATGTGCAAAATCTAAAAAAAGTTTATGTTGAGGTGGATCCTTTTGGTGATGGATTAGATCGTCTAGAGATGTTATACTATGTAAATATATCTTCTATCTCTTACTCAAGAAAGCCAAGACATGTTGAAGTTGACTTCAACTATCAGCTTATGCGTGATAGAGAGAGGAGGATGATCAAACATACATAGATGTTTGGATATGTTGACCTTATTAGTTATACTTTGACAGTGGCTCAAGAGATAGAAATTCAAAGCTTAGAAGCTTCGAGAAAACTATAGAAGGTGTAGATGGTCAATAGTGACAAGTTGCTATGGAGAGGAGATTGAATTTTCGAAGAAGAACCACACATGCATGCTTGTTGATCTACCAATAAACCATTAAGTGGTAGGATGAAAGTGAGTATTCAAGAAGAATGAGGGAATACAAGGTGTACGGAAACAAAGGTCCAAGGCTAGATTGGTGGCAAAAAATTTACAAAAGTGGAGAGGGTATACTACAATGAGATCTCACATGTGGTAAAACATTGTTTGACAAGGATTTTGATGTATAATGTTAACCAATATAATCTAGTGTTGGAAAAATTAGATGTTAAGACAAATTTTCTGCATGAAATCTTAGAGGAGACTGTCTACATGTAATAGCCTAAGGGGTTTATTGAAGAAAAGGGAAATGTGTATCTCTTTAAGAAATTATTGTATGATTTAAAACAAAGTCTAAGATAATGGTACAAGAGATTTGATGATTTTTTTAAGGTAGACGAGACTCCAAATGAGTAGTTATGATAGTTGCGATTACATCCTCAAAATAGAAGGTTTGTGTTGTTCTTTCCCTTATATGTAGACAATATCCTTATAACTAATCAGTACAAAAATAAATTGAAGGAACTCAAGAATTTGTGATATTTGTGAGAAGTGTTATACGAGTAGAAAAATCGTGGGTATACCACTTTCGAGGTGGAGGCAGAGCTTGCAATGTATGGAGGAGACTCACACTTAAAAGAGAGATTGTGAAGAATTCAAGTGTGAAGTCAGGAATCCCACATTGAGTAGAAATGAGTGAGGTAAACAATATATAAGGAGAAAGACCCACAAACTCATTGTTTTAAGGTTTTGTCTTAAAGGTGATATTAGATCTCTTATGTATGGGTTGACTAATATGTATGGGTTGACTAATAGCTCAAGATTCATTTAATCCATATCTCCCAAATTACTTATTGACTCTTCCTAATACATCAACTTAAGGAACCCAAAACATCCATATAACAATTGACCTTATGCACAACATAAAATAACATAGTGGTGGTTCACCATGGTTCGTGGTGATGATAGTGAGAGGTGGTAGTTGGTGGCGGTGATAGGTTGTTGATTTTTGTTTGTGGTTAGTTCCTTCCTTTTTTTCAATTTCGAATTGTGTAATCCATAAACTTTTCGAATTACACAATCCATAATATAATAATCTTAATTTTATGCATTTTGGATTGTGCAATCCAGAATATGAATTTATATTTTGGATTGTGTAATTTGAAACTTAATTTTATACTCTAGATTGTAGAATTTAGAAGGTTCTTTTAGATTCGAGAATACCTTTCAGCTTGTACAATCCAGAATGAAAGGTATTTATGAATTAGGGAATACTTTATGAATTGTACAATTTAAAATATAAAGTTATATTCTAGATTGTATAATCCGGAAGATATTCCCAAATCCAGAAAAGTTATTACATTAATCAAAACCAAACTAACTTTTTCATTGTAGACAATACAACCCAGAAGGTATGCATTTCATAAAAAAAAATATATTATGGATTGTTGAATCTAAAAGGTTTTTTCAGATCTGGGAGTACCTTATGGAATAGAATGTTTATTTTTATGAAATGCTTCGCATTATACAATTTGGAAGGTACCCTAGATCCAAAAATACTTTATGGATGGTAGAATCCAAAATGTATTTCATTGCAAAAATTATTCCCAGATTGTGTAATTTGAAATATTTTTGGACCACTCAATTTAAAATAAAGAAAAAACATATTTGGAAATTCAAAATGAATCTTGTTAATGAAGAAGATAACTCTCCAATGCAAATTCAATGGACGCTTGGACAAGGGTGTCGCACAAATGTTCTAAAACACTTCCAAAAACATCAAAAATTTCTAAAGAACAACCAAGGTGGTGTGCAGCGGGGATGTATGGGATTGCACAACTGATGAAGGGATGAAGAAGATGAAGGTTTTGTGGATTTAGGGTTACTAATTATTTTCATTAAAGGTAAAATAGTCTTTTCATGACAACTAGGGGTGTAAGAAGAAATTATGGGGGTACAGAAAGAAATTCCCTTTTATTCACAGTGGTTTTACACTTTTGGGCCACTTTGCATTTTAAGGGCAATTTTGTTGGGCTTTAGGCTCATAATCGAAGTTGGCAAGAGAACTAAGCTTGGTGTGGGTAACTCTAAAGCAGGTCTTTACTTTGTTTAATTTTAGTATATTGGTTTAAGTATTAAAAAGAATAAATGATTTTATGTACCCAAAAAATAAAAAGGATAAATCAATTTTAAAATTTTTGAACAACTAGAAATAAAACTCTCAATTCTAGGATAATTTTTAAACAACTACCAATTTGTGTTTTTAAATTAGGATAAAAAAAATTTCAGCTCCCTTTAAATTTTCTCTCAATTAATTATAGTTCCTTCATTTCAAAATTATGGTGTTGGTTTTTGTATTTAGATTTCAACCTTAACCTAGCAAGAGATGAAATTCACCACATTTCGAAAAATACGTAGACCAAAATTCTCATTTTGAAAATACAAAGAATATATTAGAGACCCAAAATATATTGATTCTTTAAATTTTATATAACAGTTGGCTTTCATAACTACCGTTCTCATAATAAACCTTTTTAAAAAAGTATAATTAGTATATTATCTATTTGCATGATAAGGAAAAAAAAACATATTCACCAATATTAAAGCAACTTCAATCACAAGAGTAAATATTATTACTAAATAATTGTGTTCTTTAAGTATATTGGCACGAAGGTTTCAGACTATTTACATAAAAAAAAAATATTGAAAAAGTAAAATTGACTTAAATAAACTTAAACTCTACACTTCAAAAATACCACTGTCCTGTTATTGAATTAGAGCTTATTTGGTAAAAAAAAAAAAAATTATCAGATTTTTTATTTATATAACAAACATGAAAGACTTAATATATGTTTGAAAAGAAATCAATATTAAAAAAACATTATTTCTAAACGATGGAAGGCCTATTTAGTTAAGATTTAAAAAAATATTCATTATTAGTATTAAAAGAGTCTCTTAACGAGTTGAAGAATTTTTTTTCATTAGTTTTAATCCAGAAAGTGATAATGATTATTTTCATAAAAATAATAATATTAAATGTTATTAATATTTTTAATTCAATATAAATATTTTATTTTATGGGTTGCTTGTTTCTGCACCTCCATAACTTCTTGTACCACCCTCATACTTCTTAAAATACCAAAAATACTATTTATAATATTAATACTTTTATTTTAAAATGGGTGATCCACAAAAATTTCGCATTATATAAAGTATTTTCAAATTAAAAATATTTTTCAAATTCTATAATTTAAAATGAGTTTCTATAAAAACAAATACATTCTGAATTATAGAATTATAAGGTATTTATGGATTATAAATTCGAAAAGTATTTTTAAATTTAAAAATACCTTTCAAATTTTATAATCTATAACATACTTTTATATCGGGAGGTGTGAATAGAAAAAATGTATTTTCGAATTATAGAATTGAAATATATTTTTTAACATAAAATAACTTTTATCTAACTTTTGAGAGTGCCAAGAAAAATTATGAAGGTAAGAAACAATCTCATTTTTGTTTTGGTAGACATTGTAAAGAGATAAGAAAATAATGTTAGATATTATGGATATTTTTATGTTATTATCAACTTTTTTATTGTCACTAATTTAATTTTATAAAAAATCTCTAAATTATTTATTGAAAATAAAATTATTTTTTAAATTATTTATATAAGAGTGATTGGCATATAAGAGTGCTAGGGTCACTAAAAATATAACTTATTAAATTATCATATTTATTAATAAGTAAAAATAATCTTGATGAAATCATAAATATAATGAATGATTGAGTGTTAGAAATATTAATTATATAAATACATTTCAATTGAATAATTTAACATTGTAATAAAATGATTAGGAAATTATTTTGAGAAACTCTAATATTATATGTACATATTGATAAATGGAGTATTAATCACTGTTAAAATTAATTAAATAAAAATTAATTTTAGAAAAAAATAACTAGTCATTATATTAACTAGTTAAAAAATTAATAATTAATTAAATACTAATTTAAAATTAGTTTATAATTTTTTATTAATAATATAAACATACTAATAAATTTTAATTTATAAAATAATATTTAATTTATTAATATTAACTAATTATTTTTCATATGTAAAGTATATAAAACTTAGTTAACAATTATTACATTTTAAAATAATTTGAAATTTTCCTAGTTTTTCAAATGCAAAACTAAAACGCAAAGATGCATGTATAATTTTTTTATATATCATACTTTTTTATACACCAATAATATGCAATGATAAATTTTGAATTTATACAGTGAAAAAGAACATTAATTGGAAAGCATAAATCATTTGATCAAGAAAATACATTATATTTCCTTACCTTAATATGTGTTCTAATTAATGCTGAATCTCACTTATAAGCTTATTAAACTTAATTCATGATAAATTTAGCTTTTGGTAATCTACTTTAGAATGCTTTATTTATTTATTTTGGAATAAAAAAGTGTTAGATCGAACACGAAACTAAAAAGTGTTGGTGCTGCCAGAGATCTACCAAAAATAATTTATAACATAAATTAAACCAACAATTTCTTATTTAACTTAGTTATAATTATTCGTTATTCCGTAGGTTTCAAGATGTCGAAAGTAAGAATATATTTTATGAGTTTTAGGTGTCATCTTGAATAATAAATATTAAATTTGAAGTATAAAAATTGTAAATTTAACTATTGTATTATTAATTTTATAAAATTATCATTTCATAATTATTTTTTCTAATTTTTAAAGTGAACTTTATATTCTTTTCTCGATAAATCTCATTGAAAAAAGGTGATAAAAAACAAGCTTATTTAATTATATTTTTCATCTTTCTCCTCTCAAGATCTTTCAACCCTATGAATGGGTTTTGTTTGTGTGATGTGAGATTTTCTCCTCTCAAGCTTATTTACTTTTTCTGTTATGTTCGGTTTATATTTATTTTTTCAGCTCATGTATATATTTATTTTAGGGCTTTTTGCAATATACGGTTTTAACTTATAATAAATTTTTCTTTCTCTTTATTCTTCTCACGAAGTGTTTTGCCTCTTTCATTTAAATCTTTCCTGTTCTTTAAGCCTTGAAGTTCTTCTTTCCTTTGCCTTTGTAAATGTTATAATTGCACAAAGAATATTCATTTGGCTTTTATCTGATATGGTATCAGAACTCTTCATTGAGAAGACCTCTGTTGCGCGCACTCTGATTTCATCCTTCATCTTCCCAAGATTCTTCCTTCTTTTCCCTTTCTTTTTATGTTTTGCATATTAAGTTGTTTTGTGTTCCTTTTGTTTTTTTTTAACAGTTAAGTGTTTCTTTGCATTTTGTGGTTTCGTATTCAAATGGCTAACGAGAACCCTGATCGGAGTGAAAATCCTGATCCTAGACAAAACAAGAATTCTGTTCAAGGTGAAAATTTTGCCCATAGTTTATTGTACCTGCATCCCAATGAAAATCCTGCAACACCCCTTGTGTCTCTAGTTTTTGATCCCACAAATTACTACTCATGGAGTCCCTCGGTCATCATGCATTAAGTGCAAAGATTAAAGTCGAATTTGTCAATGGTACTACTCCTTGACCTTCACTACAAAAAATTATGTATAAAGTAACAGTTTTAATACGACGGTTATTAATAACCGCCACAAATTTCTACATAATACGACGTTTTAGTAACCACCACAATCCTGCAGAATGTATCATTTTGAACTGTCACAATTCTCCTTTGAAATATACACTCTCCTGCGTTTTCCTTCCCTTTGTACCATTCCTCATCCTCAATTTTTTTTTGGAAACCTCATCAATTTGACTCTTCGTAATCCTCTTCACTCAGAGAACCTCTCCCCCTTCAAAAACCTCAAACCTTCACTCTTCATTCACGACACCCTCAAACTCTTCACTCTTCACTCTTCTCTGTAATCACTCTTCTATGTAAACCCTTCCCTTCATTCTTCACTCTTTTCCTGAAACCCTTCACTCTCACTGCAAACACTCTTGTTCACTTTCACAGTCACTCTTCTCACCAAACCCTCTCTCGCGCCCTCTCACTCTCACGCAAACACTCGGTCTCCGCAAACCCTATCATCGCAAAACCTAACACTCTTTCACAAAAAACCATTGTCATCGTTTGTTCTGCCTGCCATCACCACCGGCTTGAAGGACGCCCTCCTCACAACGATTTCAAACGTTCATCATCGCAACAACTACGATTTCAGTGATTCTTGGTTTGGTTTCTAAATTGGATTCCTAATTCATTTATAATTTGATTGTCGTGCACTCTTGAGCAGTAGGTACTAAATGAAGTCTCAAAGGGTGTATTGACTCGTGAGCGGGGGAGGGAGTCCTCTTTACGAGCTTGATCTATGGTCTTATCAATTTTAGAGGTTGTGCGATTACGAACGGAGATGGGAAGCAACCTTGTGTGGAGACAAATTCTTCATCAAGAGACAAAAAGAACTTGAAGCTCCTCTTCGACAACCCTAGGTTCGAGCCCATTTTCCACAATAGCTTACAGATTAAATGAAATCTTAGATTAAAATTATGATTGTAACATGTTTGATAGAATGTCCATCGATACAATTGTGGAGGTTGGTTGCATCACGTCAATACTCTTGAGAATTTCTCATACGAAGAGAAAAATTTGAACAAATAGAAGTGGAATACTTGGTTAAAGATGGCTTTAAACTAGAGGGGGGGTGAATTGTTTAAAGAGGTTTTTGCAAACTTTTTGAAGCTAGAATGAATTTATTTTAGAAACCAATTGATTAAGCAATTCAGTTTTCCAAAACAGTAAGCAAAACAACACTGCCAGGAAAACAATCGGTTGTTTCTGCGAAACAATCGGTTGTTTATATCAGCAAACAACAAACAAACTGAATTTAAAGAGTTAGGGATAGAGAGATTGTACACAGTTGTTTATACTGGTTCACTCCAACCCAGAGCTACATTTAGTCTTCTCAGTACCCTGAGGAAATCCACTAAGCAATCACACCTTGATCACTTACACAACAACCAAGAGAATGACCTTGAAAACCTCAAGACACACACTCTCCTTGGCCAACACTAAGATTGCTGATCTTGAACACCTCAAGAACACACAGCCAATCTCAGCAACAATACACAGAAGAAATGTTTCAGCAGTTTACACAGATTACACTTGTTACAAATGAAGATCTGAAATCAATACAAGTAGAAACCTATTCCAACACCTTGATCAATCTCTTTAGCTCTTAAGCAATCTCAGCACTTTGAAAACTCTCTTCTTAAGAACTTTGTCAAAAGCATTCTCTTATTTAAAACAAATTTTCTAAATTTATATAAAGAAGTTTGTTATCAAATCTTAACAAACCCATAATTGCTTTTCAAAAAGATTGGTCAAAGCATTTAATGACTGGAGCGTATTCAGTTTCAAATCATTTAAAGCTCAGTCAAAGAAAACAGTTTTTCTGTTAAGGTTCCAGAATAAACAATTGATTGTTTCCTCGAATCAATCGGTTGTTTTGTTACTTAACAGTTTTCCTCTTTTAAAAACAGTTTTCAAACTTTCTAAAAACATCTAAGTGTAAACAATCGGTTGTTTCGACAGAACAATCAGTTGTTTCAACTTAGTTTGAAAAACACTTTTGTTTTATCAAAGATTGAGATGCTATTTGCTTTGAGATTTAATCTAAGGTTGGATTACACTTTAAACTACCCCATAATAAAACAATAAACCAGCACAGCAGCATCAAGCAAAGCAGAGGCTTCATCATCCTTCAAAGGATTTGGATTCTTCAAAACCTTGAACACCACTTGGTTCAACATTTTCCACAATAGCTTAAAGATTAAATGAAATCTTAGATTAAAATTATGATTGTAACATGTTTGACAGAATGTCCATCGATACAGTTGTGGAGGTTGGTTGCATCACGTCAATACTCTTGAGAATTTCTCATACGAAGAGAAAAATTTGAACAAATAGAAGTGGAATACTTGGTTAATTTGGCATTTTCTATTTTGAATTGTGTATGAAAGTTGGAGTTGAATAAGCCCAAAGGTTGAAGCTGTTTATTGATCTTGTTCTGCCTTCATAGCTGTTAATTTCAAATGTGCTCACCAGACAACTCTCTTCTAGTTACTTTTACATTAAATTTTTAGAAAACTTCATTCATGCTTGTGTTTTACCTTTTTATATTGTTTTCTGACTGAATCTTAAACTTGACAGTTTCTCCTTTTTGTCAATTTAATAGATGTTAATCTCTCTCTCTTCCCTTTTCAGGCAAGAATTGTTCACCCTGATAAAAATCCTGGAGATCCTAAGGTTGTAGAAAATTTTCAGGTAAGCAATAAGTAGCTCTGTTTTCTGTTTTGTCGGATTCTCAAAACAAAGATATATTTAATAGAGGCCATTATTAACAAAGTTATTGCCATCCTTCGTAGTTCTTATTGTTAGACGTTTTATAGTATAAAATATAGAAGTATTTATACATTTTGAATCTCTCCCTCTATTCAGTTTGGTTTATTTTCTCAATATACTTTTCTAAGTCTGGTATCTTTGTATATTTACCAGAAACTTAGTGAGGCTTACCAGGTTTTAAGTGAACCCAGGAAGCGTGAAGCATATGATAAAAATGGAAAGGAGGGACTACCACAGTAAGTTTATATTATCTTCCATTACTGAACAGTAATTAGCTAATAATTGCTAGCAATTAATTAATGCTCCATCAAATAGTGAAGTGTTGTTTTTGCAATTCAAAGATAACTCGTGAAGGTTATTATCAAAAAGAAGTTTCTGGTATAATTGTCTAATCTCTCATTGAATTTTCCCTTTCTTGTTACTATATCCAGTTGTTGTCAAATTTAAATCGGAACTGAACATATGTAACTGAATATACTCTACGTGCATGTTGCTGAATCTCTTTAAATATTAATGTGATTCAAGTCTAGACAATGATTTTGAGTTACTGTAAAATGAAGTAAAAGAAACAACAAGTGAGAAGATAGAGATACAATAGGCACTTAAAGGGGCTTGCTTCCTCATTGTTGAAAACCACATCAATCTTTTTGTGCCCCTTTTACCTCCCCTTCTTCTCTCTTGTACTCAGCTTATCAGAATTTCACTCTCCAATATTCACAGACCTACCTTTTGTGTCCTTTGATATCTCATTCCCTCATGATTGAGCATAGAAAGGTGCCTAACATGGTGTTTGTTATGTTACTATTAGTATTTGCCATTGTTGACAACCTCATAGGTTTTGTTTCTTTTTGTTGCAAGTTAGAAAGCAAGTATAACCAAACTTAATGAAACTCATTGAAGATATTTTGTTGTATTTTCTCAAAATACCATATAGTCAAATGTTACTGAGAAAGGTTTTGAAAAACTATTCTCAATTAATCTAGTTTTGTTTATAGAAAATCTATAATTTGATCAAGTGTGCTAGTTCTATGAGTATTGTCCACTATGTTGAGGTATCAAAATTATAGTGGAGACCTAATATCCTTTTATTTGAGGGATGAGAGAATGAACTTCTCTGTTTTGTATTGCGCTAGAATGATAATTATTTAAGAGTACAAATCTCCATCTCACGATTTCAAGACTGAAATGTGATACCATAAAATCCAAATCGATTCTATATTATCTAAAAGGAAAGACAAACAATTCTAGCTAATTTGCAATAATACAAAATAGTAAAATAAATTCCAAAAATTAGTATATAATGTAACTCCCAAAATTAGTATTAATCTATATCAACCAATTAAGGCTTGTTTATTTATGAGGAATCCACTAAAATAATTATTTTAGATGTTTCAAGATGAATCTAATGTAACAAAATGTTTTCATGGATTGAGAAACCTGCTAAATACACTGATATTTTTTAGAAATCGATCCTTCTTTCTCATCTTGGACACAATGCAACAACATGGTGGTGTCCTGACTTGTGCACTCGGTGACTCGGTCTCTGTTCACATACGCCGGAGTATCATATGGATGGATAAGACACTAGATATATGGAGTGACCTCAAGGCCCACTTCTCACAAGCCAATTTATCTCGCATCTCTGATCTTCAAATGGAAGCTTCATCACTCAATAATCAAGGTGACCTTTCTGTTACCAATTATTTCACTAAAATAAGGATTATTTGGGATGAATTAGATAATTTTAGGCCTAATCCTATATCTTCCTACAATGTGTCTTCTGTTACTATCCAAAGAAAAAGAGAGGATCAGGCAATGCAATTTTTACGTGGCCTTAATGACCAGTACAATAATATATAAACGCATGTCCTTCTCATGGAACCCATCCCTCCTATTACCAAAATCTTTTCTCTTGTTGTCCAACAAGAACGTTAGTTTAATAATAGTGTTCTTGTAGCTAATATAAAAAAGTATTACCCCTTTTAACCACACCAATACCATTACATGTTCTTTTTGTGGAAAATTGGGTAACAGTAAGAGTGCTTTAAGAAAAATGGTTTTCCTAACCAAGATAACAGAAGCTCAAAATTTAGTAGTAATAAAAAGGTTTGTACATACTGCAATAGAACTGGTCATACTATTGATGTTTACTACAAGAAACATGGGTACCCCCCGGGTATAGATCTTAGTATGATATGCCTTCTCAATCCAACAACATTACCACTACCATACAAGAAGAAAATTCTGGCAATCAAGATCATAATAAGCAAAATAATGGAGGAAATTTCTGCATCACTCAACATTAATACCAAATTCTTTTAGACCTAAAGAATGTTAACAATTCCAATAATCAAGTTCAAGTCAACCAGGTTGGTTCTCTCTCTGCTGATCATCAAGATCAGAATTCCACTGTCACAGGTAATATCCAAAATCTCAAAAATTCTAATTTTAATGAATATACTTGAATTTTGGATTTTGGTGCCACAGATCACGTTTGCTTTTCCTTGTCAAATTTTACATCATATAATCATATCAAACCTATTATTATTAAGCTTCCGAATGGAAATTATGTTATTGCTTCCTATTCTGGCACTATTTTCTTTAATGAAAATTTTATTCTTGAAAATGTTTTGTATGTACCAGTTTTCTCTTTCAATTTAATATCTATATTTCAATTGACTGCATCTCGTAAATGTGAACTTATTTTTTCTTCCACTAAGTGTTTGACACAGAATTCCAAAACCAACGACAAGATTGGTACAATTGATCTTGTAGTTGGTCTATATGTTTTCAATAAAACTGACAGTATAATTCTGAGTTGTACTGCAAAACATAATAACATTTGGCACCTCAGAATGGGTCATCCCTTAGAAGAAAGGTTAAAAATTCTACAAACCTATTATCCTAATATTCATATTGACAAGAACTATGTTTGTGATACATGTCACCAAGCCAAATAAAAGAAACTTTCTTTCTTTCCTAGTAATACTCGAACTGTTCAAGCTTTTGAATTACTGCATATTGACATATAGGGCCCATGTTATGTTGTTTCCATGCTTGGTTATAAATCTTTCCTTACTATAGTTAATGATTTTACTAGATATACTTGGCTTTTTCCCATGCATAACAAATCTGAAGTCAAGGCTAGAGTTGTTCATTTTATTGCCTATGCTAAAAATCATTTCTCGACTAAAGTTAAAACCATCCATACTGATAATGGTATTGAATTTTCTATGCATGAGATTTTTGCATCAAAAGGTATTATACATCAAACCACTTGAATTAAAACACTTGAGCAAAATGACATTGTTGAAAGAAAACATCAACACCTCTTGAATGATACAAGTGCCCTGCTTTTTCAGTCTAAGCTTCCTACTATTTTTTGGTGCTTTGCTGTGCAACATGATGTTTTTTTTATTAATTGTATACCTACTATGCTGCTTAATAACACTACTCCTTATGAAAAACTACATAAAAAGCTTTGTGATATTTCTTCCCTCCGTGTTTTTGGGTGTTTGTGCTATTCTTCAACTCTTCTTGCTCACAAAAAAAAAATAAGACACGACAGTCGTGTTGTTCCAGGTGTTTTCCTTGGTTTCAAACCAAACACGAAAGGTTTTCTATTTTTAAACCTTAAAAATCATAAGATAGATTTGTCAAGAAATGTTATATTTTTTATGAAAACTCTTTTCCTTACCATTCAAATCATATTCAAAATAATGGCTCAAATAGTCTTTCTTTACCTATTCCTGAACACTATGCCCAAACTCATGATGATATTCATATGCAAACTGAAAATATTGTTGATAATGTTTTTGAGATTGACACTAATGTTGAGCAAAGTGAGCAAAATGAGACAATAGTTGTATCTCCTAGAAGATCTACCTGTAGCATAAGACCCCCCACTTATCTCAAAGATTTTGTTGTGCTAAACTTCAACAACAATGCTTTAAGTACCAAACATTCAATACATTCCTATTTAAATCACAATTCTTTATCCAAGTTTTTCGAAAATACAATACTGTTAATTTCTTACGTTGAGGAACCTCGTAACCATGAGGAAGCTGTTCTACACCCACCTTGGATCCAAGCTATGAAGGAGGAACTACAAGCGCTTCAAGATAATGAGACACGGTCCTTGACTGCACTTTCGGCTGGAAAAACAATAGTTGGGTGTAGATGGGTTTATAAAGTCAAGCATCATGCAGATGATTCCATTGAACATTACAAAGCCCGATTGGTAGCAAAAGGATACAACCAAATTGAAGGATTGGACTTCTTAGACACCTTTGCTCCTGTAGCAAAGTTGACTACCCTACGTCTACTTCTTGCTCTAGCCACAGAGACTACTCAAAGATCATGGATAAACCATCTACATCCAAACAACCTGTAACTATTTCTTCTAAGATTACCATTCCAGAATCTTGTAAAAAGACCCTTTCCTCAAAAATAGGAAATCTGATAGAATATCAACATATTCCTTCAGAATCTCAAATAGACCACTCCTTGCCTCCTCTCCTGAGTCCTTACAATGTTTTCAGAAGACACAAGTCAAACTTTCCATGGATTTCTTCTATTCAGAAGCTAATCTCTACACCAAGAAAAGGTTGTCGAGAGTACATCTAAAGTTCCAGGATGGATCAGGTGGCGTTAAATGCTACTAGTGCAGAACACTACGTAGATTTGGAGATTAGTAGAGAACTAATCAAACAATGGAGATCTCTTGACTATGTTGCCCTTCACCTCGGAGCCGTCAGATTAATGTTGACCCTTCATGGAAGAAAAGGACTACCTGTCACTGCCAGAGTCACTCTGTTGGACTCTACATATCAACAGTACGAACAGGCAGTAATTGGAACAGTACTGACAACTCTCAATGCTGGGAGCGCTGTTCTGACTATCTTCCCAAATTTCAATGTCCAATTGAAGGATCCAACGTTACCAACCAGATTCAAAGTACAAGTACAGTTTGTAGGAGCACCACAGGATGAGAGTGCTCTTTCAGCCACTCTTCATCACCAAATCATCTACAGGATTCAAGATCATTGCTTTGATCTTCCTGGAGAACGAGAATTTGAGGGAAATGCCCTCATGGTTTTGGCCACTGATGACCAAGAGACACCTACAATAGTCCAAGTTCCGAGACAAATCCCTAGAGAAGAACTCAAGAAACTTATCCTTGTTAAATGGATAAGTGACTATGAGAATTTCAAGAAAAGGGAGAAACAGATAGTGGCCACAGAAGCCACTTTCAAAAGAAACTCTGTTGACGGTAGCATTAAGACTACCTTCAGATGGAAGAATGAAGGAGAAAGCAGCAAACCCCCTCCGGTATTTCACACGATGATGATTACACTAGGAGAAAAAGAAAGAAAGATTCCAGTCCACTCTTTCCAGAGAAATGGAAAACCAATCTTTTCAGATCGATTAAATGGACATTTCCTATGGGACGTAGACCCATCAATGTGTGACCCAGAGTGCAACCATGACTCTGACTCTGATTTATCTTCAGATACAGAAGATGAAAATGGTTCAAGAAAAAAGAAGAGGTGCAAGCCACCTCCAAAACCAACAAGAAGACACAACCCCGATGACAGTCCATGGGTAGGAATACACAGATTGACAAAACCATTACCAATCTATAAAGAAGGAATAAAGGCCCTCAGAAAAGAAGGTTATCCGCCTCCACCGGCAGATTCAAACCTTATCACCAGGCCACCTCCGAAACATTGCTCAAATCTTTTCAGAAAAAAGCCACCAGCAATCCCTTGCATGATGTTTACAAATGAAGACTTTCCATCGTTAGAGAAAAAAATTGATGTAGAGAAAAAGGTTTCCACAAAACCTTTTATCCAACCAACTGAAATCCTCCCTGATGGAACACACAAGGCCTCTTCGCAAGCTGAAGAAGTTCTAAATTGGCAGACTTCAAACTCACTGGCACAAAATAACCTTTTAAAGGTTATAGAGAAAAAGGTGGATAAACTTGCTGAAGATTTCCTCTATCCACTCAATCAAATGAATGAAAGAATTCAAAAGGCCCATATAGATACAAAAAAGAAGATTGAGTCCCTAGAAGAGGAAATGAAGGAAATTGCATCAAAGAATTTCCATGAGTTTACAAGGAAGGAGCAAGAGTTACAAAAGCTCAAAAGACAAATTTCGGAGATTGAATCTTATATAAGACAGACTGCAAAATCTCCTCCCCCGGTAGACTTGTATAATCCATTTCAAATTTCACCCCAAAAGCTCATGATGAGTGTTGTTATTCAACAACCAGTAAAACCACCATTTCTCCCGCCAAGTATACCAGAACCAACTACCTTTTTTGGAAAGAAAGACAAGGAACCAATAAAAATAGCTGTTCAAGCAAGCTCATCTGAAAAACAAAGTACATCAGAAAAGCCACCATCACAACTGATGGTATCCCTTAAAGAAGATGTTCCTATCTTCCAAAGACCAAAGGGAGAGAGCATTCCAGAAATTCCGGAGTTCGAATCAGAAGAAAATTCTGAAAAAGAATTTCCAGAAGAGCAACCAGAAGAAGATTATTCAGAAGAAGGTTCTGAAAAAGAATATGCAGATCTCTCAGTATTAATGGCTTCTCATTACAAAGATCCCGGTACTTCTACTCTGGGACCAGGATTACATACGCAAGAAATAAATACTCCAGTAAATAATGTCCAAGGAGGACCTCTATTCACATTGGATAACATCCCTCCAAGACAATGGAAAAAGCAACTTACAAACTTCAAATCATGGATGGAAGCAAAATTAGTAGATCCTGCATCCGACAAATACCGCGTCATCGAGGAATTTTGTGCAAGAATGACGGGAATCTTAAAAGAATGGTACCAAAGTCTTGGCCCTGTAAATCAGGAGCAACTCCATAATTTTGAAAGTATAGATGTCGTGATCTCTGCTATCCATTTTGAGTTTATTGGCGATGCTGATTTAGCCAGTAAAGAAATTCGAAAAGAATATTTTGAGATGAAATGTTGTTCTCTCAAAAGACAAGACATTGAGCGACACTTCCAGAGGATGCAATAGCGGTTCTACCAGCTAAACGGATATAATGATCCCAGTCTGAAGAACATGTATGTAGTCTCACTCCCTGAAGAAATTCAAGGAGAAATGCACAGGATGATAAATGCTCAAAACAAAGAAATCACCCAGCTAACCTTCGGAGCAATCCAACAAATCTGTCTTGCTGCTCTAGAAAAACTCTGTGTCCAACAACAGTTACTTGAAGGAATCATCAACAACCACAAGAAATACTACAAAACATGCCAAAAGAAATACTTGGAGATAAAGTGCAAAGAGAAGGACTGTTCATGCAAAAGAAAATCCTTCAAGAATAAAAACTTCAAGAATCATCCCCAGAACTGGAAAAGGTTCAAAGGGAAAAGAAAAGTGAAATTCTTCAAGCAAAAGGCATTCCAGGGAAGGAAAAAAGGGATAAGATGTTTTATCTGTGGAAAGACAGGACATTTTTCAAAAACCTGTCCCAACAAGAAAGAAAAATCTGCCAGAATTATCCAGACTCTACAGATTACAGAAGAAGAAGACATAGAGTCATTATACAGCGAACAGGAGTACCCAAATGAGGAAACTGTTTTCGGTATAGATTTTTCTGAAGATGATCATGAAAGTTCAGATGAATCAAAAGAAGAAGAAGAATCTCATCACCATTTTCCCATATTAGCACTTGAAGAAGTCTCAAAGGCAGAGGAACAAATTTTTGTTACTAGACCACCAGTACCAAATATTGAAGTCCATATATTTCCATCAAAGTATGAAGTTCCAATCAAAGCCATTGCCTTCATTGACACTGAAGCTTCCAGAACTATGATGAACCCCAAGATACTGCACCCAGACCTTTGGGAACAACAGAGATACCAGTTCAGAGCCGCTGGCGGAGAAGTTTTCACAACAGAACTGGTTTCCAAGAGAAAAATTGGAATCAGATTTTTCCCAAATTGTGTAATTTACACAAAGGTCATTGGCACAAATCTTCCAGGAAAAGACATTCTCATCGAAATGGATGTTTATACCCAGATCAGAGGAATACAATTACTCCCCACAGGAATAAAATACAGGAACAATTTCAAGCCTTTCAGTTCTATCATGAAAATGTTCAGTCTTGAAGAAACCTCTCCAGAATATGAAGAGTTCAGACAAAAACTCCTAAGGGTGTGTGCTGACAGTCATGATCTGTTTCAACATCCAAGACCTCTTCGGAAAAATAGGGATTTTTTCATTCAATTACCATTCAAGTTAAATGAAGATATAAATCCTATAAAGGTTGTTCATTCTGGAATGTCACCTAGTGATAGAAAAGCTGCATTTGAAGAATGTCAAAAACTCCTAAAGCAAGGCTTGATTGAACCAACCAACTCTGACTGGGCTTGCCAAGCTTTCTATGTGGAGAAAAGGTCTGAAAAAATTCGAGGTAAGAAGAGACTTGTCATTGATTACAGACCCTTTAACATGTTTCTCAAAGACGACAAATTTCCTCTACCAAAGATATACACTTTGTATTCGTACATAACAAATGCTTTCATCTTTTCAAAGTTTGACTTAAAGTCAGGATTTTGGCAACTTGGGCTAGACCCAAAAGATAGGCCCAAAACTGCATTCTGCATACCCAATGCCCACTATCAGTGGACTATTTTGCCTTTCGGCCTAAAAGTTGCACCATCACTATTCCAAAAAGCCATGACCAGGATCTTTGAACCAATCTTAACATCCTCACTGATCTATATTGATGACATTTTACTATTCTCACCGGATGAAGAAAGCCACAAAAAACTACTTGAAAAATTCAGTGAAACATGTCACCAGCATGGCATTATGCTCTCAGCCTCAAAATCCTGTATAGGGACAACTAAAGTAGAATTCCTCAGAATGAGATTTTCTAGAGGAAAGTATTCCCCACAACCTCACCTTGTGGAAGAATTACCAAAGTTCCCTGAAAAGAATTTTACCATCAAGCAGATTCAACAATTCTTAGGAATTTTGAACTATGTCAGAGATTTCATCCCAAAAGTTTCACACCACACTTCAAAGCTTTCAAAAATGTTGAAAAAGAATGCTCCAGCATGGGGAAAAGAACAGACAGATGCTGTGAAAGCATTAAAAGAAATTTCTCAAAATCCTCCTCCATTAAAAATCCCCGGAGAAGGAAAACATATACTTCAAACTGATGCCAGTGATTACTACTGAGGAGCAATTCTGATTGAAGAAATCGAGGGACAAAAGTTTTATTGTGGACATGCTAGTGGACAATTCAAACCAGCAGAAACTCATTACCATACCACGTACAAAGAATCACTTGCTGTAAAATATGGAATCCAGAAATTTGATTTCCATCTGAGAGGACACTCTTTTGAAGTTCATCTTGACAACTCAGCATTTCCAAAAGCACTAGAGTTAAAGAACAAAATCCCACCAAGTCCTCAGATTCTTCGTTTAAAAGAGTGGTTCACCAGGTATGATTTCGCAGTAAAACATATAAAGGGATCAAAAAACATTATCCCTGATTTTCTCTCAAGACCAAAAGAACTCCCTCAGAAGCCGCAACAAAGCCAAATCAAAGAACAGGTATTATCCATACCCATTTTTACAGATACTCATGAATATCCTCTCATTTTAATGAATGAACCTTTTAACAAAGGTCTCCCTTCACAAATACCTCCACATGAGTTCCCTCCTGAATTACTGAAAAATCAGCCCATTACACCTTTATCCATAAAAACCTTTGCAGAAACACACATGTTCCATTATCTTGCCACTGCTATCCAGGAACACTAGATAAAACCAAAGCCTACATGGTTCAACCCTGCAACACCTTATCTGAATATTTTTCCTTTATTAATGGATCACATGTTCATAGAAGCTGATATGTGGTATCTATGGTGTGCCACCGCACTGTTCAAATATCCCATCATCTTTCCAACTTTCAAAATGACTTAATGGTTAACAGATCAAAACAGCAAAGACACTCTGCTGTGGAAATTTCTTTCATGGTATGCTCCTATATCATGGTTCAGAGAACAAGTCGAGAAAGAACTCTCAAAGCATAACACCTGGAAACTAAATCAAGAAGAAGTAGAAAAGTTTATCTCGATCTTCTCAATCCATAGACCTTATTTCAAACATCCAAGTGGACAAATATATACACAGAACCAGGCATTATCTTATGCAACATTTCCATATTTAAAAAGGTTCATGGAGTCAGAAAATCCTCCTTTTTGGAAAGAAGAATTAACTCTCCATCTTCATGAGATAAATGGTTTCAAGATAACACAAGATCCAACATCTTCCAGTTGCAAGAAACTAAAAAATCTCGATATCATTTGTTCACCAGATTGGGAAGTCAATCCAGATTTTTGGAATGAAGAATTTAAAGAAGTCCACATGTCTCAACTTCCTCCAAATGATTTCCCTACAGAAGGAAATCTTCTTTGGCAAGATTGGCTACATGACGGACAAACAACTCAAGGAGAATTCTGGAAAGAAGAAAAGACCAGCCAAACAGACAACACCATCTGGCAAGATTCTCAAGACCCTTGGCTTGACCCTAGAACCTGGCCACCATGGCCTACAACCTCAAAAGAAGAACCAGATGAGTCAGATACAGGTAGATGAGATTCGTGTCTATCTAAAGAATCTCTCAGAAGATATCAAAGGACAGACAAAGAACACTGTAGATACAGAATAAAGTGTCCTTGTAATATACTGTTTCTACTTTATGTCTTTCTTATCGTCCTTTTTAAATTATTATGTTTAGAGTGAATGACAACCCGTTTGTCTGTTTGTAAACTCCTTTGCTTATATAAGGAGGTTGGCAGTATGTAATGTTCAGAAGAAAGAAAAACCTGAGTAAAATAAGAAAGAGTTTGCTATAGTTATGAGTCTCTAAGCTTCATTCTTTCCTCTCTTTAAAAACTTAAGGTTTTATTTATGTGATTCAGTTAGTAGGAAGAAAGAGATTATGTTGAGTTAGCTTTTAGACATTGTGTATGCTCTACACTTGCCTCTTATGAGGATCCTGTGTATCAAAAACATGTCTGAACCGATCCATCCGATCATCATCTTAACCCTTTATATGTGTTATGCGTGTATTATTCATAGCCGTCCGAAAGACGTGAAAAAGTAGGCAGGTTGCCGAAGAAGTAACGTGAGGAATGTTATGAATATTATGCATATAATATGTATAGTGAGGTTGAGACTCCAGGGTGGTATCAGAGCCAAACGGATAGCTACTCAATATATCTCCTTTCTGAAAAACTAGGTGCATCATATAAATATTATTGAGAGTAAGTAGAAGAGAGAGAGACACTACTCAAAGATCATGGATAAACCATCTACATCCAAACAACCCGTAACTATTTCTTCTAAGATTACATGCAATTGCCTCCAGATTTTCACACCTCTTCTCCTAATCTTGTCTATCGCCTATGGTATGCTAAACTCTCAAACTTCTTACTTTCACACAATTATAAAATTTCCACTACTAACCACTATTTATTTTTTGAAACATGATGGCAAACACACTAGGACACTCCTGGTCTATGTGGATGACATTATTCTTACTGGGAATAATCCTATGGAGATATCTGTTATCACTAGTCTGTTACACAATTTCTTTCATATCAAAACCCTTGGTAACTTACTTTATGGGCATTGACGTAGCTCGTACTGTCACTGGTATCCACTTAAGTCAGCGCAAATACACTCTGGATCTGCTTAAAGATACTGGTATGTTGGGATGTGCTCCTGCTCCTACACCAATGTTGTATACTATCAAACTCTCAGCCACAAAAGGCATTCCCCTTGGTGATGCAGAATCCACTGCATATAGACGACTGATTGGGCGACTCATTTATTTGACCAACACTTGGCCTGTCATTTCCTTCTCAGTCAATCATCTTAGCCAGTTCGTCTCACACCCAACTAGTGAAAATCATTAAGCAGTAATGTGTATCCTTTGCTATCTTAAACGAACTCTTGGCACATGTATCTTCTTACACAGTCAGTCTCTTATTCAATTAAAAACATATAGTGATTCTAATTGGATTACATGTCCTGAAACTCGCAAATCCATAACTGGTTTTTCTGTGTATTTGGGGGAGTCACTCATATCTCGGAAGTCCAAGAAACAACAAACCATATATAGGAGCTCCTCTGAGGCAGAATACCGTGCTCTTGCTGCAACCACTTGTGAGATTCAATGGATAACATAGTTGCTGCATGATTTACGCATTCAACACCTACAACCAGCTCTTCTCTACTGTGATAACCAAGCTCCCATCTAGATTGCTAACAACCAAGTCTTCCACGAACGCACCAAACACATTAAGATTGATTGCCATGTTGTCAAGGAGAAACTCAATGTTGGTTTTCTCAAACTACTTCCAATCTCCTCCTTCCTACAAGCGGCAGACTTCTTCACCAAGCCTCTCCCTACTGCTCAATTCAACATTTTATTCTCCAAGCTAGGAATGAAGAACATCTACTCCTAGGTTGAGAGGGATAAAGTATTATATTTTTTCCTTTAGGCCTGTTGGGCCTATTTTTCTTTTTTTATTATGGTTACTTTTTCTATTTTTCTGTTATGTTCAGTTTGCCTTTTTTTTCTTTTCACACCCCATGTATATATTCTTTTTAGGGCTTTTTGTAATATACAGTTTTAACTCATAATACATGCTTCTTTCTCTTTGTTCTTCTCACGAAGTGCTTCACCTCTCTCATCTAAATCCTCCCTGTTCTTCAAGCCTTGAAGTTCTTCTTTCCTTTAATTTTGTAAATGTCACAATTGCACAAAGAATATTCATTTGAATTTTCTCTAATACGTCCCACTTATAGTCTCTGCCGGGTTGGTGGGTTAGACAAATCGGGTTAATACGAATTGGTGGATTCAAAAGGTTGACTGACGGATCGGTCCGTCGGACCTGACCCACTTTATCATCCATAATAACATAATAATTGGCCTTTGTAATTATATATATTTAAAAGTAATAATTTATCTTTGTTTAAATACATTTTCTTTAAATACTTTAAAAATAATTAATATTTAAATACTCATATATCATATTATACGCCAAGATTTAAATATATATTTTTTTTAAAAAATCTTTCACTTTAATGTTTTTAAATTATTTTTATTAGATACAATAAAACATCTTTATATTATTTATTTGATTTCTAATTACTTTTATGATTTTTACTACAGCTGTTATTACTCACTTCACTATTTTGGAAAAAAGTAATTATTATGATTAATAAAAGTCAAGGAAGATGAGATGACGTGGTAACCATTTTGGTTTTGAAATGCGAACTTCATTTTGTACTTTGTTTCGAATGTGGTACGACATCCTTTTAAAGTAATGTCATCCATCATGTTTAGCTTAGGTAACGTGAAAGTCAAAATATAATATTCAGGTAATTATTGTTGCAACTTCGTTTTCACTTTAAAAACTCTTTCTTTCAATATTGTTATATTTTTCATACAAATTGTTTTAAACTCAATTTCAAAACTAAAATTGATAACTTTAATTACATGGTAATTACAATTTACAGTTATATAAAAAAATTGTATCATGAAGATATTCCAATTAAAATTAATAAGCATTTAATAGGTTTCTAAATTATTAAAACTCTTAATGGAATGAAAGGAAATTAAGTTAGGGTTTATAATGGCGACTTACTAGTAATGGGGGACAACATGATGATTCAACACGCAATAAGCTAGCAAGGTGCAAAGTATTAAGGTTTCCATTTTTGTAGTTTTTCTTCTTTTTTCATCTCTTCAAATATTTTGTGGCTAATTTCTCTAGTTAGTAAGATTTATTTAGAAGGATGACTTGTATAACATTGTTTTTCGAGCACACAAGCATGAGAATTGGATTCCTAATCATATATCTATAACAATATACAAAGAGATTTTTGTTATTGGATGATTTCCAATTTTATCCTTTATAATATTAAAATATAATAAATATAATAATTATTTATTTTCAATTCAAAATTTTGAATTTTAAAAAATTAAAGAAATTTGAATTTGAAAAAAAATAAAAAAAATTCTATTTCTTATAATTTTACCCTTTAAATAACTACTTTTTTTAAATAATTATTCCAATAAAAACCACTACACAATAAATTACATACAAAAAAGAATAATTTAAAAAATAATTTATTATTATAAGATGATTAGAACTTAAATTAATATTTTCGATTTTATGTATATGCAAAATTTGTAATAATATTTGTAAATTTATATCATATATTAATTCAATAAAATTATAATTATTATAAACTGTAATATTTATAACAAAAATCAACAAATTTTTAAAAATATTTAAAAAATTGTGGACACACGAGAACTGACTTGTGCTTCGGCTAGTTTAAATAAAGTAATTAAATATCAACTATATTTTTTTAACAAAACTTTCCATAATTTATTTATAAAAATAAAATAAAATTAACTCATAATAAAAACTATAACTAATTTATGTATAAATTAATTCGTAAAAATCCTTTATATTAATTTTTCAAAAGTTATTTTAAATTTATATATAATCTAACTTTAACTTTTGGATATTTTTCTTCTTCTTATTTTATTTTTCTAAAATTAGTTAGGATGAAGTTGATCTAAAATAACCCTATGTTACTGTTTTCAATCTCATTTCTTTAGTTTATATCACTTATATATAAATCTTGTAAATGTAAGAAATAAATAAGCCAAATAAACCTTATGGGATTTAAATCAATTTTAAATACGCCAAATGTTATTCTGCAATCCACTACTGAAATTATATTAACATTATTTGACTACAACTATTAGTGCAATTATCTTCTATTACTAATAATAAAAATTCATTACTTAACAAACAACCCATGTAATAGGTATTGTGGAGTTTTCATTGCATGAATATATATATATATATATATATATATATATATATATATATATATATATATATATATATATATATAAACTCTTATTATTTACTCTTTAATTGTACACTATTAAAAATTTTAAAATAAAGTATTTTTGAAATTGTATGTCGATTAGGGAATTAAATATAAAAAGTGAAAAAGTATTGGATTTTAATTAACATATAAATGGATTGTATAAGATCTATTAATATCATAATATATTTCCCAAAATCATCGATTATATATTTGAAATGAAGGTAATATATGTGAGTTAAAATGGTTATTTGGGATTAGTGATAGATGATGTTGTAGATAGATGATAAGCATAGGAGATTATTTATGAAGAAGTGATATCTGCTATAACAAATCAAAAAGGGTTATAATTAAAGCACTTTTGTTTGAGTTTTGGAAAAGTGGTAGCAGTAGAAAGTTATGGTGGAAGACACCTCAAAACGCACTTTTTGTCTTACACACTGTTTCTGCTTTTTCACACTTTAGCATGTTCATTCTGTGGTTTCTATGGACTCTCAACGCACTTTCTATTTAAAAATAGAATTGAAAATTGTTACTCATAACTTAACCTAACGTCAATCTTCACTCATTCTTCCTTATTACAAAATAAAATAACTCTCCCCATTGACTTCTGACCACTAGTGACCATTCATATTAAATATTTTGTTTCACTAGAAATCATTAGGCATGGTATTAAATTCAAACAAAAGTGCTACCACTAAATTTTCAATATATTCTTTTAACGCACATTTTATCATAAATTATAGATTATAAAATTATGAAAGAGACTTGGTACATAATAAATAAAGAGGGAGAATTAGTAGGCAAAATTAATTAAGCTACATTATCCTAGGTTTCTTTGAAGACGTTCTTTTACTTTTAATTCATCTAAATCACCTCTATCAAGGCAAATCCTATACTTAATTATGTTCTTTAATTATTATCAATATATTGTTGGATAGTTGGAAGAGTTAAACCTATTTTCGTGGTTCAAACTTTAACTCTATTAAAGATTTCTAATAATTGTGTTCAGTTTTCAATTTTTTCCTAATGATATAAAATAACTTTAACAAATTAATAAATTACTCTGCACAAGTAAATTAACAAGATAAAAAGAAGAAGAAAAAATGCAATTCAATTAAACAATTTCTAAACCTGATTCCAAAAATACATGTTAGGAGCACTAATTACATTATTATGGAGAATTCTCACCATTGTGATATCTAATTCCTTCGAATTTCTTCAAGATAGGATACATTTATAATTATGATTATTATCATCAATAATAATATTAATAATATTCTCAACAATAATAATAATTAATAATATTAATAAAATTAATATTTTTAATAGTAATATTAATAACAATATTAATAATAATATTAATATTTTTATTAATTATTATTAATTTTATTATTATATTAATATTAATATTAATAATGATATTAATATCTATTTTAATTTTTTATTAAATTATTTATTATAATACGTATGTGCATACATAACTTTATTTATCTACGATCTAATTATCATACGGATAATATTTTTAAAAATATTTCCAGAATCTAATGCGCTAAAATTACATATAAATTTTACTTACAAATTATTATCATTAAACCTAACATAATTTAAACATTACAATATTTTCTTATTAACTAAATAAGCTCAATTGAAAAATAAAGCTACTCATTTTATTATTGTAATATCAAATTTAATTATTTTCATAATATTTGAACTTACTTTTTCAATAAGTTGTTAAAGTCAACATTTCATGTTCAAATTGAGTTATTAACATAAAATTGATTCTCAAATTTAACTTTTATGTTATGTACGTCAATTTTATACATTATAAGCAACTTATACACCAAGTTGAGTTATGTATGTGAATTTTAAATCTCAATTTAGTTTTTATCATCAAACTTTTTTTCAGCAAGTTGCCATTATTGATACTTTAAATTTTCAAATTCTTGATTGAGCTTTTTCCGACTTAAGTTGTTTTTTTTTTTTTTTTACCAGAATTACTCACCAAGTGATATGATGTTCTAGAATAACTCTTAACAAATGAAACACAACCATTTCAATGATATTGTCATCTTGGGATTCGCGAAAACTCATCGTAAACTAATTTTTAATTTCCTTTCAAGTATTATTTAAGGTTCTTTTAATGAAACCAAGAAATGCATAAATTTTATTCAATTTAATAAAACATTTATAAGATTTTTGTATTTTACTATTTCGATTTCAATATTTCAATAAATACAATAAATACATCTATGTAAACTAATTAAATATTACGCGAATGGCAAGATAATAAATAAAAAAATAGTAACTATATTATCTTAAACTTTGAAAAAGAAAATAGTTAAATAGAAAAATAAACTTTCAAAATTATCAAATGAATAAAGGAAAAATTACCTCAAGCAAAGATTACCCATAAATAATAATATGACAAATAATAACGGTCATGCAAAGCTTAATTAGAATAAACACATTCAAAATGCTTCAATATATTACAAATAAGTATAAATAATAGCTTCAATTTTACTAAGTTTGAAAACCACTCTAACCTAAATAAAACAAAAGTTTCTGAAATTGTTTAAAAATCTTTTATCCCTTTAAATAACAAATAAACAACTATCATAAATCATCCACCTGTTTAATTCATATTCTACTCCGAGTTTCGAAAGTTTATACAATTATTTCTTTAAGTTACCTAGTTAATTATTATATAAACAAATTATTTTTTTTATAATTAATCATTATCTTATACATTTATTTACTTAATCATTTTGTTAGAGGAGATAAATCTCAATATTATATTTAAAATATATTTATAAACTACATATCATCAATATATAAAGTTTAAGAGGTAAATGTGTATTTCTAATATATTACTCAATTACAACTATTTGATATCACCTAATGTAATAAAAAAAAAATTATATAACTAATTAAAATATAATCTCATAAAATCTTATATAATAGTCTTATATAATAACGTAACTATAATAAAGAGCCAATTTAAGGTGTATCAATATTCAAAATTACCTTAGAGTATATTTTTTATGCTACCATGAGCTGTCTTTAACTATTTTAATAATTATTAATCAATTATAAATTATTTCAGCCAAAATAATAATTAATAAAATATTAAATATTGACATCAAATTAGATAATTTTATTCAAAGTTATAATAGAGTATTTGTAAAAATATAATTAAAATAAGATTTTATGTGAGACATTTATAAGAAAGTAGCATTTAAATATTATATAAAGCATGCAGGATATATCAACATAAATTTTTATGATGTTATACTATGTTTAGGGTTTAGGTTGATAAATGCATATTAAGATATTATATATCTTAACAATTAAAATCAAATAACATGTCAAAATAAATATTTATATATATATAAAGTTGAAATTAAAGTACATCCACTTACATTAAATAAGATAAAACATGAAAAAGTTTGATAATTATTAAATTTAAATATAAATGTCTGTATTATAATTTAAAATCTGGTGAAAGGTGATGAACACCTTACTAGTGATATGTGTGTGCGCATAACTGCCTTGTGTGAATAGTGTGCGTACGTATATGTAACAGCTTTTCTTATATTTATTTATTTAATGTGTATGTCAGTGCCTTTATGCTGTGAAATAATTTTTACATTTATTATGGTTCAATTATTTTATCTCATATTATAATTATTAAAAAAATTATTAATAAAAAATAATTTTAGATTAAATTAAATATTCTTTTATAAATTATAAAAAAATATTAATATCTTAATTAATTTTTATTGTTGATAAATAATTTTTAAATTAAATTTAATTAGTTATAAAAGTTTTAACTATTAATTTTAAAATTCAAATAATTAATACTTAAATAACTAATTAAATATTAATTTAATTTTTTTATTAATAATATAATTTAATTTAGATATAAATAATTTTTTATTTAAAGTGATATTTAGTTTAATTAGTATAATAATTAATTATTTTTTATTTTTAAAATTAATTTATATTTTAAAAAATTTTAGTAATGAATGTTAGTGAAATGTCACAGAAAAAAAAAGTTATTTAGAATTAAATATAAAGATTTTTTTTTATCAGTAAACAATGTATTGAATAAAGTTAAATATAAAGATAATAGTGAGAGATGGAGAAATACTAATTTCTGAAAATATAACATATTAGAATAGAAATATATGCAACAATAATTATTTTTCCAGAAAATAATTGCATGTTTTATATTATACTATTTTCAATGGTTGAGAAAATTTGTTGCAGATATTTTTGAAGACTCTAGAATATATATATAGACTATGATGATTATAGATAGGTTGGATAATGTTTGATGAATAATGGCCACAACTATGGAGGTAATGAAAAATCATCTCCACCATAGCTAATTGACTAGATAACCACCTCTGTGCTTGCTGTGGTATATTACATCCATAGCAAAAGTAAATATTGACCATTTAGGGGTTTATTTTTAGTAAAGAAATTTAACAACAACAAGCATTGCCATAAATGCAGTGTTATGCATATGATATGACACTCTATACATTGGTTTGGTGAAAGCAAAAATTATCTTTTTTTCTTTGAATTAATGGGACGGTGAAAAGCATGAACCCACTAATTAGATCACTCCACTTTCTTTCCAACTGAGAAGAAGTAACATGTCATGTGCCATAGATACTCTCATCACCATACCTATCTGCATGTAGGCAGAACTAAAATAATCCTCCCTAGTTTAAGAGGAATAATCATGATAAGTGCTTAATTAATGAAATCAAGTTTTATGATAACTTAACTCAAAGAGGTGATTGTCAAGCATGTGATTTCAAAAGTAATCACCATCAGATCAGTTGCTGGTTTATTATGATTTTAAAGAGTTGATAATTTTACTTGTTAATATGATTTGTTCCAAGCAAAAGAAGATTATGTAGAAAACAACTAAGGATTAAAATGGAGAGTGCAAAATATCAGTTAAAATGATGAGAATGATGTTCAGTAATGAAATGAAATCCAGATTACAAATTTGACATTATTAAGATACCCCTCACGGTTTAGAAAACATAAGGGTATGCCTTCAAAATACAATATATGGTGCAACTAATGCACCATTATTTTTTGTTGTGAATAAGTTGAAGCAATGATATATTATTACAATGTTTACGTATAGTAATTGTCAAACTCAAACTACGTTTGATTTTTCACTATCTGACACAGCCAGTGCTGACTCCTCAATTAGAATAACGACTTGAAGATGATCAGTTTTGGGAACCGATTCATCACATTCACAGTGTGAAGATTGTGATGGTACTTTAGGGGATTTATCTGTATCTACAACCTCAAAATTTGTGAGGGTGGCAAGATCATTCACCGAATCTGCTATTTTCTCTGTGATTTCCAAAATATCAATCAGTAGTGAAGCCACTGTTGCAGCTGGTATAAGGGATAAAAGGTCAGTTTGTTTCCTTGAACTTGATTGGAGCAGTGACTTGAGGCTCTTCACTGCAGCCTTTGCGTTTGCAACATGTGTGTCTGAAGAAGATGGCCTAGTCATTGTTCTAATTGATGATCCTAGTTCCTTAAAGGCTTTGCTAGATTCCAAACTCATTTCTGAGCATAACTCTTGGATGGTGGAACGAAATTCCTGGGACCCCTACAAATGTTGAGACAAATAACATGTCAATATATATGTAATCATCATGACCCATAATAAAGTTTATATTCAAATACATGCAAACTCATTTGGTTGTAAAAAAATAGAATCACAATAGTTAAAGTTCCAATTATTTATTTGTTTTGTCACATAGATGAAAACATTATTACATAGTTCATAATTACTATAATTGAATATTGCAGACCTTTTTTATATGTATTAGGTAAAAGATTGATGAAGACTACAAATATATAATGGTTTAAGGCTATGTAAAAACTTTTTTCTTTACATGCTAATACTGTTCAATGATATTTTAGTTGGACATGTTAAGAAAAGGTGTATTAGATTCATGATGAATACTTTTATATCGGAATTGATGTGTGCATGTAGAGCTTCCATTCGATATGCACATTGGCGAGAAAGAGCACCAATCTTGAGGTATAGGTCCCAAGGATGACGAAATCTAAACTTGCCATGACCTGGCTCCCATTTTGCAAAATTGGCCTGCACAATAAAGAAATGAAGAAGTTAAATTAGATGAAACATGTGCATGCATGAGATTTTGGTTTAGGTGAAGAAGTATGAAGGGAAATATACAAAGCGCACTCACCAAAGAGTCATCCATACTTTTAGAATTGAGAACCTTTTTATAACCTTCTAAAAACGATTTGTCTTTAGAATCTCCTTTGCTGTCTTCAGATTCTCCTTCTTCTGGTTGGTTGAAGTATTCATGTACAAAAGCTGTAAAATATATAACAAGTTATGTATGATTCAAGACAAGTTTTCCATTTTGTTGTTACAAAGATAGCACTATATATATATAGCCTTTTGATTTTGGTAAATGTAATATTATTATGTATAACTTTATCCAGATGCAATTTCTACTGTCTATAGCTGACCTTCCAAGAAATCGCCAAGTATTTCCAACTTGTGAGCAATGGAATAGTGGAACTCTTCACCAGCCCACACAGGGCAAACAAAAATGGAAATCATCACACAAGCTGAACCACCTATAAATATGGTCGAAAGCCTCTTGTGTGCCATTTCCAACACTTCAACTTCTCGAAAACCAGACACTGATATCAAAGAGAATGTCAAGATGAATATAAGCATCCCATAATCATATCTGGCCTTCACTTTCGGAAAAAACCTTATAAATGATGCTATGGCAGCTGCAAAACAAAAAACAACAACGATCAAAACTATATACTATATGATTGATTGAAAATAGCTACCCCTAGAGCCGTATTCTTTTGGCTTTTCTCTTTTCTTAAAGCATCATCGTCATTGTTGTTATTTGGTTTATTTATTAAGTGTATAACTTCTTTTCACCTTGCACAAAGACAAATGCACCAATCAATATTGGTTCCCCTGTTGCTCCAGAAAGGCTGGCCAAGTAATGAGCCCCAACACCAAGAGCACCAGCTGCCAATGTTGCAATGGTCCTATTCAAACCTTTTCCTAGAGTGGCTCCTAAAAATGTGCCATAAATTACAAATACAATGGTTAGTTTAACTGTGTAATAAACAAAAAGAAAACAAAACCAAACATGGGTTTGTGTATCATGATCATTGATTAAAATATGAACAAATTAGCTTACCGACTGTGTACTCAAAAACCACCACTACAGTCATCACTGCCCACATTGCTGATAGACCAAAGTTCTCATAGAGTGGTTGATAGTAATAGAAAAGAGAAACCAGTGAGATTGCAAGCCCCACTTTTAGTGAATGAATAACTTTTCTAGGATCATCTTGGGCTATCTCTTTGGTTAACCTACAAATTCCCAACACCTTCTCCTTAAGAACTTTTGGCATGACCAATATTCGACCAACCACCCCTGCTTTCTCCTGGTTTGTGTTTGGAGATGCCATCTCTCTTGAAAGTAAACAACAAGCAACGAGGAACAAAGATAGATATGATGCTGTTGTTGCTTAATTAGGTTCTGCACTAGCCACGTTCCATGTTTATTTATAGAGTGAGAGGGGCAAGATAAAGCACCTGATTCAGACTGTGGGGAATAATATTTTAATGCAAGTAATAAACATTAGTTAGTGGCTAAACGCGCTTAATAGTTGTACGGTGAGAGTACAAAGACTATCCAAATACAAAAAGGGCTTTTGAACTGTGTAAGGTGGAAAAAAAAGGTAGGAGAATTGACACAGACCCTTAATAAAGAAAATAAATAGATTGGTGCTATGCGACAAAAATTGACAATAATGGTGCATTTTAGACGTGTGTGGATTGTGTTACATGTTGCAAGTAGCCCACAAGCTTAGAATTGCAATAAAACTGATGGCTGGAGACACTTGGCTCCAGTGAGAACTTAAATCAGGAAGGTGAAACAAGAATTGCACCCACTTGGATGTATTCAAGTGGTGAAAATTGGAAAATTTTATTGGAGTACAGCTTAAGTGGTAAAAAAGTTTGTATGAGATGACTGTAGCTAGCTGTAATATTTTTTGTCATAAAAAGAATAGGATATGTACAAGGAATTGAGTAGTAGGACCTAAAGTTTTAACATTAAGATAAAGTTTTTTAGAGCTTATGAATGGATCATGGTATGAGAGGGTTGAACTCATAATTGTCTTCAATCTTCTACGAGAAACAGTCACATGCATAGGCCAAGTTACATTACAGACAGATTGTAATTAAGGACATGGCCATCCATATATAATTATTTGGGACTTACTATCATTTTCAACTGTTGAAGTTCGTCTTATACAACATCAGCGATAGAAAGGCAAAGGTTTTGATGAAAAGGACTAGTCCTTGATGATTCAGTGGAATTTATGACACGGGGATTTTATCTGTATCTTGGAATGTCATTGTTCGTGGAAGCCGGAGGGTAGGTCCAGTAGCTAAACCCCATGTAATTAATGGCAATAGTGAGCATGCAGTTGCAAACAATTATTCTCAATCAGGACTTGCTAATAATATAAAGAAATAGTGTTTGGATGATGCCTTTTTATACAAAGATTCATTTGCCCATAATTCAAGTCACAACTTTAAATTGAAATTCTGTCTTCTTTCTTATATATGAATGATGTAGTTTTATCATTCAACTATCATTTTGTATATATGAATCATGAATTTTATCATTCAACTTTGTATTCTTATATAGACGGTAACAACTAATATAACTAATATAATAGTGAGCAGATTATATTTATCTACATTAAAGTTTCTCTTATTCTTCTTAAAATTGGAGTAAATAATCATCCAAAACAGGTAAATCCAAGAAAAAGTAATGATAATGATATCAATATCATAAAATTTTATGTTCTCGAACGGGGTTGGGTTTCAGAGAACTGTTACTAATACTTTATTCGGTCGGTCAGTTTTCGCTCCTTCTTTCCAAAGATTGATGCTTTGCTCTCCTTTCCTCTCTCTTCGTCTCGTTTTCGTGATCCTCGGTCTCAGATGGTACCTGCTGAAGGCACTCCAACACTCAAGTTAGCAAAGGTATCTGACACAGAGTACCTAGTTCTTGAAATCTGTGTTATTTATATTACCTTTGTAGGCCTTCATTATTGAGTCGGACTCGGGAGTTGGGTTGCGCTTAGGGTTGCATTGCTTAGCTCTTAATCGCTGATTAGCTTCGCTGACTTTGTTTAAGTGTATTGGTGTCAATCGGTCTTGTGAGGTAGACCTTGATATCGGTCGGCCCATTAAAGTGAACCGCGATGTTGGTTGGTCCATTGAAGTGGACTAATCATTCGTATGGCCCCTACCAGCACATTTTATTATTGCTACTGAAAGTAAACGAAGATTAATTTAAATTTGTTTATTTTTTTTCTTATTTGGCTCTCTCTCTTTATTTTATTTTTCATTCTTTTAGTTTAAACTCCCAATATAGTTGCTTAAGTTATTTTTCAAAATTTCTTTATTTTTTAATTTTTTTCATATGAATTTGATCTAATTCTCCATATTCTTTTTTATATTATTTTTCATATGATACACGTGCTTTGCTGTCTAGGATGAATTTTATAAAAAAAAAATCTGTTTCAATTTTCAATTATCACTTACCATCGATTTTGAATTATCAATTCTATAACTAATTGCTAAGTTAAAATTATCACGAAGATCAATTATGATCTGAGATCACCCATGTAAAGAAAAAAAATATAACAATATAATACAATGAAGAATGCAACACAATAAAAAGTGAGGAATTAGGAAAAAAAATATGAAATAAAACTTATGACAATGATCAAGGATATTTGTTTAGATTTCACTTGAAATATTTAAATCGACTTATAGTTTCTATGGAAGGTTATGAGAATATATTTAACATTTTCTTTATAGATGTAATTAAAAATAAAATTTACTTCAAATTTCAATTGACTTATAAATTACAATCCAATTTTCTTTATTAAACTTCACACTTGACTTCAATTCAACTAACTTTTCTAACTAAAATTTAAACATATACTAAGCAAGTGGGTATCAAAATCCTTCAATTCTTATTATCTCAATTCTCTTTTGATTACCATCAATTTCATTTTGTTGTCTTCAGCAAAACTAATATTTTGACTGAATTTGTGTTTATGGCTGAGTTTTGGCTGAAAGAGTGTAATATTTGTTTGGAAAGTTATTGGAACAAAGTATTAAGTTTACTCCAGAGATTCAAAGCTTAGAGAAAAGTTTAGAGAAAACATAGTCATGATATTTGCGTCAAAAGTTTTTTGGAGTTGATATAAGTTTATACAGATACGTTAAGTAGGACTATGGGAACTATGTTTTTTTTTTTTTTTTTTAAGCATAACAATTTTGTATGTGTTTACAGTATCCACTAAAGAATTCTACATTTAAAATTTTTTATATATAAATTAGAATATCCCTCAAATACTTTAATTTATTTTATTTTTTTATTGTCAATAAAAAAACTAAAACTGAAAAAAAGTTATATGTTATGATAGAAAGGAAATAAATATAAAAAGTCATTGTTTACTTTAACTACAAGAAAATAATTAAATAAAAATCAATTTTAGAAAAAAAATAGTTAATTGTTTTATTGACGAAATTAAATACTATTTTAGAGATTAAAAAAATTGTTGGTTTTTAAATTAGTTTCTATTATTGATAGATAATTTCTAAATTAGTATCTAATTAACTACCAAGATTTTTGGTACCAAAGAGTTGTTACCCAAACTAGGGATGGCAAAGTGGGTCAGACCGCCTCACACCTGGCCCGCAAAATACGGTCTGGATTGGTCCACCCCACGTAATGAACGCGAGTTGGATTCTTTGTCCCGCCCCACATAAGGGTCAACTCGCGGGTTTACGGGCCAGCCCACATTCTTTTCTTTTTTTTGGCAGTGGTAGAGTGGTGCAGTAATGGAACTGCAACAAAACGGCATGGCAGCAGCGGAGGAGGCTCGTCTCGTGGTCGTGCACGTGTGTGCCTCCGTTGCAGTGTTGCAGGCGGAGCAGTACGACAGTGTTGCAAGCGGCACGATAGCATTGCAGGCGGCGCAGCCCGCATTGTGTGTGCGTTGCAAGCGGCACAGCCTGCATCGTGTGTGCATTGCAGGCAGAGCGGCAGTTGCACGGCGTGGAGTTGCAAGTGGAGCGGCGCGCGTCATGTGTGCGTTGCAGGCAGAGCGAGTGGCGGGGCTGCAAAGGAATGAAATGGAAAGGAAGAAATGTAAACCTAAAGTAGAGTGCCTTGTGTGTGCGTTTTCGAAAAGCGTTGCATTTTGGAATGAATGAAACGTATTTTTCTTTCAGTCAAAGTTGTCACTCCATTGCCAAGTCAACACAATTTATTTTTTTTTTAGCGGGCTAGCAGACCAGCCTGCTCCGCTGCTGGCCCTCGTGGGCTGCAAGTTATGCGAAGCGGGCTAAAGCGGGTCAGCGGGTTAAAAAGGTGAGTTCACCGCACGTTTTTTATCAACGGGTCACGGGTCGGTCCACACAGTCCGCCTCACTTTTCCATTCCTAACCCAAACTCCCCCGAGTTCTTCTTTGAACTAAATTGGGATAAATAGAATTGTTGAAAGTGATGTTTAAGATTATTATGATATTAAATCCAACTTATATGTAACATGTAGACCAGACCTCATAAGCAATAATATTGATAATAATAATAAGACTAATAATAATAATTTTGATAATAAAAATAATTATGATAATAATAATAGTTTTCTTAATTTTAATAATAATATTTTATACTAATTATACTAATAATTTTATTTATATGGATATATAATAAAATCAAAATATTAATTTAATAATTTGATGTAATAATAATAATGATAATAATTATTATTATTGTAAAAATAATAATATTAAAAATAATTATGATAATAATACTAATAATTTCATTATTCATAATAATTTATGATAATAGTAATATCGATAATTTTATTTCATATTAATACATATTAAAATGAAAATATTAATTTAATAATTTGATGTAATAATAATAATAATAATAACAACAATAATAATAATAATAACGCATGTAAACCCTCGTGTTTATCCCATCTCTCTGTATCCTCTCTCTTCCTTTTCTCTTCATTTTTTTCCTAATTTTTATCTATTTCAAAATTTTATCACAGTTTAGAGTAGGTGAAGAGTTAAAAAAAAACATTTATATTTGATTAGATTTTCAAAGAGAGTAAGTTCATTTTTATTCTAATGATTCTTTATTTTTTGTTTTCCCTTTGGATTTAACCATCAATTTTGATTGGGACAGTAGAGAAAAATATTTCTCTCAACTTGTTTTACCCCATACTGAAATTTGATAATATTTGAATAACATATTTTAGGTCCTTAAATTCAAAGTGATTTCCCTTTTTTAGCTTAAATTTTCACTAGAAACAAATAATTTCAGGTAAGGAAACTTATATGTGTTTGAATAGAACCTTAGGATAGTTGATTTTAAGTTAATATAGAAACTCTATTATGCATGTTGAAGTATATAGTTATTTAAACAGGTCAATTTGAATGGTTTGGAGTGTATGAAATCAATTGAAAAAAGATGCTTAAGCAAATCGTAGTTTGCCTTAATCATTTAGAATTGGTTGTATTGAAATATTTATAAAAAGATCTTTGAAAATATAATTTAACTTCTTTAGACAAATTTACTAATATTTTCGCTTAACTAAGATGATTCTCACTCAAGCAAAAATTGTACTAAAAGATTGATTTTTCAACCTATTTTTTTTCAAAAAACATTCACTCAAATGAGCCCATATTAATTATAAATTTAATTAACATTATTAATAACATTATTATTATTAATCTTAATAATAATAATAATATGAGTAATAATAATCATAATATTGATTACAAAATATTTTTTTTAAAGGTAATGTACATAGGTTCTATTTGTGTTCATGAAACTTAAGTTCGATTCTCTCATACTTACAATTAATAATAAATAAATACAATCAATAATAATATTTATGGTGTTTACTGCTAGAATTTTGACACTATGGACGTCGGTAACAATACCTCACGAACTCATTAATTACTAAACATAAGAAAAAAAAAATTGATAAAAATAATAGACAATTCCAATTATAAATTTTGCAAAATAAGACCAATTTTTTTTATTGTAACAATTAAAATAGAAAGTGTGGTTCTAGAAGAGAAAGAAAAAAATATTATATTTCTCAATTACAAAATTAAAAACTTATATAATTTTAAAAAAATTAAAACAATAAATATATGCAAATTTATTATTTATTATTTTATTAATTTTATAAAGTTAGGAATTTTTTATAATAATAAAAGTCATTTGCCTTTTTTTTCAAAACTTAACTCTCAACTATATTACTTTTTAAATGATCAAAAGTCTAACTTTTTTATGTAAATAATTTTAAAATATGTGACTTTTAGTAAATAAACGTAACCTAACTTATAGTTAACGTTGTCATATACTTTGGAGAACAAGGTCATCATTGGACATGTGTAATTAGAGACTCTAAATAATAATTGACCCAAATTGTTTTTCACTGAAATAAAAAAAATTAAAGTAGCCTATAAATAAGAAGTCTTTCTATAACACGAAAAATATATATTCATTATAAAAACTGAACGGTCCAATTTGGATAACTATTAATTAATAAATAAACTTATGAAAAGTTCAAATCCATAAACATGCTCATATGGTATCATTAAATGTGAGCCTTCACTATCAATATAACCTATGTATAATTCTCATTATATTCATGAACTGGACTATTAAAGATACAACCAATTAAATATCTTCAAATATCGCAAAAAAAAATCAAGTGAAAAAATCATGACAAGAACAAAATTACTAGTATCTATACCACTCTTCACTTTTAGTTTATTTTTTTATAATTTTTTATTACAATAATATGGTAATTATTCGTTTGGCATGCTAGTTAATTCTTTTGATAACTATATGTTGTAATAATTATATTTTATTAAAAAAATTATATACACGTATGTATTTCCAGTAATAATAATAAATCAGGTTACTAGTTCTCATGAGTGAATATGTCTTTCATGTATTTAATTAAATGTACATATTAATCTATTATAATTTTAACATATAATTGATCATATTGGGAATTGTAAAAATATAAAAATAATGAATTATTTTATACTTCAATTAATATTAAGTGATTTAATTGATTATTATAAGTAATGATAATTAATTGTTTGAAGTTTGTCTTAAATATTCACAGAAATAATTGATTATCCCTGAAATAGTATATTAGATTGTTGTTATTGTATTTCTAAATTAATTAAGAACAATATCATTAATTATATCTTACAGTTAACAATTAAAATTCTTACAATCATTTTTGTATAAAATTAAGGTTCGTTGTATATCTCATAAGATAGTACCTATCAAAATAATTACAAACAAACATTTACTTTCAATAAATTTTCAATAAAAAAACAAATGTAATCTTGGTCACAATTTTTTGCTTAAGAATTTTGACTTTGAAGGATTTTAGAGAAAAATATTACATCATCACTACAAATTATATCTTTCTTTAATCTTTCTTTTTTATTTTGAAATGTTTTTGGTGACAAGTTTTAAGAATTTTTATACATAATTGCTTATCATGTGTGATTATAATCAAATATTTAAAATATTAGAAATAGAGGAATAATCTCACGAAAATTATAATAACTAAAATTCGATATAAATTAAGATAATATGGAACAAATAATGTAAAAAAAAAAAATATGTCAATCTTCTTAATTCTCTTTCTTTATTTTTCAATTTTTTTATATTATTTCGTATTTTCTTATTCTACATCCCTTAAACAAGAATTACTAGAAGAAAAAAATCTCAAATTTATTATTTCTACAAAAGTTTTAAATACTACTCCATTCTTTCTCAATTGTATCGGTCGGTATCGGACGAATCAGTCTCGGACCTGGTGACCGAAAGACTGAGTCAAATAACACCTAAAAGCCCGCAATAAATGACAATAATGACAGTTACAATAACACTTAATGAGTCACATTCATATCCTGAAATATGCGGAAAATATCTTCGACAAATCAGCTAAATACTGATTAACTGAAATATGGTACAAATATACTCCAGATATCCCAACATACTTATATTCCAACATATCTCCCTACAAATCAGGGATCACGATACGTATCCGTGAATAACTGATGTTAAGCTCATCATAACAAGGGTCCATAATCAACACTATAAATAAACCCTCTACGGAGTCTACGTTTGAGTAGTTGTCATCTTTTTGGCATGAGCCTGATCACCTATTTGAGATTGCTCCCCCTGTTCAAATTCGTTGAGTCGTTGCTTTAATTCTTTATTTTATTCCTTGATAAGGTGCATATTCTCTTCATTCCTTCACTGATATTTTATGCCTTTCTGACGCATTTCCTCCATCTGTGCCTGGAGTGTTTGAATTACTGTAATCTACTCCTCAATGATCTAATCGTGGTTGAGCGCATTCCTTGTTGACACCATTGTTGCTAATCTGGAGTTGCTTCTGAAATTGATTGCTATCTCGGTCTCATGGTGGGCGTCAATAGTACCTGTATAGGTAAAATGGACCTAGATAGTACTTGGAACTGGTTGTACAATTATTGATGTGCTGGTAGCCTCCTTGCTCCTTCCTTCAAGTCTCCTCCTTTAGTTATCGAAGCTCGATTAGGGTGAACCTGAAAAAAGTACTCTGACGCTCAAGTAAGTACTCTGTGTAACGAGTGTATATTGTAAAGTTGATAAAAGTGTACCTTACACTTCCGCAGAGGGTTTATTTATAGTGTTGATTATGGGTCCTTGTTGTGATGGGCTTAACATCAGTTATTCACTGATATACATCGTGATCCCTGATTTGTAGGGAGATATGTTGGAATATAAGTATGTTGGGATATCTTAAGTATATTTCTACTATCTTTTAGTTAATCAGTATTTAGCTAATTTGTCGGAGATATTTCCCGCATATTTCGGGATATGAATGTGACTCATTAAGTGCTATTGTAATTGTCGTTACTATCATTTATTGTGTACCTTGAAGTGTTCTTTGACTTGATTGATCGGTCACCAAGCCCAAGATTGGCTCATCCGATGCCGACGGTTACACCTGACCCCAGGCTTGAAGAAATTAATTTCTGAAGAGTCATAAGATGACCGTTGAGCTTCCCGATGGGAGATGTGACTGTTCAGCGCATTTAATTGTTGTCAGAGATGTGACATGCGCTTTTTGGAAAAGCCATCGTTTGGTAAGCACGATTTGATCGAAGAGATCTAACGGTTGATAATTCGTGACATTTCAAATGCCGAGTGGCATGAACCCTTGGATAAGTATTGATCTAATGGTGCTGAACAGGGTGGGTTTCCCTCTCTCTCCTCTTGGATTTTCTAAAAATAGAAACACTAAGGAACGTAATAAGTTTTACTACTCACTCACTGTGCAAGAGTTTACATAGCTTGCTTCAAGCGCCGAGTCTTCCAACAAATTTCTCTTTCGCATTTCCTCAAAAGATTAGTAATGTCTTCCTCCACCAAGTCTTCTGATATTGTTTTAAATATAGAGTCTTCAGAGCCTACTCACACCACATCTGGTGGTGTGAGAGACGTGAGTGGCTCGGACCATATGGTCGACCTCATGTCTGAGCTACGAATGGGTTGATCCACGTGTCTTGGATGTCCCTACTTGCTTCAGAGATCCAACCGCTTTAGATGGTTTTTTTTATCTAAAGTGTCTATCTTAAAACCTGACTCTCCATCGGATGCAGTGGCAGCCGATAGTTGCAGCCACATCGACTAGGTATGTCACGATCGGGAAGGCACTCTGCAGGATTTCTTTTTTGTATAGAATACCTTTCTCAATGACTTAAACGTTACCCTACCGTTTGATGAATTCACGATGGGGGTCCTTCGAATCTTTAACGTTGCACCAACCCAATTACATCCTAACTCATGGGCGTTTCTTCAAGCGTTTGGAATTCTTTGTGATATGTTTAGATTAAAACCAACCCCTCAATCCTTCTTGTTTTACTACAACTCTAGATCGAGTACTCCAGTGAGTTGGTTGTCCTTGACTAATCAACCAAGTTTTGCTCCCTATACCTCATCTTACAAACATTTTAAGGAGAAATATTTTAAGGTAATTGTAGAACCAGACAGTAAACTTTTCTTTAAGATTCGGAAGGGAAAACCAAATTTCATTTTCACTGGACAAAAACACCGACCAAATATGTCTCCTGGCCAAGGTCTTCAATGAGTTCCTAAGACAAAGAAATCTTTTATATGTGCTTGATGAGCTCCCGAATAGGTTACCTCCTCGGGAGCTTTTAGCATTGTACGAGTCGTCCCAGAGGTGGACTGATCTAACTGGTATGTAAATTTCCATTGCATACGACTTTATTCATTATGTTTGTGTTTTGTAGAAATCATGTCTCAAGTAAACCCGAAGTCTGCCAATTATCTGAAACCATTGAAGCGGTAAGCGGCGATAAGGAAACAGAGCGGTTTTGAACTAGTTTGGACCGAAAACTCGACCCCTCCTGTCAATGTGGGCCCCCTAAAGACTACCGTGCCTCCATTAAATCCAAAGAAAAGAGGTCGTCCGAAAAAATCCACCTAACAACGTACCGAGGCAAGTCCCTCCTCTCATCCGCTCTCCATGCTCGGCCAACATCTTCAGTTGGCCCAAGGCATTCAAGTTATGATGACTCCCGAAGAGGAGAGCATCTTAGCAGTCGTCCCCACAAGTGACTTGGTGGTGGAACTGGCTGAGTTGCATAACTGTTTGTTGGTAACCGGTTGAACCTTCGATGAAAACTTGGAGTGAAACTCAACTACCATGGTAGCTAAACTGAAAGCCAATCAGAACGAGTCCTCGAGCTCTTTAAAGGCCACGTTGGAAGCAATGGGGTCGTTGGATGATAAATTGCACCAAGTCGGTACTAAAGTTGATGAGGTCAAAAAAAAGGTGTCGGCACTAAAGGCCGAGCTAGAGGCAGAGAAGGCCAACCATGACAAGGCAGAGAGTGAAGGGACCAACAAAGAGAAAGCACTTACCAGAGAACTAGAGGAATGTCAATCATTCATTCTCCGCATAAGCAAAAACTATTTTTATCAAGGTCTCTAATAGGTCACATACTTTCATGGCGTTCCACTTGAAGACGACCAATATGACATGAACAAGGACATCGTAGATGGCAAATTCATATCGATCGAAGGAGATGAGGATGATAATATGGAAAACGTCGAAGGTCAAGGGGATAACATTGACGGTCCCCATGGCGAAGTTGAGCCCTCCTTAGAGGAGTTGTAAATTCTTGTAATTTTTATATTTTGATTTCTCTTGGGCCCGAGATGTGAGCCTTAAACACTTTTAATTCCTGCTTTTTACTTTATGGTTGAATACTTCAAATATTTGCAATATTTAATCCCTGCCTAACGATAAAACTTCAATATTTGAATCTTTTTTTATTTCTTTGCGATAATGTCTTTAACTTGACTGATTAAGCCTTTTGCAATATTGATAGTGTCTTTAATAAGTTGTACATAGGACTCTAACGATGTTTTTCAATCACCAAAACAAATGATGTGATCTTGACAAGTATAATGGAATAATTTGGTTGAAGTCGTAATCGGAAATCGGTGTAACTAGTAATGGCTGATCGAGCCTTTAAATATCCTTCAAGTTTGACTGAGGGATATCAATAACTTGTAGTTATCATAAGAAATAGTATACATGGCCGACACAAAACTGAGTAGTAAGAAAAGTAAGAGAATTTGATGTGTTGGTCTTGATTACTCGAACGGTATTATAATTCATTTGACCGATGAGTCGCAATAATTCACAACCTAATTTTATTTAAAAAAATAATAAAAATAATTATAAAATAATCATGACATCTTTATTCTTTTATTATAATTGACCAAAAAACTAGTATAATTTTGTGTGATAATTGTGTCGTTTTATTTTTTTTAAATGAGGTCTTTCTATAAATTTCCTGTACAGTGATATGATGATTTTTTAAGTGTGGGTAATGATATTTCTAACAAACCATTACAAAGTTGTTTGGTCTCTATCTTTTGAAAATTATATTTTATTTTCAGTAAAAAACAATCATGGTATAATAATTTTTAAAAAAGTTCTCAAAAAGAAATATTTATCATTTTAAGTTTTCAAAACTAAAACATATCTTCAAGTTTTTTTAGCTTTATATTACTTATGTTTTTTTCTTGCACTTTAACATCTAACTTTTTTACTCTTTCAATTAGAAAAATAGTTTTGGAAATTATGTTTAAAACAGTTTAAAATATATAAAACAGAAAGGCAACTAAACACATTCTAATCTTTTTAACCCATAAAAATTACCAGTATTTGGAAGTAGAATTTAAATCTAATCCAACCTTACAAAATAGATTAATAAGGTGAGGTTTGCACCAACTATATAATGAGTGATTTGATACTGACCTGAAAATGGATTATCTTATTAATACAATAAGATAAACTCTAAATGATTATAATAACATATTAAGAATTAGACTTTAAGTTTAACTCAAATAGTCAACGTGGGATCTCTCATAATTAGAATTGAATTTGTTTAAAACGAATCAAACACCCTCTAATCGCTTTACCTATACACAATTGGTTCCTAATTTTGTATTTGAATGCAAGATAAGAAATAAAAGGAAGGATAATAAAATGTTTTAGTTTTTTTATCAATAAAAAATAAATAAATTAAAATAGACAATTTAAATGTATGTTTTCGTTAATCTTTGTCTAAAACTTTGGAACAATAAGAGAAAAGATACTAGGAATTATCATGTAATCCTAAAAGGAATTTTGTCAATGCATGTGTCTTAAAAACACAAGTTCTTAAAAAGTGCAATACAAATTATTATAGAATAAAAAATACTATGCCTTATTCGTGAGCTAAACTTAGGTGATTAAGATAATTAATTGGAAGTTTATAACTTTTTTTATGATTTTATTCTTCTTCTATCTTGTATTCCCACTTCCAAACGTATCTCACATGTTGTTCTTTTTCCTATTATAGGTAGAGCTTTAACTTCTTCTTTTTTTTATCAGCAGGTAGAGCTTTAACTGAAGTATGAAAATGAAAAACATAATGAAAACAACCTGAAAGCGAAGGTATTATTTATTAAGTTCGGTTCATCATTTGAAGGTGACAGTGATACTCCCAGGCCCCATTGAAAATGAAATTTGTATTTCTATTATTTAGTTAATAATTTTTTTATAAGATAAAATTCAATTAAAGTTCGACCACATATATACTTCTCAAAATAATATTCATTAAACTGGATTGTTTAATACAGTGATTATACATCATTTACTCATACATGCTCAGAATAATTTATGTTACAGAAAATATGTGTTTTATTTTTATTGTATATGGAATCTATTGGTTTTTTTTATTATATATTGTTCTAGTTGTTTATTTTTATCTCAGGTGAAACTTCTAACTTATACTTATTTTCTTAATCTAAATTATTATTTACTATTTTTATTAAAATTTTGAAAACACACCTTCAAGAAACAAAAGGCCGCATACTTACTCGACATCTGGTTACCTTACAATCTTACTATGCTAACAACACGCAAAGTCTAAACAATGTTATTAACAGGTAAATCATATACTAAACATTTTAAACCATGATGAAGAAGTAATTGGATTGAACTAAACATTTTAAACCATGATTAAGAAGTAATTGGATTGAATGGAGTCTCACATAATCTTCCGTATAATCAAAGACCCAAAGTTACCACTATAAATAGATGTACACCTCAGATCAGAAGGTATGAAAATTTTAATATTGAAGTAACAAATCTATTCAAATAAAAAATACTTAAATATTAGATATCAATTTAAAAAATTATTTATTATTTATATAAACTAATTTAGATATCAATAACTTTTTTAGTCTCTAAAATAATATATAATTTAGTCAATATAATAATTGAATTTTTTTTTCTTTAAAATTAATTTTTATATAATGATTTTTTTATAATAAAATTAATTGAACTCAAAAATTCCGACAAATTCGCAAAGGAGAAACCGTCCCTACAAATTTGAGAGAAAGAAACACAATGCATAAGAGTTATGTTGATAAAAAAAAAAAAAAAAATTCTCTCATCTCTTCCTGTTTTGTTGAAATCTACACACTTTTTCTGAGATTTGTCTTTGGTCGAACTTTTAAGGGAGACTCTTGCCTCTTAGGCGTGTGATACAGCTAGTAACTCACTATCTAGGATAGGTAGTTCATCCCACTACCAAGTATTCCTTCCAAAGTATGATCATTTGTGCATCCAGCTTTAAAGTTTTAGTTGATACACAAAAAGAATATGTCAACACAACCTAATCCATAAGTTTTTATCTATCAAAACAAATTTTGCTGGACAAAGATTTGCCTTTTCTCACAATTATATGTGTGGCAATTTAGCATGTTTTATGGCACAATTTAATTGAAGAATATTTTGGATTATGTGCAACTCTAATAACGGGTATAGTTATGTATAAATTCTTAATTTTTTCTTGTAGAGATAAGAAACAGAGAGAATTACTCTTCTTTGATATTAAAAGAATAATATCAAATATCATCTACTCAATCAAATATTTATTAAATTAATAACATTGATGATTGAGATATTTAATAACATTAATCAATTATTAAAACCATGAAATAATTGTAAATACAATATTTAAATATATTTTTAGTTCTTCATTTTAATTCAGTGGTTCTTTTTAGTCCTTAAAAGAATATGTAAAAAATAGTAAAAAAACAGAGGTGTTACTTCGTTTTCGTTCACTCCATGAGTATTGTTATTTACCTGTCATATGGAGTACATGAAACCAACTAGCATGTGTGATTAATGAATCCATTTCTAAAATAAAACATTTATTATTTTTATAAATTATAAATTAAAGGATGAGCATTTGCTTTGTATAAGGTTAAATCATTCTAAGTGATTCCTATTTATTTATTTTTTGTTGTTGATAAAAAAAATTATAAATTATTATTAAATCCTTAAAGTTAACTAGAAAAAGGAACTATAGGTTTGTTTTCTTTGAGTAAAAAATTAGTTGACATGTTTTTGTTGGCTGGATTGTGTTCATGCAAGAAGCTATGAGTTTATTTTCCCAAAAAAAAAAAATGAAAATGGTTTGATAAATGATGAGCTGTGTAATTATTCATTAATCATAGGTCGTAGTTGGTAATGCGTCTCATGGTTGTCACGTAAATAAAAATACTAGAGAAAGATAAAATAAAGACCAATACCGTTTTTAAAAAAATAAATAAATTAGGGGGATAATTTATTCTATCATAACTAAAATATATATTATGTCAAATTGAAACCTGATTAAAATACAAATTAGGTTAAAACAGTCATATCATTCATATGCACTTAAACAATAAATATTTTACAGAGCCATCTTATTGATGATATAACTTTTTAAGTTTGCATGATAAAAGATAACAATCTTACCAGTTATAATCATTTGTGATTAAATGTGAATGTAAAATTATTTTACATTTATCAATATTTAGTTTATTTTCTTAAATTTTGTTACTATGTTTGAATTATTTAATAGCATTAATAAAAAATTAGAACTGTGAAATTTTTGTAATTATAATATCAATTACGGTAAAAATTACGTATCAATGGTATATTATAAGTTTTAACACTACAAAAAACAATACCTATATTTTTTTTTTTTATCAGCAAACAATACCCTATATATAGTGAAATTATACGTTTATTCTTAATATGAAAAAAAAAACAATTTTAGATTAGATAAACATGCAAAATATATAAAAAAAATTAAAAAAAAAATCCAAGCATCTGAGCAATAACTAACATCTGCCATGCTTAACTGAATTGAACGACGAAGAAAAAATATATATATATATATATATATATATATATATATATATATTAACGGTGCCATAATTGGAATAAAATTGACATGTGCATTATCAAGTGTTGGACACATATTAGACACATTGATAAAAATCAATATTGTGACAAAGGCAAACAAGGAAACATTCCCAACAATAGAACATAAAAATCACATAAAGAGGTAGTGCACAAAAGGGTTTCTTTTTAGAAATGATGTAAAGTCTCATGTTCGATAATTTCTTCCCTTATTCTATATCTTTCATGGGATAAGATGCCTTGTGCTTAACCTATTTTATTCTTTTCATCGTACGTTATAACAAGCTTGTGGTCGAGGCTCCTCGTTATACCAGTGAACTAGTGAGTTTGGCGAAACCAATTATGTTGGTTGAGCATTGATGTAGCTGGACTTATGAACACAACCACTAATAAATACTGTAGACATATAGAACATACTTGCATGCATATTATTTGAATATATTCTTTGTATGGCTTAAGACATCAAGCATTTTGCACTTCATTTTTTTTAGTTGTATTAATAAGCGAATTTTAAATCACTCCAAGATCTTCTAACTCGTGTGTAGGACCATATATTTATAAGTGATCCAATAATAGTTTTATAAGACCGACAAACTCTCGTTAGGATAGTCTATAAATGATTCTGATACTATATCAAAAAGTGTATTTTAAGTCTATCTCAATCTTACAAAAGTAGTTCGTCAGGTTTGCACCCACTTATGTACTATAAAAAGTTTTTATTTCTAGTTGATGTGGGATCTCTAACACATCCTCATGCCAAGGACTATCAACTTTTTTTTTTTTATCAGTTTTTTCTGTCATGGTTTGGACTTAGTAGCTAATACAATATGGTTGTGCATGTTGGGATGCTGCAAGCAATAGAGTTGGCATGGTTGAAAAGAAAACTATGCAAGATACCTGCACAACTATATAGATGGTTATTTTTTCGTTCTTTGGAATGAAGCATCTTTAGGTGTTGATATATGAAGAGAAGTAAGGACCAAGCAAAACACATATAACATAATATATGTCTGGAGAACCATGCTTAATCACAACTCTTACATGCAAGAGGGAAGAGGTATTGTGAATCTCTGAAGAAATTTCTCTCAATTTTCTCATGTGCTTCTGATGCAGAAATTTTAAGTGTCTAATGGGTGGAGTTTATGTTGCTAGTCATACAACTCCACAAGTTCACTTGTGTGGGATTTTTTTTTTTGGATCAACAATGTTCACTTGTGTGGGATGGATGGTGGTAGTGGTGGTTTTTTGGGGGTAATTGTAATTACCGTTTTGTTGACCTTTGTTATATTTTGGGGTTATGCCGATACATAACCTTTTTTTTTATAAGAGGGTTTGGATATTCCTAAAATATTTTATATTTATTCATTCTTTTGTTGATTTATAGAAAAACTCATGCGTTAAACTATATAATTATGAGTAGTTCAATAGCAGTTTGATTAGCTCAACAAATTTTCGTTAGGATAGAATTTATACCATATTAGAAAATAAGACTTTAAATCTAACGCAACTTTATAAAAGTGACTCATAAGATGGAGTTTACTTCCATTTATATATCATAAAATTATATTTATATGTAGTTGATGTGAAATTTTCAACATTAATTAAGCATTGATGTAGTTAGAGTGAGGAAGAGAACCATTAATAAATAGTGTAGACATACAGAACATACATACATGCATATTATTTGAATATATTCTTTGTATATGTTAAGACATAAAGCATTTTGCCCTTCATTTTTTATTTTTTAGAGTTATCGTTCCCTTTCTTTCTGAATACATGTAAACGGAAGAAGAAGAATCATATCCATCCCTCTGAGTTTCTTTGCTGAAATCAAATTGTGGCCATTAACCAAGATTCGAACACATTGGATCATTGTTCTTTTTTGTTGTTGCACTTCCCCTCTAGCTATAAACTTCTAAATGTGCATATATGTAGGGAAAATGCGATATATTCGATGACATGTGTATGTGGGGCGGTCATTAGAGAGTGAACGTGTAAATCAAACAACCATCACTTGCTAAGATTTTCCTTGCCATTTTCCATGCTAAACTTGTTCGATCTTTTTATTATTCAGTAAGTTTCTTGGAATGTTATTACATGTCTCGTCAATGGATCCACCATTCAAAAAGTCGCAATGCAAAAAATAATAATGCGCACACATGATCGTGTTAGAAGGAGAAATTTTTATTTGCTCATGGAATAAGAAAATATTTACTTTAGAACATGCATTGTATATATACTACTAACTCAATGTGAATTCATATTATAATATTATTATATATAGCTAAGTTGGCACACTACATGACATGACCTGTGATAATAACTTTTTGCACAACTTGTTAGATATTCATTAGAAACATTTACTGGAAAATTTTGATGATAAATTTATTTAATCCATATATAAAATCATTACAATGAATTTATAGAACTTTTTATATGATGTTTAACATAAATTTTGTAGAATACTTAAACGGTTGAGAAGGAGGATGAAGCATCGTATTGAAACAAAAATGTTTCTGATTCCTTGACACCTGGATTTATGGTAGAAACATCTACTGAACATTACAGCATATAATCTAATCTTAGATTTCAAGCTAGGGCTTGCTTGCCATACAACTTTGCTCAATGATTTATTTACCTTCAAAAAGGATTTTGACAATATATTCCTTGATACTATCTGTAGTCACATTATTTATTTGCATAAAATAAATATTGTACAAGATCTATATAAGAAATTGACTTTAAATTCGTTCAATAACAAATATTATGTATATATATTGAAATGAATGTGTCGCCATTATTTTTGTTATTTTCAATGAAGAAGGATTGAACATGATTAGTGGTTTTAAAAGTAGGGTTAGGCATATGCTTCATCGGCGCATAGGGTTTTGGTATGAACTTGATAACGACAAGCACTATGAGAGGAGATCTCACTTTTAACAATAACCTAAAAAATATTTACTTTAAGCAGACATAAATTTGATTGAGACGTCCATTTTCCACCTCCTGCTAACTTATTTTTTCTAGTGTCACACTTGTCCTTTAATTTATTGCCAAGCTTTTCGATTAGAATTAAATTAGTGTTGCCGAAGACATACTTTGCTTTAGATCATATATTTAAATCTCAATTCAACGTGTTAGATTTTTACTCTTAGTCATATTTATTTAGAGAATATTATTATAATTATTGTATTTGAGGTATCCTCTATTTAATTAGAAAAAACATCATAACTTTATTTCTAAAAAATATTTCCGTATTAAGAAAATATATATATATATATGATATATATTTAAATTATATTTTATTTTGACTTCTAAATAATATGAGATTAAGTATATTAGAACAAGTTTCATAGTTAAGATTTAAGTAAATAATGATTTATCTTTCGGAAAACCTTTTCATTTCTCCTAATCAAAGGTTAAGGAAACAAGAATTTTCTTTAGAATATTTTTTCTATCCTACTGCATAGTGGATGCCAAATAATTTTATTGGAAAGGAGCCTGTAAGAAATTATATAATAATAAAATATATAAATACAAAAAAGTTAATAAAAAAATAAAATAAATACTTCTTCTAAAATTAACCTGAATTTATAGATTCTTTAAACTATATTAAAATATTTAAAAAATATTTAAAATAAATAAAATATATGATTAATTATTAATTATTCGTTATTTAATTAATTATAACGATAAAATTAATTTAGATATTAATCAACAAAATAATATCTAATTTCATTAATATAATAATTAATTATATTTTTATCTCTAAATTTTGTATCTCTCTTCTTCTCCTTATTCCCCGATTTCTCTATTATTTGACGCAAACCTTAGAAGCATTCCCTTATCAAGTGTCAACTAGAAGAAGGGGCTTGCAGGGAGAGGGACGAAAATCTCAATGCTTCTCGATTTTCAAGGTTTATATTTGGAGTGTTAGTGACCTTTTTTTTTCTTACTAATGTAGTTTAAAATACCCCCATTTTAAAAAACATGATTTAAAATATCTACATTTTATAAGACATGACCCATAATTGTCAACACTAAAGTGCTACTTTCAATAAAATAGGTGACATTTTTAGTGTATATTTTGGTTTGAAGGGGAATAAAACTTAATATATAGACAACAATTAGCTTATTTATATTTTAGATAGTTATTTCTAAATCGTTGTCATGTCAAAATGTCCTAAAGCCAAAAAAAAATCATGTGTATCCTTTATATTGGTTCTTAATAACTAATTTTTTAATAAAGTATTTGTTGAAATTTCAATTGATTGGAAGTCTCATTGGCTGAAATGGAATCCAATAAATTTATCTATATAATAAATGTGACTGTATTTAGTGTATTAAAGGTTTTGAATGGAGATTAAAATAGATGGGCCCATTGGAAAAGAAATCAAACTCATGTCTTAAAAATATGGAGGTGCAGGAAGAATTGCTCCACATAATTTGAGTTTGAAAACTTAGCTACATGACTTGATATGCTTGGTGGAAGGTTGATCTAAAAAATTTCTTAGAAGTATGTAAATATTTGTGAAGAGTAATTTTAGTCATTTAAGTTGGTATTTTCATTGCTAGTTATCATTGAAAATAGGAGAATACTTTTTTTATTAAATTTAAGTAATATCATGTTTCATTTGTTTTAAATTTTATAAAAAGTTATTTGATAAATATTTAATATTGATGTCCGTATACATATTACTTAACTAAAATAGAAACGAGATACAAATTTTCAATAAATATTATGTTATTTTCATTCAAGCCCGAATCTGGAACATTTTATCTTCTTCAGGCTTGTATATTCCAAGATGTTTTGTTTTGAAAATTTTATCGCGTGTAAAAATGAGATACAGATTTTGAAAACTTAATCAGTTTAATTAAATTTCCATTTGCGTTATTTTCTTCCTTTTTATCTTTGTCTTGTTAATTTATTTTGCAAAACAATTAATCAATGTTTTAGACAACTAGAAAAAAACTAAAAGATGAAACCTAATAATTCCTTCCAGAATTCAGCCCTGAGATATAATTAGGTTTATCTAACTTCATTTAAATTTTTTAAAAAATAGGAACCCTCTCTATAAAATCCCCATTCCTAAATAAATTGAATTTTCAATTAATTAGTAGCTTTTCTTCCAAATTAAATTTTGAATCTTTAAATTAAATATCTGAAAACTGTACATTTATCTGTCAGAAGTTGATAACCGTAAGAACGAAGTCACTTCACAAGTCCCAAACTATGTTGTTTGCAAACGTAATTAATATGCAACGGAAAAGAATAGGACCCACTAATTGTATAAATAAAACACAATCTTCATTCTTTATCTCTACTATTAGGGTTCTATCATGGTGCTTAGATAGTTGTGCAAAATCATTAATTGCTTGATGGTACCTGTAGCTAAACTAATCGTAACATAAATTTGCATATATTCCTTATTGCAAAAACTTTGCATTCTTAATCACCTGTCATTTAACAAAACCATGAAAATACTTCAAACCTTTTACTAACTTTGACCTTCTTCATCTAAACTAGACCTTGCCAAATACAATTTAAAAAACAAAGTATTTATAACTTGTTATTCTCAAATAAAACAAATTAGTACTGTAATCACTTTTTAGAGTTGAAGATTTCCTTGATCCTTAGTCCAATGGAGGTAGTTAGTTAGCACAAACCATTCATGCATGCATATGATTACAGTCATTTAGCTTAGACTCGTATACAAACCACACAAAGCTGATATTAATACAAATTGTATATTATAACACAGTCAATATCACCACTCCAAGAAAGAAAAAAACATGGAGATAAATGGTCATAAAAGAGGAACACGTGCAAGAGATTGATGGGCAAACTCGTGACCACCCCTTTGCAAATCCTACAGTTTCTATACAACAGCAATGGCATTGCTCATCAACAACATCAACAAAAGCCTTATCCCAGTTGGTGACAAATGGCATTACTCACACAAGAAAAAAATGGATGCAAGTTATCTAAGTTGCCTAAAGCACCAGTAGACACTGCCAACACTGCCATTGGAAGGCACTGGAGGAAACATGCATGTACATAATACAAATGCAAATGCATTTGAGATGCCCTTCAATATCTAAACTCACACCCTCCAAACTGAGGTGAAACAGTAGTTAGACGAAGTTATGTTCACCTTAAGTCTTTCAGAGTGGATTTGATGCCAACAAACTACAAGTGGGTGTTCATTGCAAACTACTAGGCCTACCAGTTGCTGGTATCTGGGTAGCTTGTGGGAAAGAATGATACACCATCATGTTGTTATCAGCTGCATTTGATGAAGATGATGCACCACCCTTCACTGTTTGATCCAAAAGACGAACCAGTGACATAAATATTTCCATCCTCGTCACATCCCTGTTTGCCTGCAAAGCAAAATTTGTGAGGTGACTACCACAATATACAAACTTTTCATCATGATTCATGAGCATTTTTTAGATATGCAGATAACATCAAAATCAACACCCAAAGCCAGTATTACTTTTCAAAGCATATTTAACATAATCATCAAATGATCATAATGCAAATTTCGAGAGACTATCTATATAAAAGTTACAGATAAATTTAATATATTACAGCCATACATGAGAACGTCAAATGTTGAAAATCAGTAGTCCCCTACAAATACTAATTCATACAAGAAGTTCATAATACTTTCGAGTTATGATCATTTATTTCCCTTGACAGTGCATTACCTCAACTGCAAAGCGTGCCCAGATCTTGTCATTACGAGCTTCCATAACTCCCTTCAAGATGGTTAAACCTAATCCTCTGATTAAGTCAGCTATTTCCAGAAAGAAACCACGCTCCTCACAGAGCATCTGCAAAAACCAAGCAAAGACAACAGATTAGAGGCAACTCCTACATTTAATGTATAAAGGGATTTTACACAATCATAAAGCTTCAATTATTACCTCTACTAGCATCTGACGAGGTGGATTAAGATCCTCAACAATGATTGGACAAACCATTGATTGCGAGCCAACCTCATACGCCCATGTAGCCCCTCCCTCAAAGTTATCTTTTAATAGCAATCCACCTTCTTTACTAACAATCTGCATATTCAGGAAAGAATGAATTGTCAGTATTTTCCCCTCATTAATATTTCCTAAAGGTAAAACATTAAGTCAGTTATTCATCCTTTTGTTATATTCATGCTGCACGTATAAAAATATTGTAGGCCAAATACAATTTGTTATTCAATTCAACATATCAATACAATGCTGGTGAAAACAAAAACAATTACCAGATTGTAACTAGATAAGTTGCATGAATCTAACATACTGACAGAAAAGCAGTGGATCATATCTATACCTTAGATTCCCCAGTCTGTTTCAGCTTGTCAGCATGCTTTGTTACACTTTGCAGGAAAAGCATATGCTTGATGGTCTTCTCCAGAAGTGCATCTATGCTACACTGTTGAATTATAATAAATTAAAGAAAATAAAATCAGAACCCAGATCTGACAATTAAACAGAAAGTTCAGGACTGATACGAGAGGGCACAAGAAAGGCTACATACTTTTGCTCCATTTGGCACAATTTCCCTTAATTCTTTAACACGATCTTGAATCATTTGGCGATCTTTAGGTCGAGGTCTAGGATTCTCTCCAGGTTTAAGTCTTTTCCTATTTGATTTGCAAACTTCTTCTGGTCTCTTAGAGTATCCAGTTGAAACGCTGCTTTCACGTTTCACACTACTTCCATTCTCAACCCACGAACTAAGCTTAGAACCATATATGGAAGTCATTTGAGAACAGTTTCCAGCATCATCCTTGCTGCACCCAGACCTAGGAGAACTTGTTTCCCCAGCAGCTCTTTTAGCCCCATTCTTGGGAAAATCAAACAATCCCTTCAGCACATGATCAGACGGAACCTGCTTGCAGGCAGGAGAGGAAACGGAGGCAGTGCTAACCCTTGTCAGTGTTGTCCTGCAAGACATTTCATCAGAACTCTGTTTTGGGGCCGATTGAGCTTTTGAAACTACAGCATCTAAGAGGTGGTCAGAGCCCGCTCCAGAGAAGATGCCACTGTCTGATATTGCATCTTTAACTGAATAGCTATTATCAGGACATACACCTTCCAAATTCATGCATGCTGCCTTTTTATCTAGACACTCTCTGTTGGCCTCTGAATCAGTGGCAAGCAACTTATCCCAGTTTCCATTGAGTAGTTGCCTTTTCAAATCTACACCTAAAACATCAAAGAGATCATCCCCTGATGGAAGTTGAGTATAGGTCTCTTCATGTTTAACATTCCTTTTCGCCATATTTTGACTAGTAACATCTTTATTGAGGCTATCTTGAACAAAACCAGGGATACGATGACCCATAGGCTCATGCTCATTCAGATGAAGAGATGGAATCTTAAGAGCGGCATGAAGCAAATCGTCATGTATCCTTTGATCAGTTGAAACGAAAGCATCACAGGCATGCTTTAAATCAATGGGAAGGTTCTGAGCAGAGTTTTCTAGATTCGTGTGACTGGTAACTGATTGATTACAGAGATTAGGCACAGAACAGAGCCCAGCATCAGTTGTTGAATTGTTATTTTGAAGTCCAAACCCAATCTTGTGAGTTCCAGAAAATTCAGAAGTGGGTACTTTGTGAGAATTTGAAACAGAGCAGTTAATCATATTTGTTCTCAAAAGATTACTCCCACCACATATTGGGATTCCTCCAAATAGTGAACTGCTACCAGAACTCAGATTCTGCCCAAGAATTTTGCCTCCACCTGTTCTCAGTTGAGGCATATTTGAGGCACTTGATGGATTCATGTTGGGATTAACGTGACTCTGTCTTCCAACACCTGATGTTTGTTGTTCCATATAGTTAAGGCTGCAACTAAGATTTGATTGATTGAAGCCAGCTAATTCATTGAATGCAGATCTGGCATTATAAGAAGAATGTTGTTGCATACATGAATCCAAATTTGCAGGTATCACTTTAGCTTCAGCCTGGACGACTGTCTTCTTCGGTTGGCCATGGGCATTTATTTTTATCATTGAATGAGCCTTTGGTTGGCAAATGCTATCAAATATTTGGTTTGGGTCATAGGTTTGAGGTGTCAATACAGAATCCTGGTAATTATCTATTTCTCCCCTTGGCGGATGAGGTAATGGAGCAACAGGCCTTGAAGCAAGAGTAGAATTAGTTAGTTGGTTGGAGCCATTAGCTGCACAGGGAGTGCAGTTAGAAGTAACGACAGGTGGATCAACAGTGACGGGTACACCAAGTCTTTCATTAGAATTTTTTGCTGAATAGTCTTCAGAAAGAAGTGCAGCAGGTACACATCCCAATTGCAAGATCAAGTTCTTCACATCATTCACAAATCCAATATCTTCCATTATCTGCAGTAACAAGATTGAACAGCTGCATTAGCTAACATCGGGGAAGTAGACAAGAGCCAACTTACTTGGCTGCTATATTCAGTCTCAAGAAAACTCAAGGTATGTTCACAATCATGAACTTTTAAGGATAGGCACATTCTAAGCAAAAAAACTCGTGTCCTTTTTTCGGTTTTCAAGAATGGACACATTCATGCCATAAATGGTGTGATGGATGAATGGTATATGACTTTTAAGTTGACCTGAAGCACTTATTTGTAATCCAAAGAATGTCATCATAATCCCATTTTCCATCACAATATCATTAGAGACATAGTCTTAAGTTTCTTTAAAATTACTGAAAGCTTGAGAAAGACTTACTGGCAATAAAGAACCAAATTGAACAACCCCATGGGGAAGCACAGGAATAACTGCTACTGTCTGCAAACAATAATAGTCCACGATTAAGAAACAGTAAATAAAATCCAACTCAGGATAATAACTGCTGCTGTGAAACATCAAAAATATCACAAACCTGCATTCCAGCAGAAAATTGGTAATGCAACTCAGGATATACCTACAAATAAAACAGAAATAAAGAGAAATTAAAAGGAAGTTCAAATGTCCACCTACTCCAAGCCTTTGACCATTCCTGGAAATATATACACTCTATCACGTAAAAGAGGCTTATGTTATTCACTTCTTATACTACATTAATATACACTCATTTTGGCCAACAGCCTGAGTAAAAAAAATCCTTTTTAAAAAAATGAACCAAGACAATGGAAGATTATAGAAAATTGATTTGCCTTACCATCAAACTTCAAAAGGAAACCAAGATATTCATCATAAACTATTAGCACATAATCGAGGGGGAATATAATCAACTCCATACCTCTGGTGGATACGCATCTCTACTAAAATTGTTCATAAGAATCCACTGATAGTTTCCTGTAAATGTTGCCCGTCCAACGATCCTGGTTAACAACAAAAGACGGCACTTGAGTAAGATGGGATTGAGAAGGAAAACACTTAAAATATTGATAATGATAAACAATGAAAAGGCATAGGGAGCACCAACCCTTCTCCAGCAATACTGACGGAATTATTCACTATCATTTTTTTAATCAATCCACCGACTCTGTCCTCCTCCTGAATCCCCAGTTGAGACTCAGAAGAAAACCAGCACCCTTCCCCGTCTCGGTATGGAAAATTAGACATCCCAACAGTTCGTGGAGGGAAAGGAGATGGCAAGGGTTCATAGTAGTGATCTTCCCAGATTAACAGCCTGCCAAGTATACCATACTCAGTTAACTCAAACGCACAAACCATAGCTGCAATCAGGGCATAAAGTCAAAGCATAATATTTTGGCATTTAACTGGCATGTTAGAAAACATTATGGGAAAGCAAATACAAAATTTAGAAGACAAGCAACAATAGATTCTTACGTTTGGTTGAAAAAAAAAAGGTTTACAGGACAGGAGATTAAGAAAAGAAAATAAATAAAGCCGAAGTTTTCTATTTTTGTAGTTAATGTCTACCTGCAAAACAATACATTAAGTCAAGCACAAACTACTAATTATAGTTCATAATTCTTTTCACAATTACAAGCTTCAAGTTGAAGATCCTGAGCTAAAGCAAACCTTTTTTCCCACTTGTAATTGATTCAGGAGTTTAACTATTTACAGCCAAAAAATTCAACAGATTTTTCAACAGAATACTCAAAGCATCAAGGTGATTAGAATTAAATAGAGGGATTATCAGATTAAACCAGCACCGTCTCAAATTAGCTCAAGAAGAAAGGGGTCAGATTTTAATTAACGGAACAAGAAGATAAGACCAAACAGAATCAAACAAGTACTGAATCAATAGATAGTGCCTTTACAAATCAAAGCAAATAAACTTCTTTTTAGTTAAAAAAACAAACTTACGTTTTAAAAAAACAAAGATTCTTGAAAACAAAACCGAAGAGAAGCAACAAAGGCCAAATAAAGTTCCAAAACAGGAACTAACATGTGGACTTTATCTCGAAAACGAAGCAACCCCAGAAATAGAATCTAAACACTTGAGATCCCCTCTCTGAAAGTACGAGCATCAGAATCACATCCAACCGAAATATAAAACAAGACAACCTGATTCTCCCTGAATTTCTCACAAACCAAAAGTAGAGAGAGAGAGCTCAAGGCACAAAGAAAAGGCATTTGAAACTCACTTGGAATTGTTGCAACCGATCTTCCAAAACACGGCATAAGACCAGCGATTCCTTGAGCACAGAGTCCTCAAAACCTCTCTGAGCAAAAACCCCATTTGGTTTCTCGCAAAAGGGGTTCCGAAACCGGTAAAAAGTTATCCTTTTTCCAACGCAATGGAGTCACACTAGCATTCATTCACGAAGAAAGAGAGAGAGAGCAAAAGGCACATTCCCGAAAAACTAACTGCCACGGCACGATCCTCTCCCCGCCTGTTTAGTCCTCAACCCCCCGCTTCGTTTTCTCTCCGGATCCAAGTTCACGACGGTCAGTTTGCGACACGAGATGGCCATCCTCCGGCAGAGGAAGTTCTAGGGAGAAATAGGAAGGTAGAGAGAAAAAGAGAGCGCGAAGAGGAAGAAGAAAGAGCTCGAGAGTGACAAAGGCAAAAGGAAAAGTCTACACTATCCCACGAGACTCAAGCTTGTAGAGAGCTATGACCTCCATTTGTGCAGAGAATATGGTAGAAGAAAGATAAAGTTGCAGAGAAGAAGAAGAAGAAGAGGGCGTGGTTTAGTTGGTGAGGTGAAGTGAGAGTGAGGTCGTTGGTGTCTGCGTTTACGTTCAGGTTCTGTGGAACTGTGATGCGCTTTCTCTTTCTTTAGCTTCCTCTGTTCTGTTCTCTGTGTGTGGGGTGTTTTTTTTCTCTCTCTTTCAGATGACCCTTACGAGAAAATAAATGGAAGTGAGAGGAGGGGAAAAGGGTTGAGAAAAAGGAGGGATTTGGGGGAATATTAGAGAGGGAGCCACTCAGCAGAGAAAGGTTTGTCGGATTGTGGAACAGAGAAGCTCTGCTTTCAACAGCACTGGTGGTGGCCATGGCAAAATTATTGTTTCATTTCAAATTTTCCTGTGTTCAAGATCATTTTTTTACCAACACCTCATTCTCTTTCAAGTTCATTCTTATTTTCAATATTCAAAAATTAAATTATATACCTCAAATTTTATCTAGTTTAAATATTTCTAACTTCATTCATGAGTGTTTAAAATCTTGGTCAGTATTTCATGTAGATCATGTTTTTTAATGAGAGAAAATGTTTTTCTCTTACTTAAACATGATAAATTTGGACTATATATAAAACTAAAATTACATAATTAATCTTTTTATTTTTTATTAAATAATATAGAATTTTGTAGGTTGATAATACATTACAAAACATTCTTTTAAATTAAATTTCATGCTAAAATTGACTGAAAACCTGAAGTGATAAATATGCATTGATAAAGAAAAGCATTCAATAATTTATCTTTCCCCATGAGTTAGTAGTGCGGGTAGCTATCTCGCTGACGTCACAAATTTATTGCCCCTATCTTTTCTTTAAATTACAACAATGCCACATACCAACAACTTTCCTGCGATGAAGAAGGAGAACGAGGATATATCACAAATGGTGTAACAAAATGGAATAAACAATAATAGCTGCTAACTTTATCTAGGTTTGTATTTTAATTATGAAATTAAATTGAGTTAAATTTAATTGAAATTGATTTTTTTTATTATTATAGCTTATAAATCAACAGAATTTTGAGACAAATGTCTATCGAACTAGATTTCAAAGAAAGAGATTAAATATATTGTTTAAGGAAGATATAACTTTATTTAAAAAAATAATATTATAATTTAATAAAATACTCAACTCATTACATTTCTAATTAAACTAATTAAATAACTTATTCACTTAAAAAATAAATTATTATATATTTATGCCAAAATTATATATTTTCTTACAATTTTATTATTTTAACATAAAAAAATGTAAATACACACAACTTTTGAATCATATGTGCTTCAACTATTAATATTTAATGAAAATTATAAATTAATTTAGATGTTCCAATTCAAATCCGAATACGCTAATTTGTTGTTTCTTTGAATGGTAATACAACAAATTTAAATGAAATGGAAATTAACTTTGTTTATACTTTTTGTATCTAAATATATACTTTATAGAAAAAATAACAATGGTGGGTATGTAAAAAATTAGTAAGTGGTACTGTAGTGTAATGTTGAAAGAGTCAGTGATTTCTAGTATTTTATATTATTGATATTTGTGCAATTATATTTTTCATATGAATCATGTATATTTATTCTTTTTTATTTAATTTTAAAAGATAATTAACATCAATAAGGGAAGACTAACTATATATTTTTTAAAACTAATAATATATTAATACAAAATGTCCATATATTGAGAAATGTATGAATGCAAATATAAAAGTCCAATTCTAATATGATTAAATTTAAATACTGTATTTACTAACCTTTAAAAAACTTGCATTTATATATATTATAACAAATATATGCAATGAAGTTATTAGTTATTGAATAATTCATGGTGATTAAATATTGCATTGATAATTAAAAAATAGTACTTAAATATTTATTTATAATTAATTATATTTTATATTACTTATTAGAAGCTCGAAATTTTTTAAATATATGTTAACATTAAGAAAATAGTTATTCTTTATATTTTCTTTTTAGCTAAGTGTCTTATTAACTTAAGCATTAGTCTTATATACACGAAACTATCGTGGATATTAAGCAACTAGTCAAAATTTATCTCAACAAACTAAAAAATAAATCATTAGTTGACGCATGTTCTTTCAATATTAAATAAAAAAATTATTACTTTGATATGGGTGTAATTAAAGACATCAATTTACAATTTTTTAAATTTTTTTATTTTTTATATAAATCCAAATTTTAATTAAAAAAAATATTATTTTTTCTAATTTTACTAGTTACAACATGAAATAATTTACTATTATATTGTCAAAATATTAGAATTGTTAAATAAATTATATTAATGAAGTATATGGGCACATAAATGTTTCATTAAGATAGATTAATATATAATATGATTGATTTGGGGAAGAAGAAAGAGTGAGTGATGGATGAGGATGATGAGACATAAATAATGTGGAGTGATGTAGGATGTCTGTTGTTCCATGGCTTAAAGCTGGGAATTCTTATGTTTTGGACATTTTGCAATCTCTTGTTATTGAGATTTAATTCTGGGAATAATTTCCACTGTGACATTGATGATGGTTGGTTGTTTAGTTGTTCTGTGTGAATGATTAAAATGCCTTCCACATTTTTGTCATCCCCTTTTAATTAACTACTCATAAATTAAATGCATTCAGATTTGAAAATCAATAACATTTTTTTCTCCAATTAACTTTCTCTCTCTCCCATCACAAAACCTACTTCTCTTTTGAACCTATTTATTACTCTAGACACAAATTTCAAGTTCCATTATTAACATATATCCATATTTCATCTTTATAACCAATACTAACACAACTTCTTTAAAATTTACTCATTCGTATATATTAAATTTAAAGTTTTGAAATGAAAATAATGCATACATGGAAGAAAATGGAGATGAGAAAAAAATCATTAATTAATCACTTTATTGTAAATTATTGAAATTTACGAAATTAGTTATTGTAGGGAGTTTTTTTTTAAGTCTTTCCAAAAGATAAAAGTAAATTTTGTTGGGATGTTATTGTTAATGATTTATTTACTTTTATGAGGATTGTTGATAATCTGTAGCTATCAAGTTTTTATTTATTGGGTTTAAGATGAGAACAAATATGTTCATTGATATATGTGTTGATTTAAATGTTGTAAGCAAGAATATACAAAACTTTATTATCCTTTCTTCCATATAAAACATGAAATTTAAGAGAACAATTACATGAAATCCATGAAAAATTAAGAGTATAGAAAACAAATTATTCAAACTCTTCAAGCATTAAAGTGAGAGTGACAAAAAAAAAACTTATGTTTTATCCTCAAATAGTAATCTAAGTAATTATAATTTTAAAATTGGGTTGAATTGTTATTAGTTGTTCAATGCATTTAATGAGTTACATGGTGAATAAAAATACTCATTTTTAAAAAATACATTAAAGAGGTTAGAAAATAATAATATTACTATGCATGTTCATTCTTCTTCTGCTATTTTTCCTACTAATAACAGTACCTCTACTTCTAGTCATACTGACTCTATTGTCTCTGATCTTTAACCTGTTAATTCTCATCCAATGGTCACTCGTGCCAAAGTAGGTACTTTCAAACCTAAAACATATATTGTTATGGTTTCTATACCCACTGCTCCTACATCTATCAAGGAAGCCATTACATCACCTATGTGGTTTCAAGCAATGAATGAAGAATATCAAGCTCTTCTTTCCAACAAAACTTGGACTCTTACCACTCTTCCGCCGGGAGCCTCTCTTGTTGGTGATGACTTTTTACGGCAAGTGCACCGCGTTGTCAGAAGTAATAATTTGTCTCTAAGGACGGATATCGATCTCATAAGGAACAATTGAATTATCAAGTACAATAATCGCTAAATATAAACAGAACAATAAAAAGTGTGTTGAAATGTGTTGTGTTGGCAATGATTAATAAGAAAACAACACAAAGAATTGGTTGCTTCAAGTTGGAATAATAGGGATTAGGTTTCATCTTTCTCACTCCATGTATTTTGATTGGCATGTTAATATTAAGTTCTTTTATTGAAATTGATACCCATAGAAAAGTTATTTATGTCGATCTCTTGCATATAATATTCTTAAAAAAATTTCCTAATTATCGATCTCTCGCATACTTATAAAAACAACTTAGAAATCACAATCAGACGTTAATGGCAATTCACATTTAAAGTATATCTCTAGCACTCAAATATGTTAAGTATTGTTGTTTAGGTCAGAACCCTAAACATACCTCTCGATCAGATTTAAGATTCTCAAGCATGTCACAACTATTAATAAGCAAAACAACAATACCAATAATCAATCAAGAACATAATATTATATATTTAAATATCACCTCAATACATAAGAGTTCAAATAGATTACTCTTAATCCCAAAGGGTAAAATTAGCCACGCATACTTCTAGCACCTTCCATTCTCCTAATTGGTTACAATTCATTCAATGGTGTTTTCCTCTTAATCTGGCACACTAGGGTTGAGCCTCTAGCCCCCTATTTAACCTAATTTACTAGGGTTAGGTGACTTCTTGCGTCGCACTCATTGGCTTCATGATAAAACATAAAAACAACCCAATCTGTCTGACGCATTCTCGCTTGAGAGAGAAAGGCGTTGATTTTTGAAAAACTTCACTAGAGCATTCTCGCTCAAGCGAGAATGTTTCACTTGAGCAAGAAACTTCACTGTTGAGTTGGACTTTTTTGCTCTTTTTGTGCGTTTCGGACCTTCTAGCTTTCTCCATTTAGCTCATCAAATTCTTCTTTAGTCCAAATCTCCATTCTTCCCTAGAAACCTGCAATTAACATCAAATTTAGGAATAAAATGTTCTTATTCAAATAAAGATCATAAAAAATGTATAAATGTATAAATTCATAAATTCATAAATTAGGGATTATTTTATATGTAAATTAGCAATTAATACTCATAAGTGAAAATATTTTAATATAAAATATTACAGAAATTAGGCACTTTCAGTTGGCTGCAAGTGGATATTTAAAACAAAGCTTAATGCAGATGATACATTTCAAAGGTGTAAGGCACGATTGGTTGCAAAAGGCTTCAACCAAACAGAAGGTGTTGATTACACAGAAACCTTTAGCCCAGTAGTGAAACATAATACCTTTCACATTGTTCTCTCACGCGTTGTTACTCTACAATGGATTGTGCGTTAGATTGATATTACTAACGCTTTCCTTCATGGTTATCTGAATGAGAGTGTCTACATGCAAAAACCTCCTGGGTTTGCATCTCATGATTCAACTCTTGTTTTCCGATTACACAAGGCCATTTATGGCCTCAAACAAGCGCCAAGGTCTAGGTTTTCTAAACTCAGTAAAACTTTGATTAATTGGTTTCAATTCTACAGTGAGTGATTCTTCTGTTTTCACCAAATTTACTTCTTCATACACTATCTTTGTGCTAGTTTATGTTGATGATGTAATTATCATTGGTTCTACATCATTTTCTTGGAATTCAAGTGTCAACTACAAACGATGGTAATATGCATTTATCTCAGGATCAATATATGATAGACTTGCTTTGTCAAACGCATATGCTTAACGCAAAGTCCCACCCCACCCCTATGATTTCCTCGACTCGCCTACAACAAGATTCCTCTGAACCTTTCCAAGATCCATCTATGTCAGTTGTTGGTGCTTTGCAGTATATTCTTATAACGTGACCTGTGTTATCTTATTTGGTTAACCGTGTTTGTCATTTTATGCATGACCGTAAACTACACCACTGGCAAGCTGTGAAAAGAATCTTACGTTATTTAGCTAGAACCATCAATCATGGCCTTTTACTGAAACGTAAGTCTTCCTCCACCATAATTGGCTTCTCAAATGTAGATTCGGGAGCTAATGTAGATGACAGGAAATCAACTACTGCATACTGCATTTATCTTGGATCAAATCTCATATCATGGTCTACTTCACAAAAAAAAAAAAAATTGTTTCCAAAAGCTCAATAGAAGCAGAATACCATGCAGTTGCAACTCTTCTCACTGAAGTTATATGGATTCAGTCTCTTTTATCAGAATTGTGTATTCCCTTTCTCAACCAAAGTTGTACTCTTTGATAACCTTAGTGTAGTCCTTCTCAATGCAAATCCAGTTATGCATTCTAAAACAAAACATTTTGAGTTGGACCTACATTTTGTTTGTGATCATATATGCAAGGGCACCATCAATCTACTTCATTTTCCTGCACGCTTCCAAGTAGCGGATCCTCTAACAAAACCTGTATCCAAAAATTTGTTTCTTAATGTCAAGGATAAACTCATGGTGGTTCCTAATTCAACCATGAGTTTAAAGGGGGATGTTAACCATACTGTAATATCATCCCTCTAACTCTGTATATATACATTGCCATGCATTCCTAATAGTATACTTTTCCTATTCTCTCCTTTTCTCTCTTTTGTCTCTCGCTGACTCCTTCTCTCCTTTGTAATAATAAGAGAATAAAATTCAATAGACCTCGAGTTTGTTTTAATGAACTGCTTACATTAAAGAGTAAAACATGTCTTTATGAATAATCAAATCAAACACAAGTACTTTATTTGTTCGATAAATATAAAGTAACTTATATTCTTGTAACTTCACTTAATAAGTGAAAAGTTTAGAGGGACAATGTTGATACACAACATTAAACTTTCATATTACTTAATGATATTTAAATATTTATTACATGTATATAAGAAATATTCATTTATTCATAGAGGATCTAAGTTTTTGCTTTTATGTGTGAAGGTGAGCTTTTACTTTTATGTATGAATGTTTGTAAATTATGCAATAGTATCATTTTTTTTTCTTTTAAATTTATGCATGTTACTATTCACTTTAACACTTTTTTTTTGAGAGAATATTACAAATTTTTGAAATTGATTTAAAAAATATTTTAGAATATTTAATTGGTTATGTTAAAACATTTACTCAAGTGAAGTATTCAAGATTAATCACTACAAGAAAATCATTAAATAGAAACCAATCTTTGAGAACAAAAATAATTAGTTGTTATATTTTTAAAATTAGATACTATTTTAAAGACTAAAAAAATTATTGACATTTAAATTAGTTTCTATTATTGATAAATAATTTCTAAATTGTATCTAATTAGATATCAAGATTTTAGATACAAAATTTAGAATTTAAATAATCAGTAACTAAAACTTAGGTAACTAATTAGATACTACTTTAAAAACTATTTATCAATAATAGAAACTAATTTAGAAACCAAAAAGTTTTTTAATCTCTAAAAGAGTATCTAATTTAGTTAATATAGAAATTAATAATTTTTTTTCTCTAAATTTGGTTTATAATTAAAAAAAATTTAGTAGTGAATATTTTAGTTTGCATCATAATTAAGTATTGTAAATTGAATAATTATTTAAATACTGTAACAGTCGGAAAAAAAGGCAGAAACCTGAATCCCCCTTACACCTTCTTTCCTTTTTGTTTTCTTTTTTTACCTCTCCCTTCTCTCTTCAATTTTCTCTCCCAATCTTCATCTATTTTAGAATCTGATCGCACCACGCTGTAGCTGAGGAGTTAAGGAACAATTCTACCCGATCAGATTTTTAAACAGAGTAAGTTCATTTTTACTCTAAAGTTTCCTTATTCTCTGTTTTTCTCTATCATTTAGTCATCAATCTTAGTGGGGCCAGTTGAGAAAAGTGTTTCTCTCAACTTGATTAAGTTCATACTAAAATTTGGTAATATTTGGATAACTTGCATTAGGCTCGTAAATCTTGAAGCTTATCCAGACTGTGGAGAATAAAATTCTAGAAGTTACTTGGAAAGCAAGCAATTAAGGTAAGGGAAGCTAAATTTTTTTTTATAGCACCCTAGGCTAGAAAATTCTGGATGTGGAAGGGACGTGGTCCCAATATTCAATTTCTCTTGCAGGGATGTTGTTTGTTTATATATTGAGTTGTTTGTTTATATATTATTTAAATTTGTGGAAATATTAGGTTTTGATGAGTTAGCATTTAAGTGTTGTTTTTTTTTTTTTATGTCAAATAGACTTTTGAATATTTTGGATTAAGTTTTGAATGATATTGTATGATGGAAATGATATGGAATTGAATTCATACATTTGGGATAATGTATGGACTGATGTTTGTTGTGTATTAAGTATTGATGCCTATGTGGTAATAGAGATCTCCGAGCTTCACTGATGATCTAAGTCACATTGACTAAGATATCAGGTGGTGAGAAGCTGATGGAGGAGTTCATGCACACCATGACATATGAGATGCACGGCTTGGGTTGTATTGAACTTACCCTAACCCTTTTTGTTTGATTTGTTGGTAATCTTTGGATCAGATGTTAGTCTCTAATGGGACTTACTTAATACGAGTCTTCCGGAAGACGTTGTTTGTTGAATATCTTAGATGTGTAGATCCATGTGAGATCTACGTGATTGTTTTATGTTGGGATTTTAATAAGATTGAATAATTTAGAAATTGAACATGTAATTCAATTTTCTCTTATGATTTAATAGTTATATTATAAAATTTTATTTTCACTAGCTTACCCTTGCTTTTCTTGTTGTGTTTGAACTACGATGACTGTACTACGTACACGAGCAGATGATCATACAGGTGTAGGAGGTCCTTGAAGGTTTTAGGATATTTTAAAGTTTATATTGTAAATGTTTGTATTTTATAAGCCTTAATCTTATAATATGAATGTTTTGAAATACTCTAAGTTTGTATAGTAGTACTTGTATTGTAATAATTAGAAGTTGTTTTTTTGGGGTGTTACCAATACAAGTTTCATCAATTGTAAACTATGTATTGAAACAATTAATTAGGTTCTTCATATTTAATTTCCAAATTCAGTAATAAACAATAAAATTGATTTAATTATTCTATATAAAAAAAATTATAAAAAATTCAAAATTAACAAGTTTTAATCATTTATAACTATAATTAAATTCCTTAACTTTAAAGAATTGTTGAAAAATAATAAAATATTTTTTATAATTTTTACGGAGCAGTTATTACATTTTTTAATCTTATTATTTTTAAATATTTATAAAAAAAAGGTGATACTAAAAAAATATATTAGATATTAAAATCGAGTTTCTTTAATAAAAGTATCAAATAATTTTAAAATTTTATAAAATTTTTGAAAGGTGTTGAATTTTTTCAACTTAATTCAATATGGCTACAAATAAATTCAAATTGACTCGATCAAACCACATCAATGCACTTATCCTTTTCTTCATCTACGCAAAATCACTTTATGCAAACAAAGCGTAACTAGTAAATAGTTTTGCAGTAATTTGAATTTTGTTATTTCTAAAAGTCAATCTTTCTCTATTTTTTCTTTAATTAAGTAAACAAGCCCTTATCCACATTTTTCATCCCTATTTTCATTTCCCTCATTTAAACCAACCACTAATCACAACTATATAATAATTTCATGTGGATTGTGAAAACCTATCAATATCTTAATTTATTTTATAGTATATAACTAAAAATAATTCTTACTTTACTAAGCAAGTTAGCAAATTTTGTGAATATAAGTTAGTTTTAAAATTTACTTTTCAATATAATATTAAAATTCATTTTAAAAATATTTATTGAGTCTACTATATCATTCACAATCATCATTTTTTAAATTGATTTTGTAAGAATAAATTAAAATTTAAACTTTCTTATGTACAATATAATTTTTTTTCTTCTCTTACCAAATAAAAATATTCTTCAATATCCACTACAAGTCATTAAATAAAAATTAAATTTAGAAAAAAATAGTAATTAAATTAAATACTATTTTAAAGATTAAAAAATATTAATATATAAAATAATTTTTATTATTAATAAAAAAATTTAAAATAATTTTTATATTAATATCTAAATTAGCTATTAATATTTTAATTACTAATATTTTATATTTTAAATTAGTTTTTAAAGGACTAAAAATACTAATTTAGAATATAAAATAGTTAGTAATTAAAATTTTAATAATTAATAATTAAATTTAATTAATATATAATTAATTATTTTAATTTTTAAAATTAATTTATATTTAATAATTTGATTGCATTGATGTTTGGAAGAAAACAAAGGGCTCCGTATGAGAGCGTTAGCAATAATATTCAGTTACACTGTGTGTTTTAATATCTGTATATGTTAGTGGGTGGTTGTTGTTTATTGATTCTAAAGGACAAAATGGTAGTATTATATAAAAACATGTGTGTTTTGATGAGGTTGCAGTAAGTATATTTGCATGATACACCTATAAACCTAACCTCCTCATCAAATAAATATTCATTCATAGCTCAGGCTAGCATTTGGAATTTCAAACTATATATGTTAATGCCTTACTTTTTCTTAATTTTATCTCTGTTCTAGGTTTTTGATGTCTTTATAGAACAGAACAAACTCACATTTTTTAATCAAATCCAAGAAAATCAAAAACTAAAATGCCCCATAGTTTTTCTTCTTTATTCTATTCCTTTTCTATTCTTGTGCATCACTCTGGTTGGCTGACACTCCAGTCACTGTCCCTACCTGCCCAGCTTTATTATTCAAAAATATGTAATTAATGTGTAAAGTATCTTTTCTTAACTAAGATGTTTAATCATCTTTCATCGGAAATCGTGCATCTTCTCATGCATTCATCCCTTTTACTCCTCCCATTCTATATTCATTTACAGCTACAACCAATTATGAACCTTATGTTATTATCATTATCATGTTTATGGAGATTACAATTAGTACTAACCTACGATTATGAATCATGATTTTCAAAGAGAATCATTAGGTTTCTCTCTTTAATCTAATGCCACACCAAGTGTTCAACATTCAATTTTCCTCTCAATCTAGCATGGTCCTACGCTTTTGTATTGCCTCTAACCCTATTTTTCAAATAACAAGTAAATTCATAAATTAATGATAAACCTTATGTTAGTTTGTGTGTAATATAGTTAATTAAACAGTTTTTATTATTAATAAAATTTTTAAATTGGTACTAATTAGTTAAAAAAATTTAGTTAAGTATTTTAAAATGATAATTAAAACTTTGATAATTAATTAGACATTAATTTAAAATTTATTTATAATAATAAAAATTAATTTAAATATTAATAATTTTTTAATTTTTAAAATAATATTTAATTTAATTAATACAGTGATTAATTATTTTTTATTTTTAAAATTGATTTATATTTAATGAGTGTAGAGTGAATTGTATGATATTTGAATAAAAGTAGATGTGAATATTTGTTTAGAAGGAAAGGAGAATGAGAGTATGATTGGTAGGACAGTGAGTGGTGTTTGAGAAATAAAGAAAGAAAGAAGAAAAGGAGAGAAGTATAAAAAATGGAATGGAGCAGTAGTTGGAGACACGAGCAAGACACATGAGTGTGCGTTTGTTGATGTGGTTTGTTTCTGGGTTTGTGTTTGTGTTACTTTTATTATTTCACCTAACAGTAGGGTATAGTAATTTTTGTGGGGAAACGAGTAAAAAGATTCCTATTCTTGTGTCTGTCCTCTGCAACTTTGATAATCATATTCAATCTTTTCTCACCCCTCCAACGTTGACTGTTCTTCCACTTTCATGCTATCTCTCTCTCCCAATGCCCTTTCATAATTCATGGAGTAAGCTTTACTCAAACAACTATAACTTCATTATTTCATCTCATCCAAATTATTATAACATGTGTTACGTTTCATCACTACATCTGCACATAATCTCACTAATATACTACTACTACTAATATCACACAAAAGAAAGCCTTCACAAGGATGTAATAATCAAACTACTTCTACATCCATGAATATATATGTAATGGGCAATTAGAAAAATGTTAAGAAGACCACATAGTCATGGTGATTCTTTTTTCAAACAGACACCGTGATAGTTATGAGTGTAATTTAAAAACACATGAACAATGTCATTTTTAAAAAAGAATGACTGATGTATTAGAAGTGTTTGTAATAATTTAAGTCAAGGTTTGATCTTGAATTTATTCAAAGTCTCGCTTTAGGTCATTCTCTTATCTTAATTGGTGTTTGAATCCTTTGGCTTGCATGATGTTGATTTTTTTATGTATTTTTTTAGATTTTATTTTTCGTTAGTATCTTTGGTTTTGTCTATTTGATAGGTGTTTTTTGGGAGGAAGGAGGAAGTTAAAATACAATTTATATAAGGATTGGATTACCTTTGAAGTGATTCATATTTATTAATTCTTTATTATTGATAAAAAAAAATACTAATTTTGATAAGACAACACTTATTAACTGATAAAAACTTGATAAGAAATATGATAAAGAAATTACAATAATATTCACATATTAAAATGATTCAAATTCAATAGATTAGAGATAATCGAGATAATCGTATTTTATAATATATAAATAATTATAAATTTATTTTATAATAATAAGTTAAACTTAAAAATCAATTTTTTAAAATAATATCGCAACTATTTAAAATTTATGTAATAAAAATTTGTATTGTACATCATTTTGAGTTTTGAGTTGCTATTAGACCTTAGATAGATGTGGGTGTCAAGTAATAATATTCTTTCAATTAAGAATTTAATTATAATATATTATTAGTGTAATTTTCTATTACCAGTATCATACTAACTTTTAATGACACTCTTGAATTTGAGTTTTATAAATAGAAACAAAATAGTTAAAAGAAAAAACAGTCAAAATTTTCTGTAAATAATAAAAATAAAAAACTAATGAATATTTAACATTAATCTCAGAACCTAAAAAATATAATTATTAATAAATTAAAAATTGCTTCAGATGTAATTTGTACTAAAATAATAACTATTCTAAAATTTAATAATATTTTCATATATGAGAATATATGTGAGTATAATTTGACGCCATTTATATAGTTTTTTACTTAAAGTATTTTATATTTGAATTAAGTGGAAAACAAATATGAAAGATGCAATGGAAAAGAAAAAGAAAGAAAGGGAAAAAGTGGGCGGTGACTTTCCTAAAGTTTTATCCTTACCAAAACATTGGACCGGACGATGCAACTTTGTCCATATCTTTATGTAGTTTACCAGAGGAAATGATGATCTTATATATAGCAAATGCAATGAATTTTTAAATTAAAATTCAATTCTTAAGTTTTCTTTAGTTAGAACAATGTTTCTTTGGATTAATTCATATAAAGTACCAAACACTCACTACAAATATATCTTAAATATACTTTAGTCTAATTAAATACATGTAATATAGTATAGTATAATTAGCCAGTTTAAAGCAAATTAAAAACATATATTTCAAAAAAGTTTAATAGTCATATTATCAAGTAAAAGTTATCACCAATATATATTCATAATAATTATAATAAACTTGTAGGTCAAAATTATTTATGGTTGAACTATAGTGTAAAATTGTTTTAATGGTAATACATTTTCTGTTTAAGATTAAGAGGGGTGAGAAAGGTATGATGTATTTAAGGGAGAAAATATCTAGTTTTGTAAAAAAGTGAAGAAAAAGCTATTAGGCCTTGGTAGGGTGATGTATTATCTGAGGAGAAACCTAGGAGAAGAAAAAGTTAAGTTAGATGATTTACATGGTTCCTAATATCCCTTAACCACATAACACTTAATTAATGTAGGGCATTAAGGAATCAGGGGACAAGCAACCCTATGAAGTTGTAGCACAATAGGTTTTGCCAAAGGTAGTGTGTACCAATTGAATGAAAAGGTGGGAATGCACATTTTTGGTCATAGTTTTTGATTTTGAATGTAGCAATCAATCAGCAATACCCAACGAAGGGAGGCTTTTGACTTGTTTTGCCGCTACAAACTATCACCACTGTTATGTCAAACACATTGCCCTTTAGGGTTGTCATAAGGACACAAATCCTAATTAATTAGTCACAAATCAGCACCCTTTCGGAACCACATGCATTAATTTAAAAGGTTAATCCGTATGGTCATTTTCTTGTAAAGTAGAAAGGGATGGCACATACCCTTTCTCCGTATTTCAGGCAAAGCTACATTCAAGAAATGCCATCTTCTCTTCTCTATCTTTCTCTTTTTTTAATGCATATTCTTAAAATTAGAGATCATTATTGATGTAAATCCGGTCTTCAATCTTGCTAACAAATCTAAATAAAACCTAAATTATCTTGCATAAATTTTCGATGTTAGAGAAATTTGTGGTGATTATTATAACTCTTTAACAAACAAGATGAATGTGCATGGATGGTAAAACTAAAACTTACAAAATTCTGATAGAAAATTATTAGGTGGAAGTGTAGTAAATTTGTTATTTAGTGGTGTGATTTTTTGAAGAACTACAAGTACTATATATGTACTAAAAATCTTCTCCTTCACAAACTCATAGCAACCTGGGTATGATTGTGTATGCAGTAGAAAATGATGAAGAATCGAAGATAATGGGTGAAGGGGCCTAGAAAAGGCATAAGGGAAAGGGTGGAAGGGAAAGGAAATGGGGCAGTGTCCTTGGGAGGTTACCCATAAGTCAAAATTTCTTCCATTTGCATATCCATTGAGAAGGAAGGGAAAGGGTAAAGAAAGACAAAAAGAGACAAAAAGATCTTTGGGTAGGATTTGGCAAGGATTATTATTCCCACAAGGGTGTGGAAAATGGGGGATAAGGGAAGGCTTTTTATTGTGGGTGGGTTTGTGTAATCCACTCCACCATACAAACACACAAAAGCCCTCTCAAATCATTTTAGTGAGAATGATGATTCCATAGAAAGGCCACAAGAAAGGTCATTGTGCCAAAGGAAAGGGATAAACTACAAAATGTGACAAATAAGCATGAGAATCTTGACTATGCCCTTATGCCAACTCAATTTCCTTATATCTCCTCCATCTTCCTCTTCTTTGCCCCTCCCTTCTTTCACACTGTTTACCAAACATTTTTATTTCCATTCTTTTGACTTTACACAAATTCAGTAAACTAAAACAATTACATCTTAACACGTCATTGCTTAGTGTTAAACATTTCATAAATAAATTAAAAAGAATTAAAATAACAATAAATTAAATATTTTTTAAATTAGAAACTTAATCAAACATCTTTAATTTTCAACTTAAATAATGACATTACAAGATAGACCTTGTTGATTAATTTTTTTAGTACGATGTCAAAAATACCCTTCCAATTCATGCTGTCGATAGATCTGAATTCTTCCCTCAATTAACCGATGAAATGAAGAGACAAATTTGTAGCTTTAATCGACATTCATCAAAATGTCCCAAACATAAACATGTATGGAACCATGATTGGGTTCACCTATTACATGCAACCACCAACAAAATCATACTGTAAAAAGAGAAAATTAAAAGGAAGAGAAAAAGGAAAGTTGATTATGAACGTTGTTTTTCTTTCTCTTAATGTATAGAGTAAAGAAAATCCCCTTCGAAAGTAAGGTCAAGAAATAGATAAAAATAAAATAAATAAAAAATTGTCCAAGAATAAATCTGATATGAAGACAATTATTGCAGAGATAATACCGTTAGCAAAGATATTCCATGACATTATATGTTAAATGGCTGTTATGAGTTTATGACATTAGATATGATTTTTGAGGAGGACATTAGATAATGTTGATTAAGAATAGAATAGTATCTCTTTGCCTCTGTGGAACACAACCCCACATTTAAAAGATAGTTTTAACTTTTAAGCATGAAGTTACATGTGATTTGGCTTATGCAAATAACAGCCTTTTTTTCAATAATTTATTTAATTCCAACAAAAATATTTTTACATAGATATATGACATCATTTTAACTCTGTTTTCTTTACCTTTCAATATTTCAAATGGCACTTAGTTGATGACCGCTAAACATTTCCCCATAATCACTACAATAATGTCTTTTAGGGCACATTAAAATTGTTCATTAAAATTCAAAAACTGGTTTAAATTGATTTGCAATTGAATTGAAGCAGTGATTAAACATAAGTGGTAGAAAAATTCTACTAACAAATCATTTAACGATTATTTTTTTATCAGTTACAAAATTGTGAAAAAAATATTATTTATTATTTAATCGGAGAGGGTTTGATCCCTCAAATTCTAGGAAATCAATTTAACAATCAGAATTGATGAAAAATTCTATCACTAATAAAGTTAAAATTAATAACTAAAATACAATATTTTTTAGTGACTAATTCAAGATTATTATTATTATTATAATATTATTATTATTATTTATTATTATTAATATTATTGTTAATGTGAACCATATTAGAGGGAATTAAATACAAGTCATATGAGTATACACTATAGTATTATTACACTAAAAAAATATTTGTGATTATATTATTATTATTATAACAATTATTATGTTTATTATTAATAATACTATTATAATAATATTATTATTAATTATAGTATTATTACAACTAATATTATTACTAATACTAATAGTAATAAAAATAATAATAATAATAAAATACAAAATAAAAATAATTATAATTATAATATTAATAATAAAATAATTATAATCATACTAATAAAATAACTATAATTTAATCATTAAATCATAGTGATTTAGTAACCCAAATGATCGCTAATTTTTGTGATATATTTATATTTAACAATCAAAATCAAATTATTATTGTAGTGATTTATTTATATTTAATAATAAAAATCAATTCCATCACTAATTTGTAATAATTTAATGATAAAAATAAATTTCATAATTAATTTATAATAATTATTTATATTTAATAATCACAACTAAATCGATTATTAATTTATAAAATTTAATTAACAAAATCAAATCAATCACTAAGTTGTGTTGACTTAATAACCAAAACAAAATTAATCTTCTGATTAATTTATTTCAACCGCTAAAATTGATTATTAAATAATTTATTTAGTACATTTTCTGTGACCACTTATATATTCTGCAAATTTTGCTCATATTAGATTAAAAGAAGTTAAGGACATGACCAAGATTGCTACATTGAAATATGTAAAATATGAATTGATATAATTACTAACACAACTCACATAGAATTTTATTCTAATGGAAGAAATTTTAAATAACTTATTATTCTGTATTTATTTAAATTTAATTATGATATAAAATAATATTTGTTAAAAGTTAATTATTTTTTAAAAAAATAATTTAATTTTCACTAAAAAATTAATTAATTGACAATACATAATAATATATTAATTTTTAAAAATATCAATTGTGTAACATTTAAATGCATGAAGATGAAAATTAAATGAAACTTATATATGATTATTGTATTTAAAATTTCATAAATATATTTTTTATGGTATTCTTATTACTTAGCAAACATGTTAGCTTATGTGTCATTCGAATTTACAAGGATTTCATACTTCAAATACATTTCTTGTGACTTCTTTAACTTAATAAATTTATTTAATTTGATGTTTAATTTTTTCTTCATTGGACTTTCAATGTCAGGCGTATCAATATGGGGTCAAACATTTTTTTCTTTTAACTATTTTTTTCCCTATGGAACGAGATACTAATGATAATGTGTATATTTTTTTTTTATATAAAATTTTGTATGTTAGATATTATTATGCAATTTGATAGTTAGACTGACGTCTCAAATAATAACAATCATTTGTTATTATATGAAAAAAGTAATGTATTATATCCTTCTTAACCCTACCATTTTTCTTTTGATTAATGAAACAATCCTATAAAACCAATACCAATACCAAAATTGGAAAATAGGATACAAATAACAAACTGGTAATGTTTATTTCAATGAACTAATCGTCCATCACTGTATATCGGCAAATTTCAAAAGTTCAAACAGAAGTAAAGGAAACAAAACAAGTGGTTCCTATTCTATGCAGCCGCTAGCACGCAGATGCCCATGGATCATAATCTCATTCACATGTGAAGAAGGTTAAGCATTCAGAAACAAAGGAAGAAACAAAAAATGCATCAGACTACTCAGAGGGAAGGAAAATGCAACAAACTACTTAGAGGGAAGGAAGTGACTCACTTTTTGTTTGCCTTTTCTCTTGCTCCCCACCCCTTATATTCACGTAGTCCTTTTTCCATTTAGGCTCCAACCATTTTCTTCTGGATCTCCTCAATCCCTTTACTTTTGAGAAGTTTGTTATACCCTCTAAGTTCACATATCTCTGCTGACGTGTATTTTCATTTTGGCCATATTGTTGTGTTGTATCAGTTAACTACTTATTTGTAACATGGTTAAACTTTTGAGCGGAAAAATGATATTTGTTCTATCAAAATTTAATTAAATCATTATCCTCATGTCATATTTGTTATTATGCACTTATTTGATCATCTCTCAATATTGAATTTATGAACTTATTAACTCCAATGATTAACTCCAATGATTAGATCGTTCAACACATTCAATTATGATTGAATTAGTATTATTATGTTATTAATTTAAAAGTGAGAACGATACTCTTCTCTTAGATTTTTATTACTTCCATTAAGTTAAATTTAAATTCCATAGAATTTGATTGGTTATTTAGTTTCTTTGGAGGTTAGATCGACAAAGAAACTATATTATAAGAAAGAGAATAATACTTATATTTAACGTGACCAATGAAAACATTAAAAATTATATCAATAAGATAATTTTATATTAATAATAAAGACCCACACCACATATTGAAATTCATGCGAAACAGTAGATGATTTTTTTATAGAAAAATCTAATTATTTTCACTAGAAGATTATTATTTTTACACGTATTTTATTATAATTTTACTTCTTATGTTTTGGTGATTGTTAATTATTGTAATATTAATTATATTAAATTTTTTAGTTGTACTTATTTTTTTTCATTATTATAAGAAAAATGTAAACATAAGTGGATATGATCTCCATCCAGTCTTCGTTAAATAAACAAATTATACACGTATCAGTAAAAAACAGGTATTTCTTGTTAAAGTTAGAATATATTAAGATCAATATATGGATTGTAGGTTAAAATTCCTAATGATTAGCCTATCAAATTTTGACAGATTTTTTTGTTCTCAATTTTTGTAGAAAATAATTTTGCAACAGGTATAAGCAATGAAGACCGTGAATAATCATAGAGAAAATCCTAGTATTATATTTCAGCAGCACCTTAATTCTTATAATTTCTATTGTGTCTGAGTTCTAAGTTATCTTCAATTACTAATTATTCCTCTAACTTATACTTACAATTGTTTGTCATGAAATTTTCAGTATCTTTATTTCAAGTTAAATCACTGTTTTTTCAGGTGCTGATCACTAAAAACATACTCTTCACATTTTAATAAATTAATATTTTATTTTTTTAATTAAAAATATTATTATATTATTATAAGCAATTTTAAATATATGATTTTTATTAATATTTTATTTTTATTTTTAATTAAAAATATTATTATATTATTATAAGCAATTTTAAATATATGATTTTTTACTGTTGTAAAAAAAAAAAAAATTATCCGGCTATATAAAGAAAAGAGACAATTTATAAAAAGTCTAAGACTGCACTTATAAAATTTCCCGTGACTTCTTTCTTAACCTTATTAAATGATGTATTTATTATTAATATATATTAATATTATATTTTTTCATTATTATTATTGAAATAGTGAAGAACACTTTATAATATATTAGAAAAGATAATTTTATAAAATTGAATTACACTTAAATTCGATTCCTAATATAGTATTAGAGTTATTTAAAATTTATTTTAATAAAAATTTGCTGAAGTAATCACATCCCTATCAAATCTTTCATAATTTGTAGATAGTTTTATGTACTAATTGAAACTTGAGAAAAATGTGTTGAATATTATAATATTGAATTATATTTAAAGTTTATCTTTTATTAATTATTTAATAATAAATATTACATAATTAAAAATGATTAAAGTACTAAACATACCTTTAGTAGTGGAAAAATAGGTTGTTTGCAGGGATAATAAATATGGAAGATAAGAGAAGTTTGAAAGGATATTTTGATGTGATTTTAAGTTGAGATGTGGAATAAAATTGAGAATGGTGATAAGCATGAAGATGATGGTAGAAGAAGAATTAGACATGTGTGTATGGGTGTGGATAAGGCAGAGCACATGCATATGGTGACTTAATAGGGGAAATAAGTGCACTATATGGTCTGACAGGACAAGTGAATGTGTGGTAAGTGTTCCTCTTTTCTACAGTAACACTTTCTCTTAAATCTGCCAATAAAGTGGGAGCAATTTGCATCTGCTTTCTACACCTACACAATAGCTATATACTCCTGCTCCAGATCACACCTCAAACCATTATTCTTATCAATCTCCTATCTATGGGAGAGATTGGTGGGAACACACACCATCTTTCAAACACCACTAAAATTGTTAAGGAGTTAACCCCAAGAAATAAGGAAATATACCAAAAATTATAATTACAAATTTTCTTTTACTAAAAATCACTATATTTTTTTTATTTTCTCAATAAAATTATTATATAAAAATTAATTTTAAAAAATAAAATAATTAATTAGTATATTAATTAAATTATATATTATTTTAAAGATTAAAAAAAAATTATAACTAATATCTTGATAACTAGTTAAATACCAATATAGAATCTATTTTATAAATTTTATTAATAATAAAAATTGTTTTAAATTTAAATAATTTTTTTAATTCCTAAAATAATATTTAATTTAGTTAATATAAGAATTAATTATTTTTTGTTTTTAAAATTAATTTTTATTTAATAATTTTTTTTATATTTTAATTTAGAAAATTATAAACTAATTTTAGTGATGAGAATGGTTGATTCGATAATTTTTCATAGATGTATATGGGTATTTATTTATTTATATATAATATTAAATCTTTGTTTGTAAGTTCTTGGCTTATTCTTTTAAACTCTTTTCTACTGTTTCTATCAATAAGAAAATGACGGACTGAAAATCATTTCTAGTCAATCTAAATTTCTTTAAAATAAGTTTTTTTTATTAAAATTATTCTGTTTTTTCTCTTTCATACTCTTCTTGTAAGTATTTTAAACATTATAAGTTTAATTAGTCAATAAAGTTATTATCATTCAATTTTTTATTAATACTTTAATTGATTAGGTGGTATTTTTCTTTTAAGTTACTTTGTACTTTCAAATATTTTTCTACCTTTAGTAGGTATTGTTGGGTGGAAAAATAATCTTGAGATAATAGGAAATAATAAAATATTATTAGATGTTAGAAATTCGAAATTCCATCTTAATTTCTAAACGTTCCAAACTTTGTTACAATTTTGTCCTCAAATCTGTTGAGATAGAGTATCGATTCTTTATTTTCAACAAATCTCATCACTCAATCAGTGACGAGACCAAATTTTAAGGTGTTTCTTGAGCTGAGTAGATTGTTGAACTAAGTTAGGTTGTTCAAACATTGGTTTGACACTTGAGTAACATGATAGTCAACATTGATTCTTTCCACTAGAAGTTTAACGTTTAATTGTTTATTGGTTATTTAAGTGAGGAAGACATTGCAACAAATGTCTTTCCTCCTTGATAATGTCACTCAAGTGATTAGATGATGATCAGACAATATGTCTCATCACTCATGCAAAAGCTTTGTCACTTAAGTTATATGAGTTGCCATTCAAGTAATGAAGTTGTAATTCAAATGTCATTCCGTGTTTCCTATGATTTTCATGTTTTAAAGTTTTTATTATTGAGGATTAGTTGAATCCTAATTATTCTGTTGCTTCTATTTATGATGTGAAATAATTTGAAATTGTTGGAGAGTAATCATAGAGTTTGATTAATAATGTATGAAATTAATTTTGTATTGAAGGAAAGATATTCAGATGTTTATAAGTAATGATCAAAGTGATATTATTTGATGAATACATGTGCTATGTAAGTTGTATTTTGGGAGGTAATATTGAGTAATTGATGTGTTGTGTGAGTATCAAAGTTTGGAGATTTAATCAAATTCTAAGTTTTAGTGATACATTAAGTCATATAGATGAAAATATTAGACAATAAGAATGAAGAGTCACCATACTCAACGATATAGGTAAAAAATTATTTTGTAATTTTTAGAATCAATCAATCATTACATATCTTTAGTTGATGAAATGAATAATCTTAAATAGGTTTCACGTGTAATTATTCATATTTTAACGGTGTTTTAAATAATTATTTATCCTTACTTTTATATATTTATAATTTTGATATATTATATTTTAACATGTGACTAAATAGTCTTAATGTATGTGAAGAAGTATTTGTAAAAGTTAAGTGATAAACTTTATGTAGATACACATAAATTTATCATGGGTGAAGGAAAATTTTGCTTTTTTTATAGATTTATGGAAGAATCATACAATACTCTTAGAAGGACCACACAAAAGTCAAGGGTAAAGGCTGAAATGCCAGAACAATATATCTCACTGTTATTTTTTTTCAGGAATCAACATAACTTTACTTGTCAAGTTTAACAATATGCTTGACAATCAAACACAATAAGATTGTCCTAGATAAATGTAACAAGCTATAAACTTATGATGGAGGTGGACAAAGCAAAAAAATGTAGTATGCATAACATCTAGTAGTGAGTTGTTTAACACAACAACTATATATATTAGCCACATTGTCATTAAAAGAGGGGTGAACTATATTTTTTGGAAGATTTTTAAAGAGAGGAAGAAATTATCTTACACCATTAGTAAGACTATTTTTTAGGCTTTCTAACCTTATCCAATTTTTTAATAAGAGTTAAGATATCCCTCTAATGTCTCAGTATTATTTAATTATATTTTTTGTTGTTAAAAAATATAAATTTATTCTTCTGTTTATATATATATATATTATTATGTTATATTAAGGTTGAAAATATTTGAAGTTTTACATTATTTCATGTTTAAAAAAGTATTTTGTTTTCAAATTTATATTAATATATATATTTTTAAAAACCTTCAATTTTATTAACAATTTTTATGATTAAAAATGTCACAAAATTCAGTAAAAGTAAGAAACTATAAAAAAAAATTAACCTAAAATTGAAGTAAACTTTAAGAAATTTGAGATACGCAATGCAAGTACTTTTTTTTTGAAGAGAATATACTTTTTCAATCATTTTAAAAGCAAAATATACCATTTTGATGAAAAAGAAAACAACTGTGAATCTGAGGATTGCCTTACCCTAGCTACTTTTAGGTTGACCACCTTAATTAAGAGTTCGTCAAATTTAATGTATTCACAATTTTTAATAGTATACTTTATTTAAAAGAATTGTATTGTATATATAGGTTCCGTAGGTACTATTGTGACGTAACACTTATAATTTTTTAGTCACTTTTTAATTACACAAGGGACTGAAAAGGACTGCAATAATGATTTGGAATTCTTGGTACATATCCGATGGTTGATTGATATCAAGAATGAATAGACCGGAAAATTGAAATATCCAAAAATCATGATCCACATTAAAAAAAATAGGTAAATATACAGTTTAGAAATAAAAAAAATATTAATTATTATATTTATTAAATTAATTAGTATTTAGAAATAAAAATTTATTAATATTTAAATTTAATTTTTAATAAATAATTTTTAAATTGATAATTAAATAACTACAAGATAAGTTATTAATTATTTAAATTTTAAAATTAATAGTTAAAATTTTGATAACTAATTAAATTCTAATTTAAAATTTATTTATTTATAATATAAATTAATTTATATATTAATAATTTTTATAATTTTTAAAATATTATTTAATTTAGTTATTATAGTAATTAATTAATTATGATCTTTAAAATTAATTTTTATTTAATATTTTTCTTGTAATAATTTAAATCTTTCATGTTTAACTTATGTTTGCATTAAACTCCTATAATAAAGGAAGTAAGAATATAAATTTTATAGTTAAATAAATTACTATAATTTAAAGAAGAAACTAGTGTGAAGAAATATATATATTATAACCTAAAGAATAGTATAAATAAAAATATTAAGGATACTTCAATCCTTTAAAAAAAATATAAAATAATAAAAAAGTGATATCAATAAACTTTAAAACACATATTCCTTAATAAATTGAGAATCACCTAACCAAAAAAAAAAAAATATATAATTATCGAAATCCATAAAATAATGAGATCTTTCGACTAAAAGATAAAAATATATATATATTTGAGTTTGAGTCCTTGCCACTTTAGGACCTACATTAATGGGTTGGTTTTCTTAAAAAAAAAGATGTTGGACATGATGTAATCCAGAAATTAAGATGACAAATATATGATGATTTGAAAAGAAAATCTTTACAATGATACGGGTCCATAATTATGGAAAATAATCTATGCATGCAATAATAAACAATTTGGCATCATGAAGATTTTCATCCCTATCGGTTATTGCAAATGGCTAATCTGTAAGGATTATTTATCTTGTTTTAATTAAAGCAAGAACCCTAATTTGATGAAGTGTGAACATAAGGTGATTAAAATATTGATGTGCGTAAACTATAAAGTCTGCATGCTTTTATTATATTGTTTTTCTACCTTCTTTCGGCTTCATCACATAGACCAACTATAATATTTAAGGTTCAGAGTCCAAAACCTAAATGAATCGTACTTTAAAACGTAATCTACTTTTCTGTTCCAGAATCATATATGCATCAGCATCGTTGACAATATTTTGGAGCTAACTGTGAACAGCAAGGAAGAAAAAGAAGAAGGAACACTTGATTGGATATAATTACCACAAAATGCTAACTCTCTGGTTTTTCAAAGATTTTTTTTTTCTGTTTATGTATACTTTTTAAGTTCTAGATAACACTAATTATATATTTACTTAAAAATTACACTTTTTTATTTAATTTAATTGCATATTTTGTATTTAGTGTGATTCAAAAATAAAAGAATATTCTTTTTTCCTCTCAAAATTGACTCTAGAGCTAGCTACTAACTATTTTATTAGGATCACTTTTGTTATTTTTTACGTAAAAATATTTTTTAGAAAAATACTGCTTTTCCTACTAAAATTATTATTGTAATTTAAAGTTATTTTCACATAAATTAAAAAATAATAAATACTATATTTATTGAAACAATTTATTAAAGTAACCACATTTTTTCAACAAATGTATTATTTTTATCTGTTGTAAATACAGTATTGACTAATTTATTTAAGAGAAATTTATTAATAATTTTATCTGAAACTGAAAAAAATAATTAATTTTAATTTTTTAAAAACTAAAATTAGGGTGTGAAAAAGAAGAAAAAAATTGCTGATTGATCGGATGCATTAATTAGCATTATACTGTTTCAATTTATCTAATGAACTAAACAGTGTACTTATGCTGAATATATATATATATATATATATATATATATATATATATTTTAAATATTACCCATAGTATTTTCTTATCAAACCCTAAACATAATTATTTCTTGTAAAAAGATACATGTAAAGCATAGGAAGAAGAAGAAAGATATAGTCACTAACAACAAGGTAAATGTGTAAAATCAGTTTTAGGGCAGTGCAATGCAAGCACCCCTTTACAAAAAAAAATGAACAGAAGCATGATGGTGCATCATTGTGTTTGCAAAAGCATTGATCTTCTACTTAAAAGATAGAATTGCAGAAGCAGCTTTAACTTTTGTTCTTTAATATTTTGCTGTTTCTCGTTTGACTTTTTCATCTTGGATCAATTGTACATTTATGATTGGCAAGTTATGCTAGATCATCATTTTTAACATGCACACAAAGCAAAGTCAAGGACACACCCATAGCCACTATAGAAATGGTGATGATCATCCATCATCCATCATCATCATCATCACCATCACCATCCATTATCCATGGCCATGTACGTTGGACTTGCACACTGTGTTGTGGAATTCCTTGTTTGAAAGTTTTGACTGGTGGTGGCACTGCTCATAGACGTGTTAAAGTGGGATACGTCTTCGTTGTTCTAATGAACCAAATAGTACAAGCTAAAGGGTTAATTCATGTCTTCTACTAAATAATTCAGGGTGTGTGTTCACACCAATGTGATCGACTTACTTTTTTTGGGTACATGTATGATCCACTTACTAGGTCAACTCACGTTTTAACTGCTTTTTTCAAGACTGTTTTCACTACTTTGAAATGAAATCTTATAAAGGAAATGGTTCATCTCCATCAAGGACATGTCATCGAATTTATTCTTTTTTAAGAGAATACAATAAACTTTATATGTGAATTCTACAATTTTTAGTGAATATGAATGAATGTGTTTGTTACAATTTTTTTATCAAAAAACATAAAATAAAATAATTGAAACATTTATAGATGGTTCAATCCGTATATAAAGAAACATAAAAGTTCAATTGCTCTAAACCAAAAAACAACAAACAACAAAGAAATTTTACAATGTGTGATATTTGTTGTATTAACCTACAAATTTGTATCTTTGTAAATGGAGATTCAACAATTTTCTGTAACGTTTCGCGTCGATGCATCTTATATAAGCAATGTCATCCATGTTTCTAAAATTGTTTTCTATTGTCTCTGAAGCATGCATAAAACAAGGACAAGATCTAGAGTAGAGAAACATAGTCAAACAATCACTCTATGGTGTGCCTACTCATCCTGTAACCATATTTTAGCTTTGCCAATGTTGGAAGATGGTTAATATTGAGGTTTTACTATGCTGGACAGTTCTAAACTAATGTTTTTGGTATCAGGCACAATTTCAACTACAGTTTTTAAGGAACATTTTCTTAAATAAAGCTTTTTTATATTTTGGCTACTAAGCTCAGTACATTTTATCTGTTCAAGTATCAATATAGATAGTAATATATGTAGTTTGTTCAGTTAAGTAAGGGATATGCTGATTGTAGCTTGAATGATAATTTTTTTTGGTTTTTTGAGATTACGTGAAAATCATAATCTGCATAGGTTGTAATAGGGGTAGAACATCCTTAAAATGCTACATATTTATTTATTTTCTCCTTTGTTGATAAAAAAAAAGACTACAAAACGTACATATTTCATTTTTATGGTATTTTTGGCTAATCTTTATTTCTAATAACTATATTTTAGTTTCATTTGTTTGTTTTCTTCAACAACATTAAAAGATTGCATCCTCTTCAAGATCTTTAAGCTCAAGGGTTTAGATTGAGAGAGGGAGAAAATGAGATAGAAATTGACGAAATCAATTTAAAACTAAGCATATAATAGAATGGATATTAAAAAAACCATCCATAGATAAAATAGATATTAATATTCCTTAAATATTTAGACAAAAGTACAAACCACCCACATATATAACTTGCAATCTACATGTTTTGGTAATTTTTTTAATTTTTTTTGTAACCTATACCCACAAAAATATATTGAGATTTCTTTACATCCATTTCTATAATAATAATGTGTCGAATTCATTAAACAATTTACAACTAATAGAAATAAAAAGGATTTTTTTTTTTTTGGATTGAGTTGCACTTAAGTATATATTTAAAATACAAATCTAAATATTTTTTAATTGTATAAAGTTTTATTGGTCTGATCTTTGTGACTTGAGAAATAAACGCAACCTTAAACTGTATAGGCCCTCTTTCTTTTCTTTTCTTTTAATATTAATTTAATTAATTATTTATTATATGATTCACTTTTAAATTATTTAATAATGTATTTTTAATTTCAAACTTCATAATTAAATTATTTTAAAAGACTCCTATCCGGAATTTTGCACAGAGACAAGTCATTTATATGATCGAGGGAAGATACTTCACAAATTATATCCTTTGTTTTTTTGTCAAACAAATGATTCCAGTTTAAGTCATACAATGAAATATTATTGACAAATGGGCTCTTGCCCTTTTTTTTTTTTAATAGTAATGTAAAGAAACAGTAACAAGTAGAAGTCCCATAAAACATGAGATCATTTTTGGATTTGTTTTTAACAAAAGTTTGGATTTTTTAACTTATATTATGACATGTAAAATACTTGTGTAATAATTTGGTAATGCAATAAATATTATTTAATAACAGATTTATATTTCAAATTCAGTATTTTCTTAATCAGTGAATCTTATATAAAATATGAAAATCATTCTTCGATTTTTCGGTTGAAGTTTTATATTATATATCTAGTGTTGTTTTTCTTTGACCACCTCAAGAACTATGATACTATTCAAATGGGATATAAATCACCCTTTAATTATTAATTATATCAAGCAACAAAACTAGTATTATTAACACTCTAATAGGACTTTTTAAAGTCAAAACTCACCCTTTGAGCCTGGTGGAACAATTTCTCATTCATGTCTAAATAATCTCTTCATAAAGCCCAAATAAAAAAAATGAAGTCAAAAACCAACCTCACTCTTACCAACTAAGATACAAATTCTAAATTGTAAATTTTTTCCTTCTTCTAGAAATGTTTGTAGGAAAAATAAAACATCCAAACATGTCCTTGATTCCTCACATAAACAGTCTTTTTGTCTTGAGATGTGGTAAATTTTTGTTCTCCTTAACAAATTTTCTTTGTTTCATCTTTACTAATGACTGATTTTTCATGAAAAGGGGTTGATTTCACTTTTAATAATTCTTTTATCCACAAATTTTCTAATCAAACCTTACTTAAAGATTTGTCTTTATCCTATTATTATATGAAATGTTGATGATTTATTAAAAAATTAACAATATTGAAATTCAGATTTTCTCCAACCAATATAAAGTTGCCCTATGCAGAGTTGACTGTACCACTAGGAAATAAAAAAATTGTCCCAAAAAAAAAAGATGTAATGGAAAAGTTCCAACTTATTAGGCAAATGGCAGAGTTTTTGTTCTTTATAGGTTGAAGTTATGAAGTTATGGGCTATCCAATCCAAGTAATGGACCTGGAAATGATTGAAGGACCACAGCCCATAGCCATAGTGGTTGGTGAGAAGGGCACTATATTTGGTCAATGGCGTGGGCCATTCAACAACACACACAATCTTTCTGCATTTTCACTGTCACATTCACAACAGATACACAAGCTTCTCTATTGGATAAGCCATTCAAATTTCCAAAATTCTTCTTACAAAAACTTGTTTCAGAATTACGGAGAAAATTTTAGTTGTTTTGTATATGCAGCAGACTTAGAAAATTTGTCACAAATGAAACATTTGGCTATACACATAAACACTTGTCATTAGATTTGGATGATAAGAAAATTAATGCTGAAATAAAGTTATTTTTATTATTTTTTGTATTTTATCTTTTTTTAATTATTTAAGAAAGATTTAGTAGGTAAAGAAATTCAGCTGTATTGAGATGCTTTTGTTGGTGGGTTTTCTCTGGTGGATTATATTGCCTATTCATTAGGGTTTATAATGCCTTAATATTGTTGTACCAAATTGTAACCTACTTATGTTGCATAGAAAGTTTACTTATGAGTACATGTTGGAGTTAGCTTTAAAAAATAACAGTAGTAATTTTTTTTGATTTGTTGAAGAAACTATTTTAAAAAATTAGTCTGGGAACATTTCAGGTCTGTTTGAATAATTTTAAAAAATTTAATAGGAAAATGAGAAAATATAATAAAATTATAAATTAAAATTAGTTTGTGTATAAATACAAATATTTTTTAAAAGTTAGTATCAGAGTAGCTCTGTAAATTAAATTGTTTATAAAATAGTTTTAATTCATAAAAAATATTTTATTTTATTTTCATCATTTGTACTCGTTTAAGTATTTTTGAAAAATTATCTAAAAAAGAAATTATCCAAACAACCTCTATTTTGTTGGTTCAAGCGATGGGGATTGAATCAGGAGAGAGTTTGTGCTACTGGATTTGGATCAGATAAAAACGCATGTTATGGGCTTTTGGGCTCCAAGATTGATATGGCATGTTGAGGGGATTTCTCTTTGCACCCCACAATATCTTTATGCCTCACCATAAATATTATAGTCCCCACTTTACCCTTTTTTTTACGAAAAAATTATTGAATTGCAGAATTTGGAAGTAAAAAATGACTTATTGTGCAATTCAGAAACTTTTTTGACTTTTGGATTTACAATCTGAAAGCTTTTCTGACCACTCCCATACACATGTAAATTATGGGCTGCGGATAGAAATGGTCTCATGCTTATCATAGCATGAAAGTCAAATTATAAAAAAACGGGCTTATGTAGGCTGAGAAACTTAATTCAATTTAAGTGTTTGCCTTTTTAATTTATCATCTTTATATTATATTAGTATTTAGCATGTACAATAAATATGATAATTTTTTTATTTTATATAACTTAAATTTAATAAAAAGATAATTTTTAATTTGTAAATTAAAATATAATAAATCAATATTTTTAAACATATAAATTCTATTTTAGATTTTTGATAAACAGTTTATACTATCACAAAATGTTATTTTAACTATTAGTAATGTTTTTTAAAAGTAGAAAGATACATTTCAAAAATATAAAAAAAGAATATATTGAAAGAGACAAAGGATTAAGTTTTTTCAACTAAACTCTAATTGAACAAAATCTTCTAAAAAACACTTTCTCTTCAAGGTAGTTATGTTAATATATATATATATATATATATATATATAATTATTAATAATTACATTTTCTTAATATTATATTTTAATTTATCTATATCTCTAAATTGAATTTCAATAATTTTTCAGAAGTATCGATGATTAAAAATAATCCTATATTACAAGTCAAATTCTTTACAAGAAATTCAAAACATAGTTTATATACTTAAAATATTTGTTTAATATGATTAGCATACACACACACACACATCTATATATGTATATATAATATAATATAATTATTTATCCTGTAAGGTGAACTTTGAATTTACAAAGGAAATTAAAGTGATTAGATAGAGTTAGTTGAGACTTATTCCTCCAAGTTTGCAAATTCTTAACCATATAAATTGCTTTCAACTTTTGATTTTGAGATAGCATTAGAAGATGACTTTTAAATTCTTTTGGAAAACTTCAACTCTTCTATAAGTTTCTTCTATAAGTTTTGGCATTTTCTGTGGAAGTTCTTATAGATACTATTCCTATGAAGTCTATTGATGGACCTTAAATAAATGTGTACCCATACACCACGTTTTGTATTCATCTCACATAATTTTGAACTTTCAACTAATCTTATGCCTACCTACATATTTTCTCATTTGCTTTATGCATGGCTACGATTATTTTCACTTTCTTCTTCCTCCTCCTATATTTTTTTTATGGATAAAAAAAATAAAATAATACATATATGCATGTCATTTACCTTCTTCTAATTAGAAAAGCTAAGAAGAATTGTGTTTCTTTCATGATTCACTTTTCTTAGAAAGAAAACCAAGCAAATTAGGTTTAAAAAATCATTAAAAAAATAACTAAATTTAGAGATAAAATATAATTAGTTATTATATTGACTAAATTAGATACTAAGTTAGAGACTAAAAACTTATTGGTATTTAAATTAGCTAGGTTTTAACTACTAATATTTTAGATTATAAATTAATCTCTAAAAGACTAATAGAGACTAATTTAGAATATAAAGTAGTTAGTACTTAAAACATTGGTAGCTAATGGTTAGATACCAATTTAAAAACTATTTTATAAATTTTTATTAGTAATTTTAGATACTAATAATTTTTTAGTTTGTAAAATGGTCTCTAATATAATCAATATAGTAACTAATTATTTTGGTCTCTAAAATTAGTTTCTATTTAATGATTTTCTTATAGTGAGAATTATTAGGTCACGTTGCCTATCGCAAAATAAAACACATAAAAAAAATGTAGATTTTGAAACCTTATAAATTTACAGAAAAATATAAAATTCAAATTTTCAAATTTTCTAGAAAATATGTAAAAAAGTTTAAAAAAATATAAAAATTCTAGTAGTCAATCTAGAGGTGACTTAGTGGTGTATGAGTTTGTAATAAGAGAGACAATTAGTCTTGGGTGATTGTGATGTGTTAGAGGTGATAACAATGCATGTTTAGCCTTGTTGATATCTATATGGGTGTAAATGAAGTTATGGGTCAAATTGACTCCTCTATTTTCGTTACTAAAAAATTTGTTATAAAAATATAAATGGAATTAATTTCATTGTCATACAATTTTAGGCATGTTTCATTCACTTTTGCATGTTTCTTAATTCCTTGCCCTAGTAAGTTTTTTTTTTTGGTATGTGAACAATGTTTATATCTTTACATATGAAAAAATGTGTCTATAAGATAAAAAAATATTTATATGATAAAAAATCATTAAAGAGAAAAATTATTGATATTCAAGATAGAAAGACAATTATCTCCCTATATATACATTTTTGAAAAAATATACTAGTAAATATAAGATATAATTTTTTTAATTATACTCCCAGAAATTATCTAGAATGAGTGACATGCATGTACCTAATGTACTTATGAATTATGTAAACATGTGTAGATGAGTTTTACATAACCATATTGACTAGAGTTAAAATTAATTTACAGTATATAAAAAGAGATAATTATCACCTTATAATCCCAATTTTGTGAGGATAAGTCAAATTTAAAACTCACTTTCTAATAGATTGTGGATTTAAGTAACTTTTACTATAATAAAAGATAATAACTTATACTTTTTCTCTCATAGTAGACTCTTGCTTAAACTCTCAGTTAAGCACAACTCAAATGTTAATCACAACTGACAATACAAAGTTCTTAATTATGTAACAATATCATTATAAGTAACTCATGTGAAACATGCCTAAACTAATGAGAAAGACACATCAACAATGTTTTTCATTACTAGTTGGAAAGTCATTTAGACAATTTCTCCAAATGATCCATGTTTCACTAGATGCTAAAAGACTAGACAATCTATTGAGACTATCCACCACATATGGTAGAATATGCATATTAAACACTAGACGATATGATAAAATTAAATATTTTAGGAACCTTTAGACAAGATTTTACTAAGTCAATATTCATAATAACAAAATAAAAAAATATTCCAACCCTATTTCAACACTAAAATGATTAAGAAGACTAATCCCAAATTGATGATATTATGACTAATACAAAAATGAAAATCAATGATGACTTACTATAACAGGTCTAATCCACTTGTAATAATAAGTTTGACAATGACACATTTGTATATAAGATGAAATTTACTATGTCTGTTGTTATTAGAATTGATATAAAAAATTTTTACTATGTCAATTACTATTTTAAATAATATAAAATGTTCTTATGTTGGTTCTAGACCTTACATAATAAGTCATTTTTTCTTTCACGGTTATATTTGCACTAGTATTCTCGAGTTTTTTTTTTTTTTTTTTCCATTAGCAATTCGCGGTATCTTTCTTTTGCATTTCTCATGTTCAATATTTCTTGTGCTCATACCTCAAGTGGTCTATTAATCTCTTCATGAAACATCTATTTTTTGGAAGTCCATCTTAGCTTGCACCTGCAACTTTCTTAGACTAGTGGATATGGTAGTTGATTTCTGTTTTGAAAAAGCTAATAGGTTTCTCTAATATAGAAAATTCACTCATAGGGAGTTTAGGGAGCATAATGATCTTTACAAACTTAACTTTTATTGTTATGCTAGTGGTTGTTATGCTGATGATTTTTGTTAGGTATCATATTTGTTTTTTTTTTTGCTTTGAGACTTCTAGCTTATTTACATATTGGAACATCTCTTAAATGTTCATTTTAATTCAATTAATTCATTGCCAATAAAAAAAACATTTATTGTGTTCTACTTATATTTTAACTTTCTCTTTCTAATAATTTTTTCTATTATTTTAAACATAATGAGCTTGCAATAATTCAATTCTTTCAAATAGGGGCAAAGTGATATAAAAATAACTTTACCTTTTATAATATATGATCAAGAATAAAACTCTAGTTAACATGTCTAAATGTAGAGCCTAGTTATACGTCAATTATGCAAGAATTTGTTGATAAGTAAACACTTCATATGAATAAGAAATTCAAGAAAAACAACATATTACCTTTGCAATGTTTCTTGGAGTATGATAGATAAAGAAACGTTTCAAAATCTTCAACCAGTTTATAGGAGAAGAATATCACAAAAACAAGTAGAATCATCTGTCTATTTGTATATATAAAGACAAAATAATAATAATGGAGCAAATCCATCTTTTGATATCTAGGTTTTCCATTGAGAAAACTTTACATGAAACCATCCCTTGCGTGTTGCTTAGCTCATGTTTACTCCAGAAACTGATTAATTAATAATTATAAACATATATATGAGAAGAAGTTTGAGAGAGAACGCGTAGAAAACAATCCAAGTGAAGTTATTTTGAGAGAAAATTGAAATTTTTGTGGAGGAGATGACATAAATAATAAACCATTCAGATTCATGAACCAATACTGCTCTCCAACATACTTTGTTTACTAGAAAACAAAATAAAGTTAGCCCCCTTTGAATAAAGAACTCTATCTATCACATCATAATTATATATTTTTCCTGTTTTCCCCCTCCTCTCTCTTTATCTTTATCTTTTTCCTTTGTCTCCAATTCTAGCTTTTCACTGTTCACATTGATTAGTAACGTTCACTCCCATCTCTTTCATTTTTTTTTTCACTTCAACAGTTATGATCATAATCCAGAAATTTCAAATGAAAAAAAACCTCCATTATAACTTGTAGGTAGGGATAGGTAACTTGGCCTAATTCACTGTTCCTAATCAGATAATAACAACTTTCACTTTCAATCAACTTTCAGATATTTTACATGTTTACTGTTCAGATATCATTATCTTTAATTGAAGATAAATTTTTAATTATTATTTTTTTTTAAAATTAAATGTTTAGAATGATAATAATATAATTTGAACTAAATTAGAATCAACAAAACCTACTTATTTAAAACTAACTAAGTTGACTCTGAAGCAGTCTTTTTCGAAGTTAACTGCTAACTCCTAACTAGTAAACTGTGCGTGATAAAAGCTTTTGAGCTTTACTACTTAAAAATGTTTTTATTGGAAAGCTCTAATTGAAAACCACCTAAGAACTCTAATTGAACAAAGCATTCAGGAACGTTGTTTCCTTCGAAGGGGACAGTACATTATGAGATGACCTAACTGAAGAAACTGGGTGCAAAAAAATTTCTAAAATTTGACCTTGTCAATCATATATAAATGCATGGTACTAAAATTTCATTCAAATGCTTTTGATGTGATTTGATATATTTTGGTGTAATAAGGACCCACAAGGGGCTGCATATATGCTTTCATTTTAACACACAATCGCACGTGAAGAGCTTCCCAACCCCTTAATTTCTTTTGACATCAACTATATATATAGTTAACACCACTCCATCATAAAGTTTATTCAAAGTTTTGCACATCCCAACCATATAATGCTAAGATGGCCGACTAACCCACGCCAAAACTTTATTAAAGCTCTTATCATCATTAAGAACAGTCGCCCTTTTACTTTACAATTTTTTTTCGATCAATACCAACAGTGCTGAACTAATAAGATCATCTGGAAGAACGATTATGCCAAATTTCACTGAAAATGAATTTTAAGTAGTGAACAAGTTTGGCTTGCCAAAACTGTGGAGATTAACATCGAAATTTGCATGAATGTAAAATTTAGATACTACAACTTCAAATTAACGATGATTTTAAAGTTATTATTTTAAAAAGTTATTAAGGAAGTTTTTAAAATAAATTAAACTTTTTTTACAATGATTCCTATACAAACACTACAAGAAAATTATTAAATAAAAATCAATTTTAGAGACAAAAAATAATTAGTTGCTATATTGAATAAATCAAATATTATTCTAGAGACTAAAAATTATTAATTTCTAAATTAGTTTTTATCATCGATAAATATTTTTTAAATTGGTATTTAATTAGCTGTCAAGGTTTTTATTACCAAATTTAGAATATAAATAATTGGTAGTTAAAACATTAGTAGCTAATTAGATATCAATTTAAAAACTATTTATCAATAATAGAAATTAATTTAGAAATCAATAATTCTTTTAGTCTCTAAAATAGTATCTAATTTAGTCAATATAACAAATAATTATTTTTAGTCTTTAAAATTGATTTATATTTAATAATTTTCTAGTAGTGAAATCATTTAAAGTGAGAAATGACAAAGTTTTTTTTTATAAAAATGTCGTTAAAAGTTTAAAACAAAATTTAACAATGATTTTTTTGTATAATCTTATTTTGAGAGTCAAAAATACAAAATTTTTTTGCAGATTCATTTTTATTCTCTTTTTATCGTTGAAATTTCTCTTAAACATTGCATTATCACGTCGATTGGTCTCATCACTACTATTGGTGATCCTTTTGCTCACATCCCTACATTAGATTCTATTGTCATTGTTGATGGTGTTTTTGCTCGAAACACCTTTCTTAGCCCCTATCATCTTTTCCACAATCTCCGTCGCTTTCTCTTCCCTCCCTCGTATGCTTTGCTCGAATCGTCACATTAAACAACTTCATATTCATCTCTTCTATTGAGTCTTCATCAAAGATCCGTTTTGTCGACATTAAGTTAAGCGGTCTCACCGTCCTTATGTCAGACTCCTTACTTTTCTACACACCACCAACTCCTCTATCTATTTTGTAACTTCCGTTATTGTTGCCATTTGTGTAATTTGACACAAACATTTTTTCTTTTCCCAGTCCCTCATTCTCGTTGATGAGCTAACATGAGCAACAATAACAATTAGTTCAACGATATAACTTGATCTTTGCTGAAATTTATTAGTGATATAATTAATTCACATACTTTATAAGCACATACGACAAGAATTTTGTACAAAACTATCTCCTTATGTGTTTGATATTACAAAGAAAAACCTTTATTTTTAATGGTAACTCGATCAATGACAAATTAAAAACTGTTGTTAAATCTCGTTAAAAATTGTATCAAATTCAATAAAAAAAGCAAAGATATCTTTAAAGTTGTGTAGGCATGGAAATGAAGTTGGATTTTACCTAAGAGAAACTAAGAAACGGATAAATGGGGAACTGAATTATGCATTAACAGTGATGGAAGGAAAAGTTCGGGTTAATGTTATTTTTTTATTAATTTCAAAATTTTAGACACTATAGATGTTGTTTTCATGGTATTAAACATTTCAGAGGAGAAATAAGAGATAGCAATAGCAAAGGAACGAGTCAAAATAAATAATAAATGAGGATTGTCTCTCTAGAGATCTTGGGGATTATTAAAAAAATTGGATTTCTTAACTGTATAAGAACCAAGTTGAAAAATAGATGGCAGTTGTGCAATAATGCTTAGACCACTCTCAAATTAAGTTCAAAATATTGATATAAATGGAGATATGTATAAAGAAAAATAAATGTGCTAAAGGATTAGTTCGCAATCAAACATGTTCTATGAGAAAACTCTAAAATGTCTGAAGACGCTATTAGCTTGTACTTCTTCAATGTTTTCTTCTAACTGTGTTGTTAATTTTTTTCTATTTTTTTTTTCGATTGTTAAGTTTTTTTCTATAACTAAATATAAATTAGATTGGACAAGATGTGATGAAGTCATTATATTCTTCAAGTAAACCATCAAAGTTTTGCATCGCTGTGTGATCAAACACGATAAATGCGAATGATGCATGTTACTATTACATGTGACTGTAAAACTATATCAAGTAGAAAAGGGGATGTTTGTTAACTATCATAACCATTTTTTTTTCTATGTTTTATTTTTGGGATAAAAAATAAGAGTCCTGAAGTAAATTATTTTAGATTACAACTGTTAAAAGAAGATAGAGAAATAATCTTTTGCTGAACTAAAATGTGAATACATGCAAGAAGATGAATTTTTTTAAAAAAATTATAAACTGATGTTTTTGAATATGTAATTATCAAAATAATATTTAGAAAAAAATTAATACATATAACACAATTCTAAAAACATGATATTTGCATGAAGAAATGGAAAGTTAAATTTTTAATATATTTTCTGAGGTATTCTTGGTATTAGAGACAGGTTTTCAAACTGGAATGTAAAGTTTTAGAAATGGTCAAAGTTTCGACTTTAACAAAGATGTTGGATGCAAGACTCACCACCATCTTCGCAAATACCATGCATTGTCCCTTTCAGCTGAAAATATTGTTGTCATCTTGTTGGAGAGGTTGAAGACATATTACAGTTTCTTGTTAATAAGATCCAGATTCAATTTAGTTTTATACTTGTATATGAGGGAGATTAATCAAGTCAATCGCTATTATCATTTTTCTAATTATATGCTTATGTATAAAGAAGATAAATTAAGTCATTAATAGTCGTAAATAGATTATATAAATTACAGAAGTAAGTGGATATGAAAAGAGAGAAAAATAAAGTCAGAAGTAGATTGAAAATAGGAGTGGTTTGGTGGAAAGAAAATAAAGTGAAAGTTAACTTTTTAAAAATATTTTAATAATGTTGTTTTTGTATTAATACTTTTTATAATTTTTATTTTTATTATTAATGAAACACATGCGCTTTCCACTTTTTTTTAACTATAATAAGAAAAAATATGTAATTAAATTTTTTCTTATTATAATAATTATTAAAATAAAAAATATTATTAAATTTATATAATATGTATAATATATACCATAGTTTTTAGCGACTTCATCATTACATGTAAAGTTCACCCCATCATCGATGCATCATACATATTTTTCAAAATTTCACTTTGATTTAAACTTCTCTTTGAGATGTTCAGGGTTTAGTTTTTAGGAATTAGATTTAATTTTTAAACAAAACCTATTCTGCATAAATGAACTTCAAATGATCCGATTTTTTATTTAATTTCAAAATTTATTATATTCATTTTAGTGCGAAGAATTTTCTATTTTTTTTAAAATTCACAATCTTATTATTGTATTTAATAATAATATTTCTCATTGTCGTTATCATTACTAATATCACTTTAATTATTACACCGTGATGTTTACTAGGTTGTTAAGATAGATTTCATATGCTTTTTAATTTATATTTAAATAAATCTTAAAAGAAAAAGAAAAAATATTATACCAAATTACCTATGCTTTTTGGCCCAATTTTTTAAGATCCAGCCTGATTCATTTCGCATACTGGTCAATTCTCATTGGGTCAAACTTTCTTTAACATAATTCGGCTCAGATAATTTTTTATAACCTTCTAATTGATTTTGAAACTGAAAACTTAGAAAAAAAACTATTTTTTAAAATAAAGAATTATTATTTGTTGAAAATTTTGATATTTACAACTAAAAACCATCTCAAATGAAACCTACATTAGAGTGTATTTTGGAAATCATTGATTAGAAAAATAGCACATATAAAAACCCTTTTTTTTTTTTTGTTTAATGAGGTTTAGGTTGGTCCAGCTCATAGACCTATGAACTAACCTATCTTATGAAATAATGACTATATTTATAAAAATAATTTTTTTTTATCAAAATAATGATTATTTTTTTTTATCTTTTAAAAGTTGAGAATGTTCTCTCTTCCTTTTCTTGGGGGTTCTCTTACTGTTAGCATATCAACAATGTTCTTGATTCTTGAGTTTTAACAGAAAAAATGAGGAATCGAACTAGTTTTCTAGATCTTTTTCTAAGTTGTACTTTCAACTGCTTGATTTTGGCCATGATCGATTTGCAGGATACGAATAATTTCCAAATTTTGATAAATCTGATCAGCACAATCAAAGCCAGCCATGCAAAGAATGAGAGGTTTAAACATGGTCACATGGAGCCATGAAAGTAGCAAATATTCTTGTTGTTCCCGCTTCATATACACCTCATTACACATATATACCACTCTCATGTAATTACAAGCATCTTTTAAAGTAATTGCATGTTGACTTTCAATCAAACTTTGAAATTTTAAATCAACACTTTATCAATCAATTTCCTAACATTATCTCTATCTTACCACTTTTAATGTCGATGAATATTTATTCAGAAAAAATATTGTTAAAAATCTCATCTCAACTAAAGATAAAGTCAGTTCATAATATATAAGTAGATGCAAAATTGTATTTTATTAGTAAATTTGGTAATGTTGAATTATGTTTAATGTTCACTCTTTAAGATGATATCAAAGTCATTAAGAGTCTATTTTAGTAATATTTTATTAGGTCTATAGTACCTTTCACTATTAAATTGTTATCAAATTATGCATAAATATATAATTTCACACATGAGTTTGCTGATAAAAAAAATAAAATACATGAGTTGATTGGTCTTGACTGAGTTGGAGATCTCACGTTAACTAGAGATAAAACTAGTTCATACTTTACAAATGAGTGCAAATCTTATCTTACAAGTTTGTTTGATAAAGTTGAGTTAAATTTTCCATTCACTTTTTAAGAAATATTTAAAACAAATATAGATTTGACACTTTTAAAATAAAATAAAATAAAATATTAAAATAAAAGAAGATATCAATTAACTCTAAATATTTTTTTAATATAATTATTGTTAAAATTAACTATAACTTGAAGTCTCGTATTAGATATAAATAAATATAAAGAGAGTAATATATAAAGAAAAAAAACCCTCATACTCATTATTAGAATTGTTGAGTTGTTATGGTTTTTTTATCAAAAAAAAAAAAAAACCCCAATACTTATACAAGAAATTACCACTCTTGACCCATAAAAAACCAAGTACAAATAGTTCATAGTAGAAGTGATTGATTAATTTTTGTGAATGGATAAAGAAATCATGTGTTGACACTGAAAGACACATACTTAATGTAGATAGATAAGAAGTTTGTAGATTTGCATGTGAGAGACATTTGAAAGTTGACTGAATGTCACAATGACTTTCAACCCAATTCACCCATTTCATCTTATATTCAAGGGGTAGATGAAAGAGTGGGATCCACACCAAATTTCCAAGAAAATAAACTTCATCCGAGAGAAGTATAAGCACAAGTGAAATTGCTACAACTGTCCCTTCTTGGTAAACAAAACACACATAAAAACAAGGATCTCTTCTTTTCTATTATCAAGTCACTCCCTTGTTCAATTTTTTTTAATAAATAATAATTTCGTTTAGAAGGTAATCACTTTATATAATTCTTTATAAGTGTTGGTTACAACTTTTAATCAGAAGTTGAAAAAATGAAAAACAAAATCTGATTTTAATCAAATTTGTTTTAAATAACTTCTCATCAAATCAATTGTTTCTTATTTGAAAAAAAGAGTTTCATTTTGTTCTATTTATAAATTACCATAATTTTTTTATAAATTTCTTAAAAGTAATCACTGGACTACTTTATACCAGAGTTATTGTCTTAATCTTAAAAAAACTTGTGAATATAAGTTGCGAAAAACTATAAAACATTGATAATGTATGATGAATGGTAAAACAAACATTGTAGTTCTCTAAAACTAATGAGTGTGTTCTTATCTATTTAGAAAATATCCGCAGTAGAGGACCCACATTTGATCATCTTCAACTACAAGTCCAAATTTCCATACCTACCGACCCCAAGTAACATAAAATTCAATAGTTTTGGATCTGTTCTACGTAAATATTCAAACAAGTGCTGTGTATTCGATGCTGAAAATAATAGGGTTGGACAAAAGTGGTTCCTTTCCTCCTTTTTCTCCACGTATCATTTCATTTTCATTTCATGCAAGTGTTTTATTATTATTAATAAATAGTTTCTAAATTAATATTTAATTTTTAAAATTTTAACTACTAATTTTAGAATATAAATAATTAATAACTAAAATCTTGGTAAGATATCAATTTAAAAATAATTTATTAATCATAACTACTAATATTTTTTTTAGTCTCTACAATAATATTTAATTTAATCAATATAATAATTAATTATTTTTGTTTTTTAATAATTTTTTTAATAGTGATAGTATGGTAGAAGACGATAATGAATAACACGCAATGTTCTTCAGCGTGTCAAAACTGTTTGGGGTTGGCCTCAGATGATATGCATACAATTACGTACTATATGATCCAATTAAGTGGATCTTCATTAGATTCTTCTAACGACAAAAACAAAGATATGGTGAATTATGATTGATATATTGGGTTGAATGCTTTCATTTTACAAATTCTATTACTAAATAAATAAAATATTAAATATTTTAAAAAAAATCTAAAACATGAAATGTGTTTACTTTTTATTTAATATTTTTCATAAAATATGAAAAGGTGTTTAAAATTAGAAACGGTGAGTGAAAAGAATTTTTAACCATCATTTTCTGAAAATGATGGACTTAGCAAACGTGTTCGAGCTCAAATAGGAGGAAGAGATGGCCACTACTGGGTCGAGTCCTCCGTGACAAGTCGCAGAAGAAACAATACCGAAGAAAAGAACGGAAAGGATATGCTGTTAATAAGATTTTCAAACATTAATTACTTATTAAACACTCTTTTATTTTATATTTTATAATATTTATAACATTATTTTCATTTAAATGTATTTATTGTCATTTTTATTTATTAAAATGGACTTTACTTTTGGAATTACCAAAGTATTGTACTCTTTTTACAAAATTACCTGAATAATTTGGCATTTGTTTTAAAGAACTCGAACTTTGGTTTTGTGGAAAGATAATTGTCCCTTTTATTTGTCAAACATAGTAAATATTACATAACTTATTTTCATGAAAATAAGTGACTCATCAACTTCTTTCGGTAACGTCAATATAATTCTACATTGTTCTCGTCAATATATTTCGTTACAAATGTTTTCATGAGTTAGGGAAAGAACAGAACTTTACATACCATTTTTAATATAAAAAAATATGTTTATAGTTCCAAATTAAAAAATAATCAAATATTAACTAAGCAATCCTATGTATTTAAATTGTAACTATCCGATAAGTATTTATATATTAGTAATATATAATAATATAAAAAAAAATTGATCGGCAAGGCGAAGGTATAATAATATATAAATATACATTCCCTCTATATCAAATGCACATAATACAAAGGAATATAAAGTTTCTAAAAAAATTATATAATATATATTTGTTTTAAAAAAAATTGTATAATATATTTCATCATTATCTAAGTATTATTGTTATATTCTATAGCTGCTAATAAAAAAAGTGGTTATAATCTACAACATTCTTTTATTCTAGTATTATTATAATAATTTTTTTTTCTGCAATGAATGATGAAATTAAATAATCATTTAAGAGATGTTCGATCTCATTTATAAAAAAAATGTTAAGCATTATTTTTAACATGATGTGGTCAAATGAATCATCATTACACATCACAACTCTATAGCAGGTCTTGCAATACAAATGTACTCAAGCTCACTATGATGGATTTGAAAATAGATTTGCAATCCCAAAACATGTTGGAATCCTTAGTTGAAGTTCCACCACAAATTGTGTTGTGAATATTCATAACCTGATACACTGACTTGACCTTATAGTAAAGTCCCTTCCCTTTGTAAGTAGGTATACTAGCAGCAAAAAGATCACCAAAAAAAGTTTGTTTTGTGTGTCAATATTCCTTCAAAAAATCCTGCACATCCACTAAATACACCTTTCCTAGCCATTAGTCATTAAGCACCAAATATCATAACCAAAATGCTCCATGAAAGAAGTAAATTAGAGGAAGAACATAAAAGGTTGTTTCAAACATAGAATATGAATATAAGCTAAACAGGTAAAATTTTGTACTACCGTCTCAGTGTAACTGTATGCAAACAACAAAGCAGTTTCAAATCTAGAAATTGCTCAAACATTTTCATTTTCTGGGATTGTAGAAATACTGATAAATGCCATAATTCAATAATATTTCATTCAAAAAAATAGGCACTTATGGACTTTAATTGATAAATTAGTTATAATTCAACCTCTAATTTAGGAATTTGAACCTTTTTACATATTTTTGGATTTTTTTGGATTATGAGATGAGTAAGAACGATTTATTCCCAATTTTGTGTTATTTTCAGGAATTTAAGGAGAGATGAAGCAAAATGATATATTATGAATAAAAATGTCACTTAGCTCAAGCCCAATTAGGTTAAATAGAAGGTGTGAGGCATAATCCTAGAGATCATTGGGAAAATAGAAGGTGATAAAAAACCCTAGAGGAGATAGTCATCAAGGAGAAACATCTTGTATCTTCTTTTCTTGCTTTCCATGCTTGTAATGACCAACTTGAGTGGCTAATTTTACCCTTTGTGATTGAGAGTAATCTTTTTAAACTCTTATGTATTAAGGTGATATTTAAATATAATATTTTGTTCTTGATTGATGATTGATATTGTCATTTTATTCGTAATGCTTGTTTTATCATGATTTTTATCCTTATATTTGACTGAAAAATACTTCTAAGTATCTGACCTAAATGATAATGCTTAACATAATTCAATGCTAGGAATAGATTTGAAATGTTAATTGCTATTAACATTTTTTAGTAAGGATAATAAGTTTTTATAAATATGTGAGAAATCGATATTTAGGAGACTATCTTAATAATTTTATATACGAGAAATCGATATGAATGAATTTTATATGGGCATCAATATCAATTAAAGATAGAATATTATTATGCTTTTCAAAATACAAAAGAGTGAGAAGGATGAACCCCAATCTCAATTTTCCCAATTCAATCAACCAAATCTTTACTTTGCTTTATTTACAATTATTGCAATCTCACATATAACAAACATCCGACAAACTTTAATTATTGTTTTCTATTTAGTGAATATTTTACTTCAGAATTCAATTGTTCCTTGTGGGTTCGATATTTGTTCTTAGGGACAAATTATTACTTCTGACACAGTATACTTGGCGTAAAATAGTCATAACATACCCAAAATTAGTCCATTGTGTAACTACTACATTGTATCTCCAAATATTGTACATTAGTCCTATAAACACAACACCTTCACCAACTAGACTACAAAACACCAAACTCAAAGCATACCAACATCAATAACACAAAATCAGCAATATCATTTACCTTTTATGACTTTCCTACGTCAATGAAGTTAAACACGTAATTTGATTTAACTACCAGTCTGAGTAACAATGCAAATTTTTCTTTGCTTGATAACCATGACCAAGCTTTGAGTTGAACAAGAGTGAAAATTTCAATAGGGTTAGATCTTGCATTGTTAAAGATAATGTGGTTCCTTTGTTTCCAAATTTCTACAACAATAGCCACCCACATGCACCCCCAAGCTTTGTTTCCAACCTTATTTAACCTCAAACTATTAAATTGGTAAAAGTGGTGTTTTGGTTCCGCTTGCATAACTATGACTTCACTAAACCAGATATAACAACAATCCTAAACAACCAAAACATCTTGACACTTAAAGGAAATCATGGCTAACAAGTTCCTCTATTTGTCCACAAACAACACGGTATTATCTAATCCAACACCCATCTTACCGAGGACAAATAGGGCGGCTTTCCATACACCAGTGGAAGCATGGAGAGGTAGTCTACCTCTGTAGTCAACAGACGCATCATGCATATTTCTCTTAGTTCTAACTCCTGTATTGTTAAGAAGTGGGCTTTAAGCCTAACTCAACCTCATAAAACCGGCTTTCTTGGACTGTTGAAATCCTACAGATTTAATCACATGAGAAAATGTTGAAAACCATGTTCGGGATGCCTGTTTGAGACCATAAAGGGATTTGTTGAGTCGACATACAATGTTCTCCCCCTGTCGATGATGCCCGAGTGGCAAGTCCATGTAAATAATTTCATGCAATGTGCCATGTAAGAAGGCATTTTGCACATCTAGCTGGTGAGTAAACCAATTTCTGACTGCTGCAATAGTGAGGAGACACCTCAAAGTTGTTAATTTTGTTGTTGGTGAAAAAGTTTCAGAATAGTCGACACCTTCAATTTGAGTGTACCCCTTTGCGACAAGGCGCGCCTTATATCTGTTGACGCTGCCATCTGAGTTGTACTTTATTTTATAGACCCATTTGCATCCGATTGGTTTCTGCCCAACGGGTAACGGTGTCAAGGTCCACGTTTGATTTAGTTGCAAGGCAGAAAGCTCTTCGTCCATTGCTTTTTGCCAATTTGGATCAAGGATAGCTTGAGCATAAGTGTGAGGTTCTTTGGTGGCTGTGATGTTAGCAAGATATGCACTATGTGTAGAAGAAAAGCGTGAATTAGAAAGAAAATGATGCATAGGATACCTGGTTCCATTCGGCCGGTCTTGGGCAGTGGTCGAATGATTGGCTTGGGATCCCGTTACGTAGTCTTGTAGCCAGGAAGGTGGGTTTTATATGCGACTGGATCGTCGAACAGGAAGGTCAGTTGGAGAAGGTTCGGTAATGGGTGTTAGACTTCTTGGCGTGGGAGAAGAAGGTTGGTCTACTAGAGGTTCAGGTGCATTATGATGAGTAGGAGAAGAAGGTTGGTTTGGTGGAGGTTCAGGTGCATTGTGATGAGTAGGAGAAAAAGGTTGGTTTGATGGAGGTTCAGGTGTATCATGACAAGTAGGAGAAGAAGGTTGGTTGAGTGAATGTTGAACAGGAGTGGGTAAGTTAATGTCAATAGTAGGCAAAATACCTTGTAATGGAGGTGAGGATTGCGTCTGGGACTGTTGGCAGAATGGGAAAACACTTTCATGGAAGATGACATCCCGACTTGTAAAAAAAGTGCCTGTATCTATATCAAATAATTTGTATGCTTTTTGATTAAGAGGATAACCAATGAAGATGCATTGTCGAGCGCGCGGATCAAATTTTTGCTTAGGTGAAACAACAGTTGCATAACAGAGACAACCAAAAGTTTTTAAGTGAGAAAGTGAAGGTGGACGATTATATAGCATCTCAAAAGGTGATTTATTTTTGAGTAAAGGTGTTGGCAAGCGATTAATGATATATGTGGCGGTTAAAACGCATTCCCCCCAAAATTCTAATAGTAAATGAGACTGAAATAGGAGGGCTCGTGCTGTGTTTAAAATGTGTCTATGTTTGCGTTCTACTACTCCATTTTGTTGAGGAGTGTAGACACAAGTGCGTTGACATTCAATACCTTTTTTGAGAAAAAAATTATGCATAGAAATAAATTTCAATCCGTTGTCAACGCGGATGGTTTTAATAGATGCCTGAAATTGATTTTGTGCAAAAGTAATGAATGATTCTAAGAGATGTTGAGTTTCAGACTTGTGATTCATAAGAAATAACCAAGTACATCTAGTATAGTCATCGACAAATACCTTTATGGTCTCATTTCTTCCTCCGTCTTTACAAATAGAAATTGCTGAGTAAAATGGTCCTACAGAGGTGGAATTTATACAGAAGAAGGTAGAAGTTAAGACATAACTTTGGTCTAATAATCCTGAACTGTAGTTTCTCTCCACAGCTGGAGGACTAAACAATACAGTCTGTTACAAGCTGGTCCACAAAACCTACTTCCGCCTCTCCTCCACTACATAATCGATTATCTGATAATGAGCGGAGGGAATGGCCTTGGAAGGGTTGGTCGTTCGCAACCACACTCTAGAGGTTTTACTACCTTCCTTTTTTCAAATTTCCTAATCTCCTATGGGGAATATGACATGCTTAAGGTGTTTCAGAGATGGGTAAGGGCCAAGGAAGTTTTCATCTCTCGTAGGCTTAATAGGTGGGGGAGAAGGTTTGGATTCGTGAGGTTCTTTGACGTGGATAACGTGAGTAGGCTGGAGAAAGAGTTATACCAAATATACATTGGGAATATAAAGCTATACGTTAATATCCCAAAGTATAGAAGAGCGGAGGCTGGTCACATGTTGAGCCCTTCAAATGCTGGAATAGATGTGCGGGAACGCTCCCACAAAGTTGTTAAGCCCCATATATCCTCTAGACGTTGGGAGAAGAAGAGAAAGGAGGGATGGAGGGATATCAAATATAAAGGGAAGGAGAAAAAGGAATGGAGGGTTAGAAAAGGGAATCAGTCTTATGTGGATGCAGTTAAAACATCGCATCAAGACTTTGGGAATGGTTCTTCATTTGAAACTAAGCAACAGGCTCCTTAGTGGATGAAGGTGAGTATGGTGAGGCGCTTGGTAGTCGATGTAAACATTGCCCCATGTATCCTCTAGACGTTAGGAGAAGAAGAGAAAGGAGGGATTGAGGGATATCAAATATAAAGGGAAGGAGAAGAAGGAATGGAGGGTTAGAAAAGGGAATCAGTCTTATGTGGATGCAGTTAAAACATCGCATCAAGACTTTGGGAATGGTTCTTCATTTGAAACTAAGCAACAAGCTCCTTAGTGGATGAAGGTGAGTATGGTGGGGCGCTTGGTAGTCGATGTAAACATTGAATTGCTATGTGAAGAGAACGTCAAGGGGGGATGAAGATGATCAAAGCAAGGTTTATGGGTGATAACTTGGTGCTTCTTACACCAATGGAAGGGGTTTGCATGGAAGAGGTGATAAAGCTTAATAAACAGTCATTTGACAGTGTGCTGGACATCATTGGTCCATGGTTAGAGTCTTTGGTTGTTGGCCACAAGGTTGTGTGGGTTAAATGCTATGGGCTTCCTTTGTTTATGTGGTTGAGAGAGTGTCTCTCTGAAGTTATGGGTGGGAAGGCTTCAGTGGTATCCATTGACAAGGCAACGGAAACTTGGGAAAATGTTGAGTTTGCTAGATTCCAAGTTCGCATACCTAGTTCAAGCCTTGCTAGTGTGTCAAAGAATGTGCAAATTAATGACCTTGTTTACAATATCAGTCTTGTGGAGGAGGTCTGATGTGAGTTGATTTTAGGATTATTCATTTTAAGAGGTGACATTTTACTTAGATTGAGATTTTAACACTTTTAGAAGGTGAAACCTAAGGAAGATTCCCATTGGACATGAACTTAACCAAGTGGTTAAGTAAGTGTGAAGGTTCACTTCACAAAGGAAAAAGGAAAACACATGATATGGTGAGCATGATGATGGTGCGGAAATTGAAGAACATAAAAGGAAACAAACTAAAGACAACCAAATGGAAGAGTAAAGAAGAACAAGAACATAAACTCTAGGAAAGAGAAGCATAAATGGAAATAGAAACAAGATGAAGGAGAGAAAGCTTATGGTGATGGCTATGGAAGAAACACGCCACTTAGAGTATGGAGGTCCTCCAAGATAAGTGAAAGTTGGCCGCCACTTGACGAGCTCACACTCTCACAAGATAAGACCTAAGCTAAAAGCTCACAATTCTCACACAAAATGTGCAGAGTTTTCCTTCTATAAATTTCAACATGTCCAATACACTAAGTAGGCCTCCTAATTTTAGGTGAAGAAGCCTTGGAAAACAAGCAAGAGGGATATGATGGGAAAAGGAAAAAAATGGGCAGCCTTAGGATTTGACAGTCAAACCCGCATCCTAGGCTTGTCTTTCTAGAAACTAGGTCAAAATGCCTTCCTTAAGGGTTAGGAACAAGCTGAAATGATACCTACACCCTCTATTATGCTAAATGCACCTTATTCTAGCCTATCTTTGTTATTTATACCCTTAAAGTGAACCCAAATTATTTACAAACATATTCTATTTTTTTTTTAAGAAGACCAAAAGAAAGAACTTCTGATATTCTAGTTTATAACTTCTTCTTCTTTTGTTGATTCTTTCTTGAGGCTTGGTGGGACCTGACTTTGTATCTTGAGATGACTGACCCTTTTGGAAAGTGCTTGTTGTGTGCTTAGTCATTTGTCAGTTTCTATCAAGGTCTCTAGTTTGTGCAATGATAATTGTAATTGTCTCTTACACCAGTATGCGGTGTCAGATAGTGTTTCGACGGCTGATTCCTTCATTGAGGGAATCTAGTTACTGGTGAAGGGCTTCGACGAGGAAGAGGGGGGTGCATAGCGAGTGTATGAAGTATCGGGGGTGAGCAGGGGTAGTCACATGCATGTTGCTATGCTAGAGCTAATGGAGGAACATTCTGTGCATGATAATGGAGGGTAGGAAAAAGGAGATGCATCTTTCATAAATAAGGTAATGGTGGGACAGGGAAAGTTGTAGAGAATGTAGCCTTTTCAAAGTCTGGTAAAGTCAACTCTGCATGTAAAAGGTCATCTATCCAAAGTGCTTTAGCTAGCCTCATAGAAGCTATGAAGGCCTCTTTTTCTAGCATCCTTGCTGAGGACGTGGCCCAATTGGCGTGTAGACTTGAGGCCCAATTGGGGAAAGGTGTAGAGACCAACATGGGGGGGAGGTGTAGAGACCCAATTGTACGAGTAAGTGGGGAAAGGTTTGGTGGATCTATTGAGTGGCCCAGAACAGCCACGCAAGGAGGACAGAGGGATTAGGGGAAGACTTTCTCATTCACTATTTTCTCGCGATGGAGTAGAGGTCGGAGGCGGAGGCAAACTTTGGTCCAATGGAAGTGAGATGGAGGGATTGAAATCAAATCCCCTTGAGGGTGAAAAATGTTGTAACATTGAGAATCCCGTGGATGTCATAGGAGAAGCACATATCCCCATTGTAAACAAGAGCACGGGGGAAGAAGAAGTATGTACAGACTCGGTTACGCTGGGTCTCATGGTCAGAAATGAGGGACCCGCAGCAGGGATCAACACGATTATTCCTCCACGTATGCGGAAGGGTCTTTGGGAGTTGGGTGATTTTTCTGTGCAACCATGTAGGAAGGAAGGTGATGAGGAAGGGATGCAAAGGGTAGGGTTAGGCTCGTTCTCAAAGGTCAATACCAACTCTATACCCCTTTCTGATGGTGATGTTATTAATTGTAACAGTCGATTCTGGTGTTTTGAGTTATTTGAAGAACTTGCCAATCTGTGGGAACTAGGAAAGCAATTAGGGGTAACGTGTTATAGGGATGAGGAAGCAGTGATCATGGAACTCGAACGGTTGGAAGAAAGGGACAAGGAGGTGATAATGAGGTATGAGGAGGGTAATAAGGGGGTTTCATATAATTATTGCTAATCTGAATATAAGAGGGCTGGGAGGGGGTATCAAGGCGAGATACCTAAAATCTGTGTTTGTTAAAGAGGGAGCAGAATTGTTGTGCTTACAAAAAACTAAAGTTGTGGAGTTTTCGGACGTCTAATGTTTCTTCCTTTGGGGGAAAATAATGTGGGGTGGTTACATAATGCAGGGATGCATGGTGCAGGGAGTTTGCTTGTTTCGTAGAACAAATGTGCATTTAGTTATGACAGTCATGTGGAGGGTAAGGGCTTCATAGCTATTTTTGGGAAGCATCTTAAGTCTAATATGGAATGTGCGCTTGTAAATGTGTATGTTGCGTGCAATATGAAAGATAAATTGGTTTTATGGGAGGACCTATCATCTTTAAAAGCTACAACTCGGGATTTGGTGTGGTGTTTCATTGGTGATTTTAATGCGGTTAGAATTTCTTCTGAGAGGAGAGGTATTAGAGAATGTGGTAGCCAAAAGTGTGAGATCCTTATCTTCAACGACTTCATTGAAAGAAAGTTTTTGGTGGAACTGTCTGTCGTGGATAAGAAGTTTACATGGTATAAGGCAAATGGATAAGCTAAAAGCAAGATTGATAGAGTTCTTGTATTTGATGAGTGGATACAAGTGTGGCCTATGGGCAAACAGTTTATTTTATTGAAGGAGGTCTTAGATCATTATGCAATAGTGGTCAAATCCTTAGTGAGAGACTGGGGGCCAAAGCCATTCAGGTCTTTAAATGTGTGGTTGAAGGACCCTGGATTCGAGGATATGGTGAAGGAAAAATAGAATTCTTACATTGGTTAGAGAAATATCTGTGTTCAAAGATAAGTTGAAGTGTCTGAAAGCTGATCTTAAGAGGTGGAATGGAGATGTGTTCGGGCATCTAGAATCAGAAAAAAAAAAATGTTCTGAAGGAGATTGAGGAGCAAGATGGCCAAGATGAAGATGATGCTCTATCCGAGAGTTTAAGGATGAGAAGAGTGACCCTCTTCAGTCGTGTAGAAGAGATTAATAAAATGTTGGGGTCTCTTTTCAGGAAGAAAGCTAGAACTAACTGGCTTGCGCTAGGGGACTCTAATTCCAAGTTTTATCATTCTGTAATAAGATGGAGGAGACTTATGAATGAGGTTAAGGGTGTCGAGGTGGGAAGTGTGTGGTGTGAGGAGCTTGAGGTTGTTCGTAGGGAGGCGGTGAAGCTTTATGAAGCTAGATTTCCTGCTACTCAAGATTTTGGAGTCAGACTTGATCACGTTGAGTTCAAGTCCCTGTCTGAGGAGGTCAGTCTAAGTATGGTATCTAAAATCTCTGAGGAAGAAGTTAAAAGTGTTGTTTGGTTGTGTGAGGGGTCAAAAAATTATGGTCAAAATGACTTTAATTTTAACTTTATTAAGGATAGTTGGGAAGTGTTGAAGAATGATATTGTAGCTACTGTTCACCTTTTTCAGGAGACGGGGTGCATTCTAAAAGGGTGTAATGTGTCCTTCATTACTCTCATTCCTAAAGTGAAGGACCCTACAAGTCTAGACCAATACAGACCAATTTCTCTTGTAGGCTCGTTGTATAAAATTATATCGAAAGTCTTATCTTGTCACATCAAGAAAGTGTTACCTGAGGTTATAGATGATTGCCAATTGGATTTTCTAAAAAACAGAGGAATGCTAGATAGCGTCCTAGTAGTTAATCAGGTGATTAATGAGCTTAGGAGGAAAGAGAGGAAGGGGCTTTGTCTAAAGGTCGATTATGAAAAGGTGTATGACTTGGTGAGATGAGATTTTCTGCTTAACATGCTTATAAGGTAAGGGTTCCACAAGCGGTGGATCCTGTGGATCAGAGGGTATTTAGAGTCATTCACGATCTCTATTTTGGTATATGGTTGTCCTACTTCTGAGTTCAAGCCGACTAGGGGACTGAGGCAAGGTGACCCCCTTGCACTTTTTCTCTTCCTTGTGGTAACATATGGTCTAGCTGGGCTTGTCAGACAAGTGATCAAAGAGAATGTGTTCAAGGGTGTGAGAGTAGGTATGAGGGAGGTCGAGTCAAGCGTGTTACAGTTTGCGGATGATACGCTTTTTATGTGTGAAGATTCTTATGCCAATGTTTTTACTTTGAAGGCTATTCTCAGGTGCTATGAACTTGTGTCGGGGTTCAAGATAAATTTCCACAAGTCAATGCTGGCAGGTATCAATGTTGATAGTCTAGCTCTAGATGTGTACGCTAAATCACTACATTGTACTATCATAAGGATCCCATTTAAATACCTAGGGTTAGAAGTTGGTGGTAATTCTAGAAGGAAAAGGTTTTGGGAACCCATTATGAGTAAAGTTAGTGCTAAGCTAAGTGCTTGGAAGGGGAAATTCTTGTCGTTGATGGGTAGAATCTGCTTGATCAAGTCAGTTATCACGTTCATACCCCTGTTTTATTTCTCTTTCTATAAAGCCCTAAAGTAGGTGTGTGATCAAATTATTAGCATTCAAAGTTTTTTATGGGGATGGGAAAAGGATGAAAGTTTTATTACATGGGTGAGTTGGGAAAATCTTTGTAAACCTTCGGAGGAGGGAGGGATTAGAATTAAAGATGTTAGAATTTTCAATGTTGCTCTTCTGGCAAAGTGGAAGTGGAGGCTCTTAAGTGAAGAAAAAGGAAAGTGGAAAGATATTCTTCTATCTAAATATGACACGCAACATGCTCATAGTTAGTTACATGTGAAATAACACTCGTATTGGTGGCCTGACATATCTAAAAGTTGCGGTGAGGGACAAGATGGAGGCTGGTTTCAAGAAGTTGTACGGTGGAGAGTGAGTAGTGGGGACAAGGTCAGGTTCCAGGAGGATGCTTGGATTGGTAGTAATCCACTCATCAATATGTATCCTAGGTTTTCTTTCTCTGTCTTTGGATAAGGGAATGACAGTGGCAGAGGTAGGGGAGTGGGAAGAATCTGGGTGGCACTGGGGGTTTAAGTGGAGAAGGGATAGGTTCCATTGGGAGACTACACAAGAAGAAGAGCTCTTAAGGCTCCTATAAAGGGTCAAATTGTTTAAGGAGGTGAAGGATAAGCAAGAATGGGAAGGCGTTGAGTCTGAAGAGTTTTCAATAAAAGATGCTTATGCTTGTCTAGCAAATCATGGAAGAGGGCTTCATCAGAATGTTTTCAGGCAATTTCGGATGGTTAAAGCTTTTCCAAATTATTGACAATGGCATGGAGGACAATGGTTGATCGTATCCAAGCAAGAGACAATCTAGCTAAGAGAGGGGTGGAGATGTCTGCACATGAGTGTGTTATGTGCCTAACTGTAAATGAATCTTCATAACATCTCTTCTTATAGTGTAAGGCACCTAAGAGAGTGTGGGATCATTGCTTTAGATGGATTGATGTTTTGTAAGTCTAGCATGAGGATTTGAAGAGTCATTTCGAGCAATTATGCTTACTACAAGGATATGATGTGGAAAGGTATGTGGATGGCTGTGGTATGGAGTATCTGGAACCAAAGGAACCTTATTATCTTCAAGGAAAGGGTTGTGGATGAGGAAGAAACCTTCCAATTGGCGCAACTGAAATGCTGGCTTTGGATGAAACATAGAATGAGTGCATTTACGTATTCCTTTCTGGAATGGTGCTTGAATCCCGCATAAGTATTTTCTCATTGAGCATTCCTGGGGAGTACACATTCGCAATCACTGTTTGCACCTCTATCATTCCCCTCCATATCCCCTACACTATAATAAAACCTTTACCAATGGTGTGGTTGTTTAACTGAAATTTCTCTTTATTTCAAATAGTTAATATTCCTCCCGTGTGATTCTCTGCCACATTTTCAACCCATGCTATATTATTTGTACCCCACAAAGCAAAGTACGTTTCAGGATAAAATTTGTCACATTTGGTTTTCTGAATACATATTATATCCACTTTCTCTTCAAGAATCAAATTTTTTACATTTTCTTAATACCCCCCGTACCTCTAGCTATTCTTATTAATTATACCTTTTAAATCCTTGCTGTTTATCCTGAAAAAAACTACAATCCCTATCTTTCAATTCTTTTATTTTGCTAACTGTTAGGTTATCCTCCCCTTGAAATGTAAACCCTATTTCCTTGCCTAATTCCCAGGTTCTAGATGCTTCCCTTGGTCCATTTCTCAACAAAAAATGATGGCTACAATTCCTAACAACACTATTATTAATAAAATTGTTAAGTTCAAGATTGTCTAACTTGGTTGTCAAGCGCTAGTGTTTCAGCGAAAAATAGTGATTGTCATGCTAGCGTATGGTTTCCCCTTAGATGGTCTTATGTTGTTACTTTTTTCTCTAAGTTATTTCACATTGTGAAATCTCGTGAGTTGATTTGAGTAACTTCGATTTGCTTCATCCGCTCCTTTCCTTTGAACCCATCGTCCCCCAAAAGTCTTGAACAATCAGTTGTTTGACCTAAATCTTTCGTAAGTTCCATCCCCTTGAAATGAGACTCAAGTAAAAAATGTTGCCTAGGGTTTGTGTTTTGAATTCCTCCTTTCCCCTAACCAATTCTCCCATTAGGTTTGTAAAGTTTAGGGCTTAGGGTTTAGGGTTTAGGTTTAGACTTTGGGAAGGTTCCAAAGAACCAGACTGTTCATAGACGTCCATTTGTGGGCCCAAATGATACCCCAAATTGGCTTTTTGTATTTGGATCATAACATTAATAGGCCCAATATCCCAAGGCTCTTCCATCCTTTTTGGTTTTGTTACCGCACAAACAAAGTCCAGACATCAACGTCAAATCACCAGCAAAACATAAAATATCTTATTTCCTTAATGTGTCTTAAGCTTAATACCTCAACCCTAGGGCATAATACCATCCCAACTATCACTCATCATACATCTATAAAGGACAATGAACTCATGACGGACTATACACATGAATGAAACCTATTATACATATATCATCATATATAACACACCACCACTTATCATTTTCATCAATATACATCTCAACACATAAAACCACAACATGTTGATACCCACTTACTTATGTAGTAAGTTTATTATTATCAGTTTTTGAGGAAATGTCAACATAAATACATAATTGGCTACTTTCCATAACTGGGAAAATTTTCCACACTATGCTTAAGTGAGATAACTCTAAAGAGCATAATTGATTTTGTCTCTTCTTCACTCAAACATCATTTCCTCACTTGGGTGATCATCACTTAAATGTTCTCATAATGCTTGAGTGATATAATTTTATGTCTCTTCCAACAAGTTCTATAACATTAACTCACCATTTCATTAGTGCTTGAGCAATCTAGCCTTACTTAAGCTCTGTGATGTAGATGTATTTTCTCAAATATTCCAAAACTCATGCACCACTGTCATGATTCTCGCTTGGGTGATCACATAATCACTTCAACATCAATCCTTCTAAAGGAGAAACACTTGATCTCTCTCTTTCCCCCCTAAACTACAAGTTATAAATGTAAATTAAATTTATGTTTACATAATTTAATTTATCTCCAGTTACGCACTGATCATATTAACTAAATTTAAAATTATAATATTTAATTATCCTCTAGTTACGCACTGATTATCTTTACTAAATTTATAATTATGTCATTTAATTTATCTATAGTCACACACTAGTTCTCTTTGTTAAGTTTTTGTTTTTTTTTTCTTATGTTATTTTATTTTGTAATATTTTAAACATTGTCCTTTTATAATTCTAAGAAATACATATAAACTAATAATAAAAATAAAGTAAAAGTAAATATATTTTTATTCAATGAAATTGGATAAAAAGAAAGTTACTTATATGTTCTATTATTATTTTTATATATTTTGTATCTATTTGGATGGTGTGTACAAATTATTTGTCAAGATAAATATGAAGTATTTTAATAGTCATCACGTTATGTGATACTTGAAAATGTCAAAGAGTATGTGTGTTGAGAAAGAGTCATACATTTCATTGCAATAAGTTAAATTTATGTTCATGTATAAATATTTGTATTTGACAAGTCATAATTTAGTATACTACATGTTGTTTATGTCCATATTATCTATATTGAATGTTAAATTTATGGATTTTATGGTCTAATAAACTTAAGAGTCAATTTTATGAATTTGATCACTTGTCTAACATCTTTAATAAAATAAATCCTTAGAAACACTCAATCTCTTACCTAAACTCTATGGATATTTTCTCTGACCTAAATATGACTTGTGTGTTTAGATAAGTCCTCCTATAATGGTCTATTAGTTAGACTTTCTTGTAAGAACTATATCTAATTAGTAATTTTTTATCAAACAAAGTCATATGATGTTATTCTAATAATTTATTAAATAATTAATTTATTTATTAACTTAAAATATATTTTTAAATAAAACTCAATCTCATGTAAAGAAATTATTTAAACAAACCTTAATTTAGTATAAATTGTATTTTGAATGATTTTGTAAGATACTAATGTCAATTTTTTGAAAAATAATCTAAAAATACATTTTAGATAATTTTAGTTAAATTAAATTATTCTACATCTATTCTTATTTATAAAAAAATAAAATTAACTTCACAGAAATCCAAGGAATTAGTTAATTCCAGTAAATTTTAGTAATTTATTAGAAATATTTTTCTTAAACTATTTGCGGCAGAAAAGGGAGACACGCGACGAGGAGCGCGAGTGGGTGGAATCTCAGGGTGGGCCTGCACCTTGCGACAACCCTAGCAAGTGAGTGTGTCTTAGAGAAGGGAGAGCCACTCGACTTCCATCTTCATCTCACGACACGTGCCCAGACGATGTGGTGGACCACTCTTCTTTTCGCAAAGTCGCGCACGTGGGGCACCCTGGGACCCACCTTACTTCTCCAATGAATGCGTTTCAAAATCCCACCACGTGGCTTCATCTTAACCGTTCTTTTTCTTCGTAAAGCATAACAAACAAGATAAGGAATATGTTAACCTGCACGTGCCTCTATTACCCGCTTTCCCTCCAGCGCTTTTGACCCTTCGATCAAACTTCTAACCTTCCCTCCTTTGCTTTATCTTTCGGTTCATTATATTGCCAACGCTCCATCAACCTCACCAACAATACTAATTTAGTGCATGCTATTATTGTACTCAACATCAAACTAATTCTATTAAATTATCTTAAATAAATTTACATGATTTAAAATAAATATTTATTTATATTTACTTTAATTAATATTAATTGTATTCTTCTTTATATCTTCCAACTTTTATCATTTTACAATGCAATATTATTACCATTTTTTAAATATCCACAACACATCTAACATTCATATTATATACATCATATCAAATAATGAATTTAACGCACAGAAAAAGAAGATAACTATGACTATTTATTTATAATAATTTTATTAAGACAAAATTTTTAGACTTTTGAGTAGATTATCCAAACTTTTCATTACTCCTCGCTGGCTTAATACATAAAAAGTGTATACAAATTAATGAGGTAATTTAAAATGAAAATAATAATAATAATCTTAGATTGTCCCATTTTCAATCTAAAAAAAAAATGATCACGACAAACTGACTCATTCCACGATAATGAGTTGAAATATTCATTTAATCTTGTTTATAAGTAGATTGACATAATGAAAGACAAACAAAAAAACTAAATATTTTTAAAGGAAATAATTTTAACATTATAATACAATAATTAAATAAAAAATAATTTTAGTAAGAAAAAATAATTAATCACTATATTAACTAAATTATGTATTATTTTAAAAATAAAAAAAATATTAATATTTTAAAATTTGTTTATATTTTTAATAAATAATTTTTAATTTGATATTTAATTAATTATTAATATTTTTAACTATTAATTAATTAGATTTTAAAGTTAATAGTAAAAATGTCAATAACTTTTTTAATTTTTAAAATAATATATAATTTAATTAATATAATAATTAATTATTTTTTCTTTAAAACTAATTTTTATTTAATAATTTTTAATATCGATTAATACATTGACACACAAAAACATGCATTAATAAAAAAAGGGAATAAAGGGGGGTTATATTACATTAATTGGACCACATTACCGATGTAATATCCTCCATGAAAAAAACAAAACTACAATAATAATATGGGAATTTACATAAACCAGAATGAACAACAAGTATAAATCAGTTAATATATCATTTATTACAATTCTAACAATACACCCTATTTTACACTAGTTTTAAAATAAACGACATAATATCTCATTATAAAATTTCTATTTCGTACTAATGGGATGGGCTAATTATTAGCCAACAACAAGTAAGACCCAACCAACTAAAGTGATGATAATAATAATTGTATCTTTGTTATGAGTCAACCTTCTCACACCTTTCTTATGGTATGATTTTAATATACATATATTTTTTTATATATAATCAGAGTTTACACTTTTAATATGGTATTTTTATTGCTTTTACTACGTTTGATGACCACCAACAACAAAAATTTCAATGTAAATTTGCTAAAGCACGTCTCAACAAATATATATATATATATATATATATATATATATATATATATAAATATTTAAAGTGTTCTTCTAAAATATAATTTTAAAACTATGAATATTATATAATCTTACTTACTTTTTAATTAAATTTTTGATGGAAAATACTCTCATTTTTAATGTAATTAAATATATATTCATATATAATTAATCCATTTTTCTAACTTTGTAATATTTAAATTGATTTTTGTAATTGAAATCACAAATAGGTATGATTTGTCATATAATCACTTTTGAATTGGATTTAAATTCATCAAATCATTTCCTTCTAGATAATTTGGCTCATTAATTTTTTTATGATAAATCATAATTATTGATCTATCAAGTCAACATTTTTTCATTAATTAAAAGAAAGAAAACTTGTATTATCTTTTAGATATTTATATTATTTTGTTATGAAAATATTGTGTTCAACACTATGAGAAAATTATTAAATAAAAATTAATTTTTGAGATAAAAAATAATTTATTGTTTCATTCACTAAATTAGATACTATTTTGCAAACTAAATAAATTATTGGTATCTAAATTAGTTTTTATTATTGATATCTATAATTTGTTTAGTCTAAAACAACAAATTATTATTATTTTTATCTAAAATTGATTCCTATTTCATAATTTTCTAATAGTGTAAGGTGTGATATTTTACCTTACACTATAAATATCACACCTTACCCTACTAGAAAGTAAAAAATAATTAGTCACTATATTCACTATATTATATATTATTTTATAGACTAAAAAAATTATTGGTATCTAAATTAGTTTATATTATTAATAAAAAAAATTCTAAATTGGTATCTAATTAGCTACCAAAATTTTAGCTACCAACTTTAAAATATAATTAATTGGTAGCTAAAATATTGATAGTTAATTGGATATCAAACTAAAAACTATTTATTAATAATATAAACGAATTTAAATACTAATAATTTTTTTAGTCTCTAAAATTAACATCTAATTAGCTATCAAGATTTTAGCTAAACTGACATCTTTCACATCAACTTCAAAGTAGTCAATGATCTTTGAAACCATGATGGCATAGGAAAACTTGTAATTTGGAAGTCTTCTATACTTAAGCATGTGTTCCTTTATAATATTGATCCATTTCACCTTAATGTTGAATGCATGGGATAGATCCTTCAAACAAGATCGAATTCAAAGGCTGTAAAGATTCTTTTGGTCAATAACAACTTTCAAGGATGGTAACGTGAAGGCATAGTCAAACAGTCAAAGAGATTTTTCAATTTCTCTTTCCTAGTCACACAAACAGTACAGAAACAGAAAAATAATCTTTTAAAACAATAATAAATCAATTAAAAATTTGCATCAAAGAAAAAATAATCAATTGATATGTTTTTCAATCAATTAAAATTTTAATGTAGACAGTTACTTAGGCAGATTATACCTAATTCATTTGTTAGGAAATTAAATCTATCTCTTACAAGAGGTTTAGTAAATAGATCAGGTAATTGTAATTTAGTTCCAATGAATTTGATTTCACAATTACCATTTGCAATGTGCTCACGAAGGAAAGGATGTCTTATTTCTATATGTTTTGTTCTTGAATGCATGATAGGGTTCTTAGTCAAATTAATTGCACTTGTATTATTACAAAATAGAGGGATATTATTCAAGATAATTTCAAAGTCACTTAGCTGTTGTTTTAACCAAAGTGTTTGAGCACAACAACTCCCTGCAACTATATACTCAACCTCGAATGTAGATAGTGCCACACATGCTTGCTTTTTGCAATGCCATGAAATCAAGCTTGATTCTAGCAAATGGAGAAGTTATGACGTGCAAGGTAGTGAGATTTTTGCCTTTAAAGAAAAGCTGAAGATGTTGAAATTCAACTTAAAAGTCTGGAATAAAGATGGTTTTGGTAATATCTATCAATTGGGGGATGAGCTTCAAAAGAAAATTCAAGATTTAAATGCAAAGGAAATGAGAGAGAGCTAGGGGAGGAGGGAAAGGAGGAGAGGAAAATGCTTTTAGCATAACAGAGAGGCAACAAATCTTAGGAAGGAAGCCTTATTACAACATAAGGCTAGACAAAGGTGGTTGAAACAGGGGTACATGAATACAAAATACTTTCATTCGGTCATCCAATAGAGAAGGTTGAGGAACGATATGAGTGGGTTGAAGGTCAACAACCAATGGTGTGAGGAGCAAAGTGTGGTGAAGGAAAATGTTAGAGATTTTTTCAAAGAGAGGTTCAATGAAGAAGTCGGTCAACAAGTCAAATTAGATAAAGCAAACTTTAGCAAGATCTCTAATGAAGATAATGCCATGTTGGTAGGAAAAATAACCGAAGAGGAAATCAAACATGCAGTGTGGAGTTGTGACAGTAGTAAAAGTCCGGTAAAAAGTGTATGACTCACTTAAGTGGGATTTCATCTACTATATGTTACAAAGGTTAGGCTTTTGCGAGAAATTGATTGTATGGATTAGAGCCTGCCTCGAATCTTCAATGGTTTCTATGATAGTGAATGGGAGTCCTACTCAAGAATTCAAACCAAAGAAGAGGTTGAGACAAGGAGATTCGTTAGCACCATTTTTATTCTTCATAGTGGTAGAAGGTTTAGCACGGGTGGTAAGGAAAGCAGTTGAGAAAGAGTTACTGGAAAGGTTGGAGATTGGAAATAAGCTGACAAAGGTGAATATGCTTTAGTACGCAAATGATACTTTGTTTTTATGTAAAGATACGAAGAAGTGTGTTTGTTTTAAAGGTTATATTAAATTTCTTTAAATTAGCATCAAGATTAAAAGTTAACTTTCATAAGAGCAGCATTGGAGGGGTGGGGAGCAGCATTTACATGTTACAGAGTTTCACGATAATCTTGAATTTTGAGATCATGACAACTCCATTTAAGTATTTGGGCATGCTAATAGGGGGAGTCATAAAAACAATAAGTTTTGGGAAGGGGTGGTGGAAAGATTGAGGAATCAACTTGGAAGATGGAAAGATAAGTTTATTTCGATGGCAGGAAGACTTTGCTTGATAAAATCCATGTTATCATCTCTCCCCTTGTTCTATTTGTCTTTGTATAAAATGTCGATCATGGTGGAGAAGGTGATTATGAAGTAGATAAGGAATTTCCTGTGGGGATGGAGTTTGAAAGGAAGAAAGATAGCGTGGGCATTGTGAAAAAAGGTATGTGAGATAAAGGAAGGGGGAGAGCTTGGTATGATAGAGCTAAGGCGATTTAATGTGGCTATTTTAGGAAAATGGATATGGTGATTGGGTAATGACAAGACGGGATTGTGGAAAGAGGTGTTAGAATCAAAGTACGAAGGCTGGAGGGATCTCAGGACTCAAAAACATAATAGGTCAGACTCAATTTGGTGGAGAGATTTGAAGGAACTCTAGAAGTTTGAGGGTTGGAAGTGCAAGTTTAAGGATAGTTTCAAATGGGAGGTCGGGAATGGGAGGGACATAAGTTTGTGGGAGTGCCTATGGGTGGGAGGCGTGTGCCTCAAAGACAGTTTTTCGATACTTTTTTCGATTTGCTCTGATAAGGAAGTCAAACTTTGGCAAGGAGGATTCTAGAATAATAATCTAGAGTGGTCTTGAAAGATAGGTTGGAGGAGGAATTTGTTTGAATGGGAGAGAAATTAAGAGCAGCAGTTAGTTCGTCTTATGGATGAGAAGAATTTAAAAGTGGATAAGGTGGACATATGGGTTTGGAAAGAAAGCGAGACAAAGGATTTCATGGTTAAATCTGCTTATAGAATCTTTAAAGAGGAAACTCAAGGAGATGATGTAGCTATGTATGAATTTTTTTGGAGGATAAAAGCACAACCATCATCTCATGTCACAACATAGAGGGTCTTGGAAGATAAGATAGCATCTAAATCGAATCTGGAGAGAAAGAGGATAAGTACAGGTAGCAATATGTGTGGTTTATGTGGGGAGGTAAAGGAAACAACGTCCCATCTTTTTTGTACTTGTAGAGTAGCTTGGCAGGTGTGGTCTACGTGCTACGAGTGGGTGGGGCTTGCATCGACGGACCATTAGGGGTCAAAAAAACACTTTTTAAATTTTAAGATGACTGGGGCCAATGAAGTTGTCAATCAGATATGGGGTTGCGTGTGGATAGCAGTCGCAAGTGAATTGTGGAGACATAAAAATCAGAAGATTTTTTAAAGTGGGAGGATAGATTGCACAAAAATCTTCATTATAGTGTAATTGAAGGTATGATCGTGGGTTTTTTCAAAGTTTGTCTAGCTAGTTTTTCTTACTCTAATTGGTGTTTAAAACCACTGATTTGCATGAAATCTATAAAAAAGTATTAGGTAGGGTAATGATAGCTTTGGGTTGTTGTTTTACTTTGAATCTCTGTAACTATGTTAGTAGCTTTAGACTGATGTGCTTGTATAAAGGTTGAAATATTATTGAAATACCTCTATTATTTATTTATTTTTTAAAATAAAAAAAATTACACTTCTTTTTCTTATATGGTATTACTCAATAAGATACGATACAGAATGATAATGTGTTTTGACCTATGCGTCGTAATATATAGAAATAGAAGAATAAATGGTCAAATTCTTAATTACGATATTATGCCTCATTTTTAGTTTAACATCAATACTTAACCAATAAGTTAGACTATTTCTATATCTTTAATATTTTGACAGTTCATTCTTCTATTTTTACATCTTACATCATCATACCATCTTATTAACAGATTAATATTGATATTATTCACATTAAGATATATCAACTCATTCATTATTTTTATATAATAAGACTAAATTAGAATCTAAATTTAAACTTCGTTACTAATTTTAAAGACTGATTTAATAATTAGTTCAAAATTTAATTAAATTTCAATATAATATAATTTGAAGATTAATCCTTAATTTTTGAAATAATTTTAATATAATAAATACTAATGATTTTCTAACAATGCAACCTATGAGATGAGATGAGAAAAATAATTGAAACAAATATAAAAGTTGTCTCTATAATTTATTAAAGAAAATTATAAAAAAAAATATAATGGTCTTCGTAATCAAATTTGGTTTCTAAGAATTGATGATATATTAAAAAATATTAACACTCTACCACATAACGATTACCTTAATCAAAATGAACAAAATTAATATAATTTAAAAAATATTTGTTTTACACTTTAATGCAAACAAAGTTATATAACATATTAAATTATTCTTCACCTAAATATTTTTTAAAAATATTTATTTGGGTCATTGATTTTGTTTCTATGTATTTACATTCATAGTTAAAAATCAGAAATTTTGACCAAAATAACATACTTTGATTATTTATTTTCTTCAATAGTATATTGTGTTAAATATTTATCTAAATAGCATACTGTCAAAAAATTAACCAAATAAAATCGCTTACTTTAGCAGTTCATAGTTTTGTTCTATTTTGAACTTGATTTTATATTTTATTTAAAAATGAAGAAAAGAGAATTCGTGATTTTAAGATTTTAGATATAATTATTCAAAAAATTGGTTTGGAAAATAATTTCTTAAAAAAATAATTTAGGAAAATAATTATATAAAATATAATAATTTAGAGAAATAATTATTTACAAAAACATATATTTTAAGCCATAATTATGTTAAAAAATATGTAAATAAGAAAATTTGTTTACAAAATTAACATTTATAAATTTTGGAATAATTTATTTTTGAAATTTTGGTTTAAAAATTTATAAAAAATGAAATCATTTTTTTTTAAAAAAATAGTGGAAATGTTTTACATAATTTAAATTATTGATTTGTGAATAATAAGTATAATAATTAAAATATTTATAAATGTCATAACTATTTTTGTAAACAATTCAAAGAAAAGCAATAATTTATAAAAATATTTTTTTTTATAAAGAACATTATTCCCTAATTTTTATCCATATTATTATTATCATAATTTTTTTTATTAATTTTGTGCATGGTTATAAGCAAATTTTAAAATTGTATAAATAAAAAAAATTGAAAATTGATTTACAATATTTTTTATAGGATTTTTTTTAGTTTTTACATTTATATCTAATTAATCGATATTTTATTTATAAATACATATCTATTAATAATATATTTTTTAATTCAATAGAAAACTAAATTATCAGTTATCTAAATATTTAATTTTCTAACAAATTGAATTTTCACATTTTTTATTTTTCAAATAATTAGTTCGTAAAATAATAACTTTTTTAGAAAATTATTTTTTAATAATTATTTCTTAATACAATTGTTTTTCTAAATTATTATTTTAATATGTTTATTTTTCTAAAATATTATTCCTTAAAATAATTATCTTTCTAAAATTGTATTTTTTTAACTATATATTTTTCTAAAATTATTTTCAAAATATTTATTTTTAGATAATAATTTTTATTTTAAAATTGGCTTTCCTTAATATTTAAATAATACAAAATTAAAATTAAACCGATCTTAGGAAATATAAACCGTACTATTTGGATAATTATTTTACACAATATGATATTTTGCTAAATATTGGATAGAGCATACCATTTTGGTCAAAATATTTATAAAAGTATTTCTTTGAGTCTCACGATAATTAATTTTGTTTTTAAGTATTTCCATTGAAAATCAATGGTACATAGTTGTTTTTTTGTAAAAAGTATGTTTGTTCACATGTTTAAATAATTTGAAGTTGTAATTAGTTTAATGAGCATTTTTATATTGAAATGTTTGATTATGAAGCAAATTCAAGACTCAATATAATATTTAATAATTATTTAAATTATTATAAATAAAAAATTAATTATTAAGTAAGTCTAAGAATTAATATAATAGAAAATAATTTTAAGATTACTATATATAAATGAAAATTTTAATTATTAAACAAGTTTGACACTTGACATAACAATCAATAATTTTCAAAATTACTATATGAATGAAAAATATAATTATTAAGAAAGTCCAATACTCGTCCTAATAATAATATTAATAATTAATTTTCCAAGATTTTAAGACTTAATTTTTTTAATTATTAAATAAGTATAATACTCAACATAATAATAAATAATTTTTAAATTTATGTAATACTTAATATTTTTAACTTTTAAAATTTTACTATTCTTATGTATTTTAATGGAGTTTTATGTGTTTTTCTTTTTTATATATTTCACACTGATTATCCTATAAAATATGCAAAGACTATAATTGATATAATTATAAATCATATCATGAGTGAAAATAGTATACATATGAATATTTTAGATTATTGTGTGAATTTTATTTAAAAAATATTCAATTAAATTTTATTTTATTATATATGAAATATTTTTTAAATTATTATATTCATATAAATATTTTAAATATTTTTTTAAAGTAAGTTGAAGTAGTGTAAAATATATTTTAAAAAATACTGTGTAAATTGAATTTTAATATTTATTTAAATAAAAGCACTAAGTGTAAAAAACGATGTAGATGATCTACATATAATTAAATCTATTTAATACACAAAAATAATGTAAATTTCATAATTATATTAAAGAGTCAATACAAAATTTAATTGAAAAAATTATAAAGCACTACCAAACAAGTAGAACAAATAAAATTTAAGCAAAAAAATGCATGGCATTAAAACAAATGAAGGAAAAAATGGAGTATAAAACTTAAAAAAATTGTCTTCATAGAGGTAGACTTAGAATATAATGAATCTTTTTGTCAACTCTCACACATGCTCAAATAATAAAATTAATATATCAAATAATGCAGTTGTAGAAGAATGAAAGTCTTGCACACCTAGAAGGGATGTATGAGGATGTAACTCAAGTTATTTAAAAAGATAAGATTATGCTTCATTTAGAGTTATTTAAAATTTTTAAAAAGGTTAAAACCGACTTTTCATAGTTAATATAGAAGTGGAGGAGGAAGGTATGGACGTGGAGAGAAAAATTGCCAAAGAGAATGCTATAAAAGGGTTTAATTTAATTCATTCGTTGCTAATAACAAAATAAAAATAAATAAATGAAAGAGTAAAACTAAAAATTAATTGAGGGAGTGAAAAGAGATGTTTCAAGACAACCGAAACCATACCATGCACTAACAAAGTAATCAATAGGGGTGTTTTGCCTGACACATGGTTACATATTAATTGCATCAATTCCATATCTACAATAAACTTTGGTATTTTTTTTTATTAGTAGAAGAATATGTACTATTATATACATTGGTATTTTTTTTATTAGTAGAAGAATATCTATTATAATATATGTTGGAGATCCCACATTAATTACATATTAGGACATTTCATCTTATAAGTAGATCTAAACCTCATCTTATAAGTCAGTTTTATGAGGTTGAGTTAGGCTTAAAGTCCACTTTTTAAATATGGTATCAGAGTCATTTTGAGCTTATCCTAGCAAGAGTTTGTTGGGCTTATCATGTCACCCATTATCAAGCCGTCATCGAACAACCCACAATATATAGTCTCACGCACGAGTTGGTAGCCTCGGCGTGAAGGGGAGTGTTGGAGATCCCATATCGACTAGAGATTAGGACATTTCATACTATATACGTGGGTATAAACCTCACCTATAAGCTGGTTTTATGAGGTTGAGTTAGATTTAAAGTCCATTTCTTAATAATATACATGAGATAATAGGTAGGGTATCTTAACCCTTATACACAAAATAATCATCACTTATTATAATATCAATCCCTTCCAACTCCAAAAAATTATAATACTAAGATAATTGTACATCTACATAACTTAAGCAAGGTGTTAATAAGTTTTTAAGCACTCATACTTGATTTTTTTTATCCACAATAAACAAATGATTAATTGAAGCATTTAAGGGATGCTTCAACCTTTATAAAAAAACATGTACGCATCTAGATACGCAAATAAAAACTAAACCTCCTCAAAACATAGAGGTATTCCTTATGTCCCTCCAAAAAATACCCAGTCATTAGTCTCAAAGACCTATGCTACAACTTTCAAGGTTTTAATAAGCTTTGTTTATGACCCTACACATTGGGCCAAAAAAAACATCAAGACATAAAACTCCTACCTTAGACATTGCAGTTGCTGACGTCCACGATGTAAGGATCTCTATCTTAGAATTTCACCAAATGATAATGTGATCAGCTCTACATTGTACTGGCTTTAACACTGTTACAATATTGGCATTTTGCTTAAAAACCTTCCTTCCCTCCTTACTCATGCATTTGCTCTGTACCTAGGGTTGGTTGACGATACAAAAATGGTGCATCTACATACGTCTCCTTGTGCTAGGGAAAAACATATTCCTTTTAACAATTTTTGCAACTCTCTTGTATGAATCTGCATGTTAGTACTTCCACATCCAAAGGCAGAGCCATAATATACCTTTAAGACTTAAAAGTGAATTGTATAGAGAGTTAATTCCTAATCACATTCACAACATTTTCAAACACAATTTTGGGCATTGTACCCAATCAGAATAAGAGAATTGGGCTTTGGTATCTTCTATTTTATCCATGTCCATACAGTCAGCTATGTAACACAAAATACTTTTTATACGTCTTTCGTACCTTGCTTAAAAATTATACTATTCCTATAATTCCTTATCATCCATATGATCCCTACCCACATTCCCTTTGATTTCCAATCAAGTTTAGGAGATGAAATCGTTGGAAATGTTCAAGTAGATGTTTGTGATGTACATTTTTTATTCCTACCCAGGTATAACACATCACCCAAATACTATGTGACATTTTATAGCCTATAAGCATATGTGTAGCATATTTTTGATTAAGTTGGCATAACACAGAAAGTGTGAGGTAACGTTACCTCCCTATGAATGAGATTGACCTTAGTCAGTATTATATCCTCAAGCACTCTCTAGACTACATGTTGGCCTGGTAGATTTAGGTCAGTGAATGGATTTAGATAATTTCTTGTTTGGGGTTTGAGTTTATTAGACAAATTATCCTCCCAGCCTGAGACCTCTTCATAGATAAATTATGTTGAGAGAAGTGCTCCACATCTTAAGTTACCTTTACTATAGTCTTTCTTGTTTATAATTGTGAATTCCTTCATCCTCAGCTGAGTCAACACTGTAATGTATTGACCATTCTCTTGTATTGATTCCTATTATAGATCCCTCGTCCACAACATCAAATTTGTAAGGTATCCTACCTGCAAATTCAAATTTACCACTTTGCTATGCAACTTGAGTATAGTTACCCCACAATACAAACTTCTAACAATTTATAGTTTTGGGATAACTAGATATGCACCTTTTCAATGTCCCCTTTTAATAATACTTAAATATCAATCATTAAGATGAACTTCATATGTCCCATACATATTAAAATTTATCTGGTCCTACTTGGATGACCACACGTATTGGTTATATAATCCCATGGAACAAATAAGAATTGGTACCTTCTATAAGCTTATTGAACACAATTAGGAATATCGGGTTTCTCTATCCAATATTGCATCCCATTCCAGTTTTGAAATCTATTCTTTTATGTTTATCATTCCCTTTTTCCATACCCTTTGGTGATCATAATAATACATACACTTGGGCCTAGACACCAATCCAAATAAAAAATGTAGTTCTACTAAAGTTATACACTTTGGTGATCATAATAACACATACACTTGGGCCTAGACTCCAATCCAAATAAAAAATGTAGTTCTACTAAAGTTATAGTGAAACCAACCCCTCAATTTTAAGTGTGCCTTGCTAATGATTTCATCAACATCCATTTTAGCCTCTTTAAAGATAATTGCATTCATTTGATACCAAATTTGATTTCCAAAGTCATTAAGGTCAGGAATGCTAAATTGTTGAAAATGGGGTCTAAGTTCATTATGTTGCAGTGCACTTTCCCCAACCCACTTATTACATTTATTCCATACTTGTGCAACTGAGTTGTATGTAAGAAATAGGTGACTACCTGGTTCATTCCATTCCCTACACATGATGCATACGTTGTTTTCTACCACCACCACTGTTATAAAACTCATTAAGTATAGAAAATAATTGTGAGAACTTGTTCATAACCAAATTAAAGATTTCACAAGAAGTAACTCAAAGTTTAAGATTTGATTCAACAAGTAACAAAGCTAACTTATCAAATATAGATAAAAATACTTGTGATTGAATTGCTTTTATCTTTTTCATCTATATTTTGGAATGATGCAATATATAATACTCAAAACTACTTATTCTTTATGTCGTAATTTTTAAGTCATTCACCTTGATTCCTCACAGATGAAATTCATAAGATAATTTCTCAAACTCCAATTCCTCAGATATCTAACAAATCATCCTGCTTTATGAACAAAATTATGATGCAATTAATAACCTAAAATATATTCCTAGCATTACAAGTTATCAAGTATTTTCTTCTATTTCAAATCTTTAAAAATACTTTCTAGTTAAATTGAAGGATCAAAATCAAGACTCCAATGATCAGATAAAATCAAGCAATAAGCATGAAACGAAAATACCAAGAACAAGTAGAAAAGAAAATACTATATATATATATATATATATATATCACCAAAAATACATTTGATCAGAGTAGATTACATTCCATCCAAGTTTGAAAGCACTTAGCCACTCATGATAGCTCCTCATATCTTCATTCTTGATCTGAATTGCATAAGAAAGGCTGATATGAGCAAATTCTTCTCCTAAGAACAAAGTTTTCTTCTTTTTCTCTCACTAACCTCTCTCTAAAGACCTCACTTCTTTTTCCACCATCTCTGTTTTAACTCTGTTCGAAATTTATTTAATGAAATCTAGCTCAAGCGAGCCAATTTAGCTTAGGCTAGATCTTTCGGTGTAGTTTTAGCTTGAGTTAGCGATTCTAGCCTGAGCTAGATTAGTACTGCACCATTAATTTAATCTGGATAGTTTTAGCTTGAGCTAAATCTTCTAGCTTGAGTGAGATGCTTCCTTTAAATTTTTCTTCTTTACTCCTTCTTGTGATTCAATTAATTCTTTGTTTTCTTGCTTCTAATGCTTCATATTCATCTGAAATTTACACAAAAAATGGGATTAAATTTCTTCATTTGTTTCTTGGTTCAAAATATATAACCGGATTCAATAATTATCAAATTAAGGTAATTTTCTGACATTAAGTAACAATTAAGTTTCAAATTGTTCAATTTTCTCATTTATAAATACTGCACATTGACACTTATCAACCACCATCACCACCACCACCAGCAGTCTAGTAACACAAAATTTCATTATTGACACTTTCGTCAAGCTAAATGTTGTGCAAATGGTAAAGTCTTTACTTTCCAAAACAACTTAAATAACTTTGTTTGCTTTCCCTTGCAGCTATCTTCAAGTTTCTTAAAAGTTTTTTTTTGAATGTATAAACTTTTACTTCATCATCATTCCATACCCGTTCATATATCCTTATATAATGCTTTCCGGTTCAAATCTTGTACAAACTCGACTACTTTGGATTTTTTCCATTCAAACTAGCATCTTCTCCATTCTAGGTCTCATTCACAGTTATTACCTAGTCATGTACCAACCTCATCAATTCTTAAATTCTTTAATTTTGTGTTTGCAAATCTCTAAGGAACTAATGCATAAAAGGTACTTCCTTACGCCTCCTTCTTTTCAGTTCTTCCAACAGATTTTCGCTAAATGTTTATCTCACAATTTTAGTTCATATGTGACTATTAAAAATAAAATAAAAAAATACAAGTAGATCCTCTCTCCTTAAGCTTTTTATAAATTTGAATTCCAACATTGAACTCCCATTTATCAAAATCGATATTGTAGATGATTGTAAGCACTCTTCTTATCTCACAATCATATAGGTTTTTCCAAATACTGTACCTTCAGTTTTACACAACTCTTCTTATATTTTTTTTATCTCATAGTATTTATAATTTTATATTTGAGCCTAGATTCGTTTCGGATAATTTGTTTTCCATGGTGAGGCAATGCCAGGATCAACCATCGTGGAGGTGCCATGAAATTGAAATCCACTGGACACTTACCAAATGCCAGCTGCAAAAGAGCTTTTTTTGGCTGCAAAAGGGATTTTTGGAGAAAGGAAAAACGACTACTACGATGAGTTATCGTCATTAGTTGAACATCACGCCACTCATAATTATATAGCACTGTTGCTTTCAAACTTTAGTATACATGTAACTTAACCTTAATGAAAAGACCATTTGACTTTGAAGAATAATCATCGTGGAAGAAAAGTTTTCGCTTCCTTCATCTCTGCACTGTTTTCGAACAACGTACATTATTACTACATTAATGTGACTTCCCCCAAAGGACGAATGCATTTGCCAGACAGATATAATATTCCCAGAATCCCTTTACACTTTTTATCCATTTCATACATCATTTTTGTGTGTTGCTAAATAATATATGAAGAAAGTTATTAAAATTAATAATTATATGATTCATATATAATCATTTTCTTTAAATATTTAATCAGTATCGTAAGGACTTTTACTCTTTATATTTATATATATAAAAAAGAAAATATGTTGTAATAATTTATGCTATGTTTGATAGTGTGGAAGAAAAGAAAAAGAGTAGAAGGCAGAAGTTAAAAACTGTGCAAAGTTTGAAAATAAAGAAATGATCGGTTTTTCCTTTAAATTATGATTAGCCTTTATTAATTATGCATACAATATTTTTACTTTTTTCTTTTTATTATATTTCTTTCACCAAACATGAAATTTTTTCAACGATCTTTTTTATAAAAAATTAGAAGAAATTAATATTTCTACAAAGTTTGTAAAATTTTATAAAATATTTGTCAGAACAAGTCCAAAAAAATATAGAAAATTATAGAAGTGTTAATTTTTTTTTCATTTTCATGTCTTCTTCTTCCATTGCTTTACTCTCTATTAAATAAAACCCAAATAAATATCTATATTACGAAATATTAATCACCGACTCAGTCAAGATATATGTAAAATGCTAAAAACAGAATGTGATAATAGAATTAAGGTATCATTATTTGCGTTCTCTGCCTCGAACTTCGCCTCCTCTGTTGCATGCACATCCTCTGTCCAGCCTCTCTGCTACGGGATGCGTCGTTGCTGTGAGATGTGTCGTTGAGTCTTTGACCACTACCAACTTTATTGTTATCTATCTTTTTTAATCTCTCCTTCTATTGAATGTTTTACAATACCCTTAAAATGAAATTCATAATGTTCTGCAATACCCCTCAATATTCCTAGAAGCTTTTTCAGCAACCTCTCAATGACGGTCTTGCCACCAGAGAGTGAGGGTTTGTGGAGATTGCGAATTCAGAAATCGACTAGAAACAAAGAAGGATGAAGAAAGAGTGAAATGAAAGGGTGAATTTGAGGGAAGGGTTTGACGGTTAAAAGATGAGAATCAAAATTGTGTTTTTAACTGTGATGCATGATATGATAAATGATGAAGAAGAAGTGATTGTTGCGAAAGTAGTTGCCGAAAAAAGATGGTTAGGGTTACGAGAGAGAGTGAGGAGAAAATGGTTTAAAGTTGAGGGTGATGACAAGGCTGTCATGGAGACATGTATGCATAATAATGTTACTTACACTTGTCACATCATTAACCGTTAACATCATTAGTGAAAATGTAACCGAAGGGACCAAATAACATACTTATTAAAAAATCTTAGGATCAATTTGATTTTTTTTTAAATCACTGTAGTAAATTGAATCTTAACCCCTAAATATAAAGACAAAAAGGTAATTAAACCTAGAATTAATTATAAAAAGCTTGTATCTAAAAGTTTGTGTAGAGTATTCTACAATCAAAATGAAATAAAATTAATAATATTTATGTTAATATTTTTCTTAACTTTTTAATGATTGTGGTAGCAATATTGATTATTGGAGCAAAAGCTAAATGCAATTGGGAGGAAAGTAAAGACTTGTTAGTGGATACATGAGTAGTAAGGACATGTTGATACATAATTGGAAGCCACATGCATATACATATATATGGCTATAGTTATTAGGTGAATTAAGCTAGGAGTAGAATTAGGGCTACCTTTTTTTGTAGTTATTGTTTGTTTCACAAGCTTTTCTCACAAATATGCGTATTGTTTGAGATAAGTATAAGATGTGGTGTTTATGAATTGGGAGTTCAATAATGAAGACAATCGAATGCATGCATGGCCCGCTCCATATACGACCACAGCCGCATTACTCGGTAACTTTGTTCATTCTCACGCGTTGCTTCATTAATACAAGGACTTGAAGACAAGGTTGTTTGTGTATAGTTATAGTGTGTACTAAGTAGTGGTGGTGACACTAATTAGGTTGTATATATATGTACTACGTTAATGCTTTTGAAAAGAAGAAAAAGAAGAAGAACGTGATGAGAGAGGCATGATTTACTCGTGCAATAGTCGTTGTATTTGGACGCTTTCTTTTGTCTTCTGCAGGGATTCCATTTTTATATTCACTTCAAATACAATTCTTTTTCTCAAATATATAGTTGTTTATTTAAATTTATTTTTAAATAAACGTTGAATTTTCAATATATTTAGATATTTGTGAATAGTTTCACAATGATTCAATAATAAGTAATAAAATCAATTTAACAAATTTTTATACTAAAAAATAAACTTTAAACTCAATCTTATAAACATCAGAAATAAATCCACTTTATATATTATAATATTTAATTTAAATAGATATGGAAGAGGTAAAGATTGGTGTAGTTGCATAGTTTTATTGGAGTTTAGGATTCAGATTATGAAATTGAAGCGTAGTGGCAGTGTGAGACCCACAATTTATAAGCTTATGAATGAGCCAAGCGAACAAGTAGGTCAGTACCTCTGTGGTCCAATGGCGTGCAACTGCATATTTGGAACTAATTAGGATTGAAATACTTTTATTCTATGAGTCTCCCAACAATTGCTCTTCAATTTTCTTTCTCCTATTTCCTATAACTCACTACTTCCAGGCATCTGTTTTTTACTATACCAAATATGTCACTCTTTCCTTTTATAACAGAAATATCAGTTCATACCAAATATCCATGTACATACATATTTATATCTTTGGTTTTATGTTAGGATATTGATTTTACGTTTGAAGTAATTTAGATAATCTTTTTCAGTTCAACGAAAATGTATTTTTAACTTCTTTTTAATAATAAAATATTTAAATATACCATATTACTTCAGCATAATTAATTAAAATTAATTTTACAAAATAAAATTTCATCCAAACATATTCAAATACAGTTTTTTTATCAACAAGAATAAATAAATAAATATAAATTATTTAAGGGGTCATTCAACTTTTGTACAGAACAAAAAAAAATAAACAGGATTAATCCACACACTCCTACTTGTCCCAAACATCTAGAAGAAACAACCTATTATGGTCTAAGAGTAATATTCCAATAAACCCAAACAACCAATTAAACCCACACATGATAAAAGTCAAAGGCAAGAAACATAACTAATAACAAAAACATAAACAACCACTGGAATAACGAGTCTATTAAGGGGCTCCTTTACAGAAAAACTCCACAAGTAATTTCACCACGCACTCACACAAACATAAAAGAAACCCCTTTACAAATTCTCTCTTTCCTCTTGCACTCCTGCCAACAATAAGCCGCTACGCTTCCTTTGGTCCACTTTAGAAACAAATGGACGTATCCTCAAACCTGCAAAACACACAACTTCTTCCTCCCTAAAACAAAGGGTTAGCTATTTAAAATCACTAAAAATGAAACACTAATTCTTAGCATATTTCATACATACCAATGATTCCAAACACTATTCAGAATAAGTAAACTCTGCAGATTTTTCTTTACATGTAATCCAAATCCAGGTTTTTCTTTGTACCATCGCAAAGACCGCTATATAATCAACTCTCTCATTCTTAAAAACACTTTTATTCCTATGTTCTCAAATTTCACCTACAAGAGAAATCCAAACCCCTCCTCCCCCCCTCCCCAAAAAAAAAAAAACTCTAGACATTAGACCATTCACATTAGAAGGGCAAAACATCATCAAGTGTACCTTAGCATCAAAGTGATTCACTGACAGACAACCCAACTAAGACAAGCACAAATCCTAAATTATCCAAGCAAACTTACACTTAAAGAAGAGATGACTAACAATTTTCTCTTCCTCACCACACAACCCACACATGCTACTTACCAAAATAACATCTCGCCTCAATAGATTATCCTTTGTTGCTATACTATTTTGCAACACCCTCCAAGCTATAACTTGTGCAGATGGTAGGAACTTAACCTTCCAAAATCTCTAAAAAAGATCCCAATCCCCACCTCGTACCTCTTTCTTTAAAACATTATAGGCAGATTTCACAAAGAAGCCTAACTTTTCATCATCCCACCAAATCCAATTATCCACGACACTCTCCCCCCTCCGCGGCTAACTTCTTATTATCCAAAAGAACCATCAGTTGAGCAACCTGATCCTCTTCCCACAAAAAAAAGTTTCTCCTCCACCCCAATACCCACTCCCACCTACTATTTATCCACCTATCTGCGTGTGCCAAATACAACACCGATCAATCGCAACAAAATATAGTCTTGGATACATATACATCAAAGGGAAATTATCCGCCCACTTATCTTCCCAAGACCTTATATCCTTCCCGTCCCCTAATGCCCACCCAATTTTATGTTCAAAGTCCCTCCACCAATCTTCTAACTTCCAAACCCTTTTTAAATGTCTCCACCAAAGGGATTCCTTATTACTTGTGACCAAACTCTTTAAACTCCTCCAACCTCCATACTTAGATTCCTTAATTATTTAAATAGTAATTGTTCGAGAAAAACTTATAACTAAATAATTAATTGAATAACATATTGTGAGAAATTCAAGGGTGAAGTCATGAGTCCCACATTGAGTGAAGATTAATGAGGTGAACATACATAAAGAGAAAGACCAACAAATATAATATCAAGAGGTTTTTAGTTAAAGGTAGTCTTAATGTCTTTTATATATGGGTTGATCCATGACTTGAGACTGATTGAATTTACTTCTCCTAAATTAGCTACCAATTCTTCGTGGTATTCATAATCGTGAAACTCAACAAATTCAACAAATGACACCATTCAAGAAGAGAAGGAGTTTAATTTCTATGAATAATTTAAAAAAAATATAATTGATATATGAAAAAAAAAATGAGATACTTATATTGTATAAGGAGAAATTTTCACAAATCTAATATCTTGATATTTTGAATTAAAAGTAGTGTAATATTTTTTTTTATACGAATTGACTTATAATTTAATACTCATTAATTTTTCTAGGTTAGATACCGATTCTCTTACGTGGATTCAAAACTCAACAAAATCAACAATTTACATTGTCCAAGTGAATGAGAAGTTTAATTTCTATGAATAATTTTTTTAAAAAAGACTATATGCGAAAAAAAAGGAATGAGATAGTTATATTATTCCGTGTAACCTTTTGAGGCATCAGATGTTTTTGATGATATAAGTGATTTGAGGTACAGACACAACTTTTGTGGACCAATGTTACAATCATTTTTTCGGCCACCATGTCAATGACACTGTTGCTTCCTTCGATAACCGTGATTATTTCTTATCCCTAATCACTACTCTAATTTTGTATAATTAATTACGTTTTTAAGTTTTTGAATTAAGCTGTATACATGGTTCGCAATTTTAACTATATGAAAGTTTACCTTTGATATTTTTTATTATTCAAATTAAGTAACTCTTCTGATTTTTATTTAAAATAACGAAATTCTCATTTTTATTGAAAAAAATCATAAAATAAAATATTTTAAGTTTTCTTTCTCTGAAAACTGAGTACCAATAAAAATATTCTTACTAAAATAGAGCGTGACTTTTTCGAGGTAGAAATAATGATGTTATGAGAAAGTCAAATTTTTAACTTTTCTGAAAAATAGACTTATGTTAAAGAAGATCTAAGAGTAATCTACTCCTAGAATAATTTTCTATCAATAAGAATTAGAGAGATGGAAGAATATAGTTATATTTTATTTTGTCTGAATAAAAAAATCTAAAAATTTATATTTTTATGTCGGCAAGAAGAATTTATATTTATGAGTAACAAGAAGAATTTAAGAGTACATTTTCTCAAGATAGATAAAAGATTGCATATTGTATTGGACAATCAAAATCATACTCCATATATCTTATAAAGGAAGAGATAATAAGGATTCGAAAGTTGGATTCTTCCTACAAAGTGACAAGAAGAAAGGTAATATCTACGGATAGTAAAGAAGAAAGGAAGTGTTTGATAGTAGAAATGGGTTAAAATAGAGTAAAGCAAGAGGTGATAAAGCACCAAAAAACGAGGAATAATTGGTTAAAATAGAATGATCTAAATACAAAAAATTTCAGTCCAAAATTAATTGGAGAAGGACACAAAATGGGTTAAGTGGACTTAAGGTACGTGACCAGTGGTGTGAAGACCCGATAGAAATAAAAGAAAGGGTGAAAGAATTTTTTAAGGAAAGGTTTATTGGGGGTGAAAATTTACAAGTTAGATTCGATAATGTTAGGTTTAATAATATCAGAAGAGAAGAGAATGAAATGCTGGTGGGAAACATATATGAAGAAGAGGTCAAAGAGGCAATATGGAATTGTGACAGTTCTAAAAGCCCTGAGCCTACAAGTTTAATTTTGGGTTTATTAAATTCTGCTAGGAAGAAATAAAGGAAGATATCCTAAGAGTGGTATAAAGCTTTGTAGAGGGTGGTAGTTGGTTGAAAGGAACCAATGCATCCTTCATTATTTTAGTACCAAAAGTTGTAAACCCACAACATCTAAATGAATTTAAACTAATTTCACTAGTGGAGTGTATCTATAAAATTGTCTATAAAATCTTATCTTCAAGGTTGAAAAGAGTTCTAGACAAAGTCATTGATTATAGGTAATCTGCCTTCCTTGGTCCTTGGTAGCTTTGAGACCCAAGAGGAAGTAAAAAGGAAAAAGAAGGAATGTTTGTTGTTCAAGGTGGATTATGAGAAGGCATACGATTCAGTAAGTTGGGAGTTTATATATTACATGCTAGGAAGGTTGGGCTTTTGTAAAAAGTGGTTTGAATGGATAAAGAATAATCTAGAAACCTCATCGATATCGATGCTAGTAAATGGTAGCTCAACAGGAGAATTGAACCCAAAAAAGGGTATGAGACAAGAGGACCCATTAGTACTGTTCCTTTTCCTCATAGCAGCCAAGGGGCTAGCCGGGGTGGTTAGACAAGCGGAAGAGAAGAAGCTAGCGGAAATCATTGAGGTTGGTGAAAGGCGGATTAAAGTGAGTATGCTGCAATACACGAATGACACACTTTTTTTTGCAAAGCTAATACTCAGAGAGTTCTGACCTTAAAATCAATTTTGAAGTGCTTTGAACTCGCATTTGCCTTAAATTCAACTATTCTAAGAGTAAGGTTGGTGGACTGGGTGTGACCGTTAACTAGATCCTGTTTTATACATCAATACTCAACTATGATATTATGAATGCACCTTTCACATATATGGAGATAACAGTAGGAGGTAACCATAAGAGGAGTGATTTTTTGAAAGGGGTACTAGATAAATTTCGGAGCAAGCTGGGAACATGGAAAGGTAAATTCCTATCAATGGCATGCATGTTATGTCTCATAAAATCTGTTCTTACCTCTTTCACATTATTCTACATCTCTTTCTTTTATATGCCGGTAGCAGTGAGGAAGGAACTGAAAAGGATTCAAAAGAATTTCTTGTGGGGATGAGGTTTAGAGGGTAGGAAAACTGCCTGGGTGGCATGGGACAAGATATGTGAGTCTAAAGAACAAGGAGGTTTAGGGGTAATAGATATAAGGTGGTTTAACTATGCTTTGATGGGAAAATGGATTCGGAGGCTTAAGACAGAAGAGAGCGGATTGTGGAAAGATATATTAGAATCTAAGTATGGTGATTGGAGGAATTTAAGGTATCAGGTTAGAAATAATAAGGAATCCATGTGGTGGAGGGAGCTTAGAAAAGTATGGAACCTAGAGGAATAGGGTAATGAGTTTGAAGACAAAGGAAGATGGGAGATAGGAGATGGGAAAGAAATTAGGTTTTGGGAGAATAAGTGGATGAATGATGGAACGTTAATGTATAAATTACCTAGGTTATTCTCGATATCTACAGATAGTGGATGTACCTTGTCATAAGTTGGAGAATGGAATAACAATAGATGATCGTGGAAACTAGGGTGGAGAAAGGGTCCCTTCGTGTGGGAATCAAGCCAAGCTGAACAATTGATGTAGTTGTTGGATAACAAGAGGTTAGTGGAGGAGGGAGAAGGAACGGATGACAAGTGGACTTGGAGGGATGTAGAGTCAATGGAGTTCACTATGAAGTTAGCTTATAATTCTCTAAAGGTGGAAGAGCAAGTTGAAAATGGAGACCTCTTTGTGAATTTTCGGAAGTTAGATACTTTACAATTTGTGCAAGTTACAACATGGAGGCCATTTCTTAATAGAATAGCTACAAAGGATAATCTCTTAAGATGTGGCATAGTCCTGGAAAGCAGCCTTTGTCATGTGCGGTGAGGAAGAAGAGACGTTAAATCATCTTTTCTTCGAGTGCAAGGTATCTTAGAGAATTTGGGGTTTGTGTTTTGTGTGGCTAGGTGTATCTTCGGTCAACCACTATTACGCAAAGATGCACTTTATGTTGTTTAAGTCAGCAGGTATGAAGGAAGCGATTAATAGAATATGGGGGGATTTGGGTAGCAATTATAGGTGAAATATGGAACCATAGAAATAAGTGTGTTTTCAAAAATGGGATAATAGATCATATAGAGGTTTTCACTGTGGCACAAAGAAAAATTTGGACATGGATTACGACTAAGGAAAGATTGGCAGAAATTACATATTCAGAATGGTGCACGGAACCCATGATTTGTATGAAGTATATGAAAATATGATTTATGTGGATCTTATGTCTAACTATATTCCAGAAATGGAAGGATTGTTGTGATTTTTTGTGCAGGTTTCTGGTTGCGTAGACATCAATTGGCTTTGAAGAGTACTATATTACTTGGTTGGTATAGATTGTAACAAAATGCTGGAAAAAGGATTTTAATTTTGAAGAAGGAGAAGAATGCAGGTTGGGTATTAGGGAGGGGTTGATTTCTTGTGCAGGTTACTCATATTTGACAACATGGGTGATGGTTTCTTTATCTTCCTATAGCGGGTGATATCGGACTGTGTAGGTACTGTGGTAAGAATCTATTAGGAAGTAATTTTTTTTTTGTGGTTGCATGTACAAGGTTTAGAGGTGGGTTTTTCGGTAGTTAATAAGGGGCTTTTCATTATGCTTTGTCTTTGTATTCCTGATGTTTGGTTTTTTATTGTTGAACATGTAGTGCCTTTTGGAACCTCTATTGGTTAGGTGATGAGCAATTTGGCCTTGGCCATTTTATTGTATAGGGGTTAGGAGACCCCTGAAGTGTCTCGTTTAATTTTATTTATTCTTTGCTGATTAAAAAAAATGATGTTAAAAAGCTTGCTTTATAATTTTAAAAATAGTGACATTCTCACTTTTTAAGAATTTTTAAATTTCTCTCATAATTCTCAAGACATTGTTCAACTAAAAATCAAGTCTAAAAGTAGAGATACTAAGTCAACAATTACAATCACATGTTAATGTCATCATTCTTTTCCTTCTACTTGATGAGCTTTTTTTGAACAATAACAAGAAGAGAAAAAACAATAAAAACAACAACAAAATGAATAACAAAATGAATATAAGAGACATAAAGATGAAAATGCTTATAATTATACAAATTATTAAGAAGTAAAAGTTTGACTTTAGTTGAATTATATTTTAACTACATTTGGATTATGTTAGGATATTTTGAATAAGGTGTGAAATTGTAATTCATTATATTTATGTTTCAATTGAATTTGAATCCTGGATTATATTTTAATTTTATTTAAATTTTTAATGGATGACATTTGAAGTTAATTTTGAATTATGTAGGAATTTAGTTTTGATTATTATATATTACACTATAAGAAAAATAATTTTTATTGAGGCAATATTTAGCGTTTTCGGTTATTTTAACCTCCATTAAGTACGTTATCCATATTTTATTTTTGCCTGAAAGATTCAGCGTCGCTAACAGATTGTCGAAGGTTTTACTAACCTCTGAAATAGCAATTACTTTCTGGTAGTTTTTTAAATCCCCATAACTTCAAGCGGTTTTTGAAACCTTGTTATTTCTGACGATTTTGAAATCCCCATTATTTCTAACTGTTTTGAAACTCTTGTTATTTTTGGCAATTTCCAAACTCTTGTTATTTCCGACAATTTTCAAACTCTCGTTACTTCCAACGATTTTCAAACTTCGTTGAGCCTGTGTCGATCTTAGGTTTTATTCTCTTTATTTACATTTTGTCTCTTTAGCTAGACCTAGAATGAGTGTATTGTTTGTATATATTCAGAGCCTCTGGTTTGATTTAAGTAAGGAAAAGAAAATAGAAGAAATATTCCTTCTCATATCCTTTTCCTTCATTTTTCTCTTTTGTTCATCTAATTTCTTTTTTATAATATGGTATCAGAGCTATAATCAAAGCTTTGGTTGTTACATTTATCCATGGGTGAAGTTACTGATCCCTCACAAAAAATTTGTTCACCTTACCATGTTTCATATTTCTGATCACGAGGAGATGATTTCTTCTTTCAAACAAGATTCTAATAATGATGAGCAAAATCGTGAAGGTTCAAAGTCAAAAGTGCAATCTCAACAAATTAGTTTTACTCCTTAACAGTATCAAACATTGTTATCTCTTTTACAACAGTATCAAACATTGTTCGCTTCAAAGCTTAACGAACTTAAGGTCGGAACATTGGGATCGTCTGTAGGAACAAAAAGGTTCCCTTAGCCCTCAACGGGGAGACTTGTTCCGGTATGTCCAGCAGTCTCATGTCGCTTAGCAGTCGAGGTTAAGGGCACTTTAAATACACCTTCCTTCTTTAACCCATTGAGGTGCCTATTAAGGACAAAACCGTGATGAAGCTCTAAGTTCTAAAACGAACAATACCTTCAATATAATTATTGACCCTAACGATACTATCTTTAAAAAACTTTGAGTTTGAAACAATTACAAATTTCTGACACTATACTAACCTAAAAAAAACCTATGCATAGAGAGAGAAAATTAGTAATTATGTGTGAATAAGAGAGAATAAGTATTTGTCTAAAGAACGTACATAATATATAGTTTATGCTTCTTTTTCTTAAGACGTTTGGTCCGTACACAATACTTATTATTATTATTGTTATTTAGTTTAAATGTCTTTTACTTATTAAAATTGCATAATAAATTATTTAAAACTTAATGCTAATTGTGTTTTATATTATCTAACTGCACAAAATTTCACCCGAGATTTATTTCAATATTTTAAAATATCAAACATGAAGTTTAAATGAATGGATAGCAAAGGTAGTTTTTTTAGTCACTTCAGAATATCATATTATCTATTCCATATGACTCTTGAAGAAACTTAGAGATATAAATATTTATTATTCGATGATTTATTGAAAATCGATACTTGTCGATTAAAATTGAAAGACACTGTAATTTTTTGTTTTTCATTATTTATTTTGATATAATCAATCTTCATAGTAGGGTTAGTTGCATGATTGACGATTATTCTACATGCAATTAATGGAAGTAAGATAAATGGGATTTGAGATATTGTAAAGGACTAAATTGGATCCCTAATTTTTAATTAGTTATTAAATTAGCATCTCTTTGTTGGTGTCGCGTTCTTTTCTGAACTGTTTTCTTGATCGTTGGGAAACAATCACAAGTAACTCAGTGTCTTTCTTCATCATTACATTAAGTGTCTTTCTTAGCAATAAGATAGAAGCACAAATTATAAGAGTATTTGAAAACCATAAGTAACTGAATAGGTGAAAGCAAACATCATAACCTTTCCACAACTAAATAGGTACATTAACATCGGTTGCAAAGCCATCTTAGATGTTTGTCTAATTTCGGTAGCAACTAGTACTAAACAAATATTTTTTTAATGATTGAAATGCCATGATTTTAAAGTTAAAAGTGACATTATTACTTATATAAAATTAACACTAAAAAACAAATATTTATTGTGAGTTAAAGCAAACACTAATTAGATAAAATTAATTAATCAATAATATTATATAACAACTCTAAAAGTCTTAACAAATTTCGTCTTTTAAAGATTAAATTTAAGTAACTTTTAAATGTGATTCTACTTATTTTTCTTTTTCTAATTGGTGTATTGATCCGTTGACTTGTTTGTTTATGATCAAGGATGCTTGTTAGTTGTGAGTAGGTGTTTTAGTGGTGTTGTTTTTTGTTGCTTTTGTTGGGTTTGAGTTGACTACTTTTGGTGAGTTTGGGGTCTCTATTTTATTAGAAGTTGGTTTGTAAAAGGGTTGAATCACCCCTGAAGTGGTTTATATTTTATTTATTAGTTTTCTTGCTGATCAAAAAAAAAAGTAACACTAGTTAAGATGACATTAATTTATCATTAATTTTTAAATTTATTTTTTGAATTAAAGCAATTTAGTATCAATTAAGTTGATGCTAATACTTTTTTATTTTAAAATTTATTTAATTTAGTGTCGACTTAGTCAGCATAGATAAAACCTATTATTAGTATAATTTAATTTGTGTCGGTCTGGCCAATGCTAATAATAGTAATTTCATAAAAGAATTTATCGTAAAACATCTCTATCTTCAATAAAATAAAATATAAACAAAAAACAATTATAGTGGAAAAGGAGATGAGTATTGATGAAAAAGAGATGAGGAGGTGAGTATGGATGAAGAAAATGTATATGGATGAAGAAGATGAGTATGATGAGATTTATGAGTATGAATGAAGGAAGTGAGAGTAAGGATATTTATATAAAAAATGAGAAAAGAAAATTATAAGTGAGAAAATTTATTATTCTTAAATTTAGGTCCTTAGATTAAAAACAATGTACCATTTCTATTTATTGTCACTAAAATGTACATATTCATAATATATAAATAAGTGTCCGTTATATAGATATTAATTTAAATAAATATAAATATTAAAAATAAATAAAATTAACATTGATTTATGCTAATTTTATTTATTTTTTATATTTATTTTATTTAGTATTTATTCATTATGAACTTTATATCATATATATACCTTTATACCAATATTATGATGATTTTTTTTAAATGATTATGTTTTTCTTTCGTATGGATACGCAACATTAAAGGCAAGAGTGATGATTTGTGAATGAAAGAAGAGGAGATGTTTGACTAAAAAACTCATAATTTTATTGCTTAACCGCTAATGACAATTAAGTAATGAGATTCATAAAATGAGTAATTAATTAATTATATATTATGGTGGGATGGTGCAAAATAAACGTCATGGAGAGGTATTAGTAAAAGTATATTTAAGGAGGAAAAGTGAGAAAGGTAGGTTGTGCCCATCATGAGCATTCCAAATTGAAAGTTCTAAGGTTAAATTATGCGACTCAAGACCTACAACTATCTTCTTTCACTAATCTTCCTTAATCCTCTTTCTAATAATGACTAATAGATTCCATGTCTTTATTGCCTTCTTCATTACATGTTCCATTTCAAAAGCGACGTGAACCATCGTTAATAGTTGTAAAGTGAAACCACACCTGTCGTCAACCAATTCGAGTTCAAGACATCAATGGCGTACGTGGTTGCGTTTTATGTTTTGTTCATCACCTAAACCATTCAATCATGTCTTTGTTGTCACTAATTTATTTGTTTCTCACAGCCAAGGGGAATTTACAGTGTGTTTAGAAGAGAAGGATTGAATCCACGAGTTGACAAGAACATATACTTCATTTGCAAAATAAAACGCAAAGAACAAGGAAAGCAAAAGAATATTAATAAGTGTTAGACATCTCACATTAAAGATAAAAAAATTTTAGTATATAAATAGATAAAAATTTATAGTATATAAAAATGAATAACTTTATTTTATAAGGAGATTACTTAAAATCTAATTTCTAATATTATATTAGAGTTATTTAGATTTTATTTTAATATTCTAGGTGGAAATGTGAGTATTAGAGACCTTTGACATTTCATGATATATATAAGTAAGTGTTATTTTATGGACCATTTTATAAGATTGAGTTAAAGTTAAAAGTTTACTTTTTAATAATATATAATAAATTTTATTTTAATATAATAATTAAATGATTTATACATGATTATTGAGATCATATAAAAGCTACCGTTATTTGAATTATGAATTTCATAAATCATTAAAATATATTTGAATAATTATATAATCATGTCTGCAAAACTTATATATAGTTGATATGAGTGATGCTTAACTAGGTTTTCTTAAATAAGGTTTAAGGTTTATATATTGTGAATGAGGAAAAACTGTAATTAAGAGATAATATTTCATTAAAACTGGTCAATTAATTCCTCCATACTAATGAATATTTCGTATGAATAACATGGTTAGTCAAAAATATTTTTAAACGACTTTTGAAAATTAAAAAATGTAGTTTATGATTATTAAAAATATTTAAAACTGATTCGGTTTATTATATATATATATATATATTATTTTTTAAATTAAATAAATTAGTTATCACGTTTTAATAAAAAATATTTCAAAAATTTATATGATTAAACGAGCTAAAGAGAGCGTGATATGCCTAAAATTAGAAAAAGTTAGGCTGTTGGAAAATTTTGTGAGAAATATGAATGTAAAGACATTATTGAAAAATAATGTTTCATGGAAATGTATTTTTTTAAATAATAAACTAAAAAAATAAAAGTTCCTAAGAGTTAAACTTAATGATTCTGATTATAATGTGATTCACTCATATTCATATAATATGTTTCTTATACCCTATTCATGAAAATTTGACTTCTATATATTCATTATTATTTTTTCAATATTATTAAGACTTTATTTGAATAACAATGATGGAGCTCAAACATTTGTGCATCTTATTATAGTTTTTTCCTAAAACAATTGTCTTTATATCAGCTGTCGATTTAGCTTATTTCTAAACGAGAACACAATAACGGACATGATGCCAGAGTCTTCATTTTGTCTTTTTCTCTCAATAATATATTCAGCCTTTACTGATATTTAGCCATCATATACTTAATAACAGGGGTTCAGGAAGTACTCTATATGTGTCATTTTTCTATCTTCAAACTGAATATGATAATTTAGATGCTGCAAATGACTTTTTTTAAGCTGTTTTTGAATAAATTAATACCTTCTAAGCTCATTGGTTTTAGTCTTTTAAATAAAAATTGCTACTAAACAAGGTAAACATAAAGGATGAATTTAATTGTTTATGCTAATCCACTGTAAAAGCAGACAAACCTTCTTATCATCTTATCTTTTGCATGTAACATCAAAAATATTAAAAGAGAACATAAATCTCTTTAGTTCTACCATCTCTCTACCACTTGCATTCTTGCATTATTACATGCTCTCATATATATATATATATATATATATATATATATATATATATATATATATATATATATATATATATATATATATAATCATAATAGTTTACATCATAAACACAAATACAAAACACAAAACACAAATACAAAGGCTAACTAAACTCCACAAACAATTATATATCACATAATATATAATTATATTAAATACACATTGTTTTAGGGAAGATCACAACAAACTATACCTTAATTATCATTTAAGATTATCACTAATCACCCTTTGAAGTGATGCAATTTGGGGTGGTCATGGATTGGATTTTTAAAAATCCAATCTAGATCCAATAAATATCCAAACAAATGGATTGGATTTAAAATTCATATCCATTTTAACTAGACCAAATTTATATGGATTCTTTCCAATCCATTTAAAGTAGATTAAATCGACTTTGTCAATTAGATTAAACCCATTTTGATCTGGATATGGATTGACTTGACTCGACCTAAGCCTAGGTCGACTCAACCTAAACCAATTAGACCTGGGCCTGGGTCGACCTGGACTCGGGATTACGAGTCATTTGTGTCGATCTCACTAAAGTCGATATCAATATACATATCAATATATACAAAAATATGTTTTTTCATTTATAACAAAATGGTTCAAATCTGAAATAGAAAAAGAAAAGGTTTGACAGAAACAGTCCGTAAAAATATTTATACAGTACACCTCTTTCCCTGGGATTATAGTTCAATTGATCACCGACTACGCTCGACCTGGTACTAGGCGACTCAACTCAACATCTGACCCGACTCGATTCGATATGGGCTCAAGCTTCCCAACCTCGATATGGGTCCAGACCAACTCGGCTCAACTTGGGTTCGAGCAGACTTGGCTCTACATAGGATCGGATCGAATTAGCTTGACCACGTTTCAGGCCGACTCAGCTCGACACGAGCCTAGGTTGAATCAACTTGACATGGGGTTGGTGCCAACTCGATCTGGGTACGGGCCCAATCGGCTCAACATGGACTCGAACCCACCCAACTCGACGTGGACCCAGGCCGAATCACCTCGACATGGGCCGAGCCAACTCAGTTCGACATGGGCCGAGCCAACTCAGTTCGACATGGGCTTGGGTTGACTTAGCTTGACATAGGCCCAGGACATGGGCCTGAACGACTCAACATGGGCCCGAGCTGCCTCAACTTGATATGGGCCCGAATCGACTCCACATGGACCCAAGCACACTCAGCTTGACATGGGCTTGGATTGACTCGGTTCAATATGGGCCCAGGTCGACTTGACTCGACATGGGCCTAGGTCAACTCGAGTCGATATGGGCCAAGGCACACTTGGCTCGAAATGGACCCAGGTAAACTCGGCTCGACATGGTAGCGGGCTGACTCAACTCAATATGGGCCTGAACTGGCTCTACACACCCAAATCGATATGGGCCTGACCCGACTTGTCTCGACATGGGTTTAGGTCAACTTGGCTCAACATGGGTCTAGGCTGACTCGGCTAGACCTTAACCTTAGCCCTAGCCAACTTGGCTCGACGTAGAATTTGGTCGACTCAGCTCTACCTAGTTCGACTCAGCTGTACATGAACCTGGGCCATGTCGACTCAGCTCAACCTAGGCCCGAGATGGCTTGGCCCATCTCAACCTAAGCTTAATTGGCTTGATTTGCCTCGACTTGGCCACAGGCCGACTCATCTCTACCTGGGTTCGAGTGAACTCGGCTCAACCTGAGTCCAAGCCGACTCCGCTCAACATAGGCCTGGATCGACTGGTGTTGATCCAGACTTAAGTCAACTTAACTCAACTTGGGCTCGATCTGGGCTAGGGTTGACTCAACCTGATTAGAGCCCTGGTCGACTCGACTGGACCTGGTCCCGTGTCATCTTGGCTCGACCTTGACTGGACTGATTCGACTTGATCTAGGCCTAGGTCGACTTGGACCTTGGCTCGGGCCGACTTAGCTTGACCTGGCCCTAGGCCAACTCAAAATCTAATCCAAAATCTATTTTTGATAATCCAGAAATGTATCCAATCTATATCTAATTCATATCCAATTAAATGGATTTGACTTAAAATCCAAAAATATGAATTTGGATTTGAGATAAATCCATTTAAATGGATTAAAAGTAATATGGTTTTGGATAATTATGAATTGGATTTAGCAATTTGGATTTTTTGCCCACCCTTAGATGCAATTATATATCAATCACACATTACATTCTTATTTTAGAGAAGATCAAAACAAACTATACCTTAATTATCATCTAAGGCTATCACTAATCACATTTTGAATGGATGCAATTATACATCAATCACACGTTGCATTTTTATTTTAGAGAAAATCACAACAAACTATATCTTAATTATCATTTAAGACTACCACTAATCACATTTTGATCTGACAAGTATTTTGCATCATCTTGCACTTCTCTCAAGAACTGTTGAGTTGACTCTATAGTTTTTTCCTTAAAGCTAGATGTATAAACTCTTTCTAACACAATCTATTATAATTGGTAGATAATCAATTCATCCTTAAGATGATATCCATATCCTTTAGAGACATGCAAATCAAATTAACATTAAACATGCCTCCTTCAGTAAACATCAAACAACCTATACAAATGAAGATGCAACTACTACTCCAGATGTTGGTGTAGATACCAACAAATTGTGTTGTAGCTCTCACAAAAGTAAGCTTAATTGTTCAGCAGACAAACTCGATATAAAGAAGTATGTCACTATGAAATTTTACAATGCTTTAAATGTTGAACTTGCAAAATAACTTGTAACCTGTAATCAGATGTGAAGCCTCAATTCCATTAATGGTAAGCACTAGGCCTATTGCATTCTATACTCATTACTTTGCTATGTCATTAAAAGAGGTAAATCTCTTATTGAATCTACAATCCTTAGCTAGATGACCTGACTTCTGAAACTTAAAACAAGTCATGTGAGAAGATGAGTTAGGACAATTATTTATCATTTGGGAGAAAAAACACCTGAAGCATCTAAAGGAGAATTGTTATTGAGATCTCGACCCACTCCTTCTAGATGATTGAGGTCATGAATATGGTTTCTTTTAGCTAGATTTCTTGTCATTACCAAAATAATTACTTGTATAACTTGTATGAATTGGTTGTTTGTTTGTAGTTCTTTCAACACTTTAGCTTTCTCATCCAAAGTATAAACTCTCTGATGGATAAAGGAATAACACCTCTGTGTGGTTACTCTCCCTAAGACCAAGAATCCATGCAATGATAAAAACTAAAAGTCTTTATAGTAGTTGTAGACTTCAACCTCGTTGAAACCCACCATGCCAATGGTGACCCTATCTACACCAATAAGAAAACCATAAACATTGCTCCATATCTCATTAACCTAAACAATGTTTACTCCTTTAACTTTAGAATAAATCATCACTTAATTCCTTATTTTGGCATTACCAAAGAAAACTCCATCAAATATAAGCAAAAAGTACCTATCATCTTTTTGTAAACTTTGATCTCTCAACAACTCTCAAAATCAAATCATTCTCCTTTGAATCGATCAAGTCCTAAGAACTTCTAAGCAATCAACTTTTCGTCCTTCCACACTTTCTTAAACTCAATTTACATGTTTGCATCAAATATATGCAACATCAACATTAACTTTTTTCCATTTTTTCATTCCTTTTAATATTTTTTTTTCACAATCATTTTATTTACTCTTTTTAGGTTAGAAGAAGCATTTTTGGTGATGAGAAGACACAAAGATAGATAAACCTAAAAAAATCTTTCTCGAGGATTTTGTAGAGAAAATGATTGTAATCAATCTTACATAAAATTAAAGGGAGATGGTGAACCATTAAAACCCTCTTTAATTCAAATAAATGTGATGGTTAATTGTTATTTTTCACGAGAACTTGTGAGATAACAATTATAGAAAGGTGAGAAGTCACGTAAGGTTAAAATAATCAATTGTGGTACCAAATTAATCAATTATGATGATGTTTACATTCAATTGAACCATTTTGTTCATGAGTATGCAGGCAAATGAGACGATGATAGATGCCAAATTCATGAATGAAACATTTAAAACATAGAAATCCTTTTGGATTGTTGGTTTGAATAACTTTAACTTTGTGACCAGTTTGTGTTTCAGCAAAAATCTTAAAACGAGTAAGAGCAGATAGTGCTTGTGACTTATTATGTAGAAGAAATAACCAAGTATATTTAGTATATGCATCCATAAAAGATACGTGATACCTTGCCCCATTGGAAGCATAAATCGAAGAAGGACCCCAAATATCAATGTATACTAATTGTAATGGTGCAGTGTATTGAGTGTTAGAGTTTTAAAATGAAAGTTGATGAAACTTTCCACATAGGCAAGCATTACATAATAGCGTTTGAGTTCAATATGAAACTTTACATGCACTCAAAATACGTTTAACAACAGAAAAGTTATAATGACCAAGTCTATTATGCCATAGTTGTAACGTGGGAAGCTTAGCTTTATAAGCAGCATGATTAACACTGTCAACATTAGAGTCATTTGAAGGAGGAAACACATAAAGACCATCTTTAATTATTCCTTGGAGTAGAATCTGATGAGTGTCCTGATGTTTAACATAGAATGCGTTTGCAAAGAATTCAAAATAGACATGATTATCTCTTGCAAATTTAACAACACTAATTACATTCTTAGTTATATTAGGGACATGAAGAAGGTTACGAAGGAAAAATCTTGTATTCGTGTGTGGGATAGTATAGTGTGCAGAACCAGTGTGTAACATTTCCATACATTGATCATTACTTAAAGCTTTACGTTTTCGCTACCATGATAAATCTGCTTATTAGTGAAGATATTGGAATAATTGGTTACATGAAGGGTAGCTCCACTATGGGGGTACCATAAAGGATCCTCAATGGTTGAAGGTGCACCAAGAATGGAGGATGTGGAATCTTAATTAACTAAAGGTATATATTAAGTCATGTTAGCATTGAAAGAATGTGTGAAAGGGGGATCATACATGTGCCAACACATATCAGCCGTATGTCTAATTTTGTGACATATTTGACAAAAGTGTTTGACAGTTTGCCAAGGAAAGATTTGAGTTGAAGGAGGGCGAGAGTTTGTTCTGGAACCAACAAAGCGATTGTGAGAAGGGAAGGAACCAAAGCGATCGAAAGAACGCACACCACGAAAGTTGTTATGATTAGGTTTTTGTTTGACAGGATTGTTGAAGGGCCATGTGGTAGAAGTGGTGTTAACTTGAAGAACAGAGGATTGGGCCAGCCTGTGCTTCTCGGATCGTTCTTCTTGGGCAAGCATAAGAGCTTCAAGCTCATCCACATTTTAAGGATCAGTGTGAGAAAGAATGGAGGTAATAAAACCATCGTAGTTTTCCAACAAGCCATCTAAAATGGCATCCACATACTCAGTTGCGAAAACGGGAGCACCAACAACAATAAGTGAGTCTACTGTTTTCTTGATATCGAGAATGTACTTTGAGATTGAACGTTCATTATTTGACTTTTGAGAAGAAGACGCGGCTTCTTGATCATGGCACGAGTATGAGAAGCATAGTAAGTGGTAAGACGTAGCCAGATCTCCGCGAAAGAATCAAGGTCGATCATCTTGATTAGGATTGTAGCAAAAATAGATGCGAGAAGCCATGCGATCAATAGTTGATCTTGTTTGTGATAATGAAGGTAAGCAGTATTAACCACCATTTCTTGATTTTCATTTGGGAGAAAGCGAGGAAGAATGGAATCCCTTTCCAAGAAGGGCGTGAAATCAAGACCACAAAGTGTAGCTAAGGCAAGTTGTTTCCATACAAGAAAGTTCTCGTTGTCAAGCTTCAAAGAAATAGAAGTGTTGGGTGGAAATGCAACAGTGCCGTAGCCATATGGTGGGTTGAAATATCAGAAGCGGAGGAATAGGGAGACTCACAGGAGGTCATGAAAGAGAAGAGAGGGAAAAAATATGTGGCTCTATAATAACATGTTAGAAGAAATAGAAGAGAGAGAAAATATTGAATGATATTATTAAAGTGTGTTGATAAATACAACAAGGATGTATATAAAACACATACACGTAAGCAACTAAAGGATAGATAAGCTAACTAGTAAACTAACTATTAATAGTTATAATCTCAATGTATAAGATTGGAGCATCCCTAAAATAGTTCAACACATTTTTATTTATTATGTTTATTGATAAAAATATTGAAGATTGAAGAAATAAACCTAAAAGGAGTTAGTAAGAAAGTTATTAATTTAATATCATTTATATATTTTGTGTATATATTCTTTTAAAAAAATTAGTTTTTGTAAACTTTTTGTTAGATAATATTATATTATATTATATTATATATATTATAGTTAGATGAGATCTTACATTTATTACTTCACCTTTTACATCAATTCTAACAATTTGTCAAATAATAAGGATAGATATTTTGTATTTATAAAACGTAAGATTATATCTAACAGTTTTTATAAATTTTGTTAGGTAATTTCTTAGGAAGAAGCGTAAACATACTTTACGGGAGATAATTTTATTTAAAACAAAACTCTCACTCGGTAACTCTTTGAGAATTACTTTTATTTATGAACTATCAGGTTATATACTTTTATATTTATTTTTATGTTCTTGTATTTTTCGAACTTTTATTTCTAAAATTAAGTGACTAAACTTTTCAACTCGTAATAGTTAGAATTGAGTCGTATAATTTAAGTTGTTAAAACAAAGTCAAGCATGGTTAAGTTACTTTTTTAAGTAATTGGTAGAAGAATAGGTGAGTCAAATTGACTTACTTTTAACACCCTTTGTTTAAATTGTGTGAACTCCATGCATTTCTACCCTTCATTTTTCATGTCTGTTCCCAACGTAAAGGTCGGTTTAATAAGTTTTTAACGCAAATGATTTAACTTTGCTGTCATTTAGACAATGATGTCAGCTTAGATATCTTCCAACTGAATTTATATTTTATATTAAAGTAACAACATTAATGCATCCACCTAGGGTTCATACATGTGTAAGTCGATTCGATCAAAACGGATTTAATAAATTTGAATTGATTTTTTCAATATTAAATTAATTTAATTCAATCTACTTACATTCATTTATCATATGTAACACCTCAAACAATATATCCATACTAGTGTTTTATATAAAATATCAATCATATAAACTCAAGAATTTTAATTTTTATATATATCACATTGTGAATAGTCATCAATTCTAATTTCTCTATTATCTTTGAATCCATATGTAATATTATTGTTTTCATATCAATTAGGATAATAGTAATTTCATAATATAGATGCAAGGATGAATTAACTGCAATCATTACACCGTATTATATTATATATATATATATATATATATATATATGTCTCTTTAATATTATAAGAATTATCAATTGGATTTCAAATGACATTAAAGTAAATTATGTATGTATTTTTACAAAAATTGCATCTCCTATCATTAACACTTTTTAGAGCTACAGAACATCTACTAAATTCACAACCTCCAGAGAGATAATGAGGAAGGACGTGTAATTAATTTAGGTATAATGTACACTTACCCCATATTTATTTCATTGTAACACGCGTTATATTATATTATACTAAATAAAAAATGACAAATATTTTAACATAATATAATATTAAAATAAGGAAGGATTTACTTTCCGATCTGCTCAACAAAAATAATATGATTTCTAATTTCGTATTAAGTATATTTTATGAAAAGCTAACACCTAAAAAGTTTTATTCATTACCTACTATTTTAATATATGTTAATATATGTGATTTAGATTATCGGTAGGCATGATAAAATGAGTTCGAGCATGCAATGGATTAGTGTCGCTAATCCATTTTTCAAATTAAAAATAAAAATAAAAAATACTTTAAAAAGTTAACTTTTTATATTATATTATTTAGAGGATATAATAATATTGTAAGTTAAATCATTAACACTTAAAAATTAAGTCATGATTATTAGTTATAATGTAGTAGTTTAATATGTATCACTTAAAAATTTTGAAAATATTTATATGATTAAGTGTCATTTTAATATATATATATATATATATATATATATATATATACACGTTCGTATTTATAAATTAAAAATATAAATTTTAAAAAATTGACTTGTACAAAAACTAAAATTTTCAATTTGTCTTTCGTTTTTGGCAGGTCAACGAATTGAAACAAAATGGAACAAATCATTTCGTTTTAAAATATTACTGAAGTTCTAATATCTTAATTCCTTAATGGGTAGTTATGTTATATTTAATATTACGATCATAAGATACTACAATATCATCTAAAGTATCCACACACAACAATATGTCACAATATCATTCCCCAAATACTCACAACATATACTAATGTGTATATTTATTCATCCTATTTCACTATCTCATATGCATATGCATCTCACTGAAAAATATATACACACAATTCATTATATACATAAAACATGCATTATCAACATATATTTCATCCTTTATCAATCCTACATCACCACTATAATAATAAATAACCAATAGAAATATGTTGCTTGAGTAAGCTTATATCATTTCAGTGACTTGTCTTCTCGCAACAAAGGAAAACTTATCACTCAACCAACCTCACGTCACTTGTGTAAAAATAGATTCAAATGAGAGAGAATTTATTCAACATCTTTCATTTGAGTGTTCACTCGTTGTTTGAGCAACCAACACTACTCCTTTGGTCGCTCAAGTATCACATCATCGCTTCAGCGAAGTGACTTATAGTATAGGTCACTAAGCATCTCGAACAGTCCCTAAAGTTATGGCTTTTCATTACTTGAGCGACCATTTGTCGCTTGACCAATATTAGTTCTTGAGAAGAGAGAATCAACATTGACTTTCCCCCACTCAAGTTTGGTGGCTTGGGTGAAGTGTCTTATGCATACACCATAAAGTTCCAGAACTCCATCAATAACTTTGACTATCCATCACTTAAGTGATCATTTGTTGCTTGAGCGACAAAAACTCTAGAGAAAACAAAATTGCCTCAATATCTCTCATACGAATGTCAAGTCAATTCTTAAGTTCTATGGGTTGTTGTTTGAGTGACCACGATGGTGCTTTATTGACATTAAGCATTGGTTACTCAGTGCCTAAATGTCACTTGAGTGATAAGCGCTCAAGTAAAAATAATAAATATACTAAATAAAGAGGAAAAACATAATGTTATATACTTAATTCAAATTAAAAGAGACTATTCAAACCCCTAATACACTTCTAACATGTTAACATGTGTTAATTACATTTATATTATAACTCCAACACTTCTAACTCAACTTAAATGAAATAGGTGCAATCAATTACCTAATCTTACTCGAAGATATCGTGTCTCAAGTAAAATAGTTCTAAAATCTCACAAACATTCAAAATAAGTTGATGGAACTTCCAAAACTTCAACCCTATACAACTAGTAACATATCCCCTTGATCATATCAATATTATACTTTTCTTTATCTCCCCTTGATCATACCAATATTATACTCTTCCTTTCTACTTAATTTAAACAGCTAGGATTTATAACTTCCCCATATCCCTAAAAAGAGATAAAATTTACTTTAGAAAATCTACAACTTATATTAAGTTTAAGATTCTAATTGGAATATCTTGATATTATTACTCTTTCCTCCTAAATAGTATTATCTGTTTTGTAAAATAGATGATTAATTATAATATTATCTCTTTTGTAGATGATTGATTGGTCAAGAATTCTAAATAAAATTATATATAGATTATGCTTACATGAAATGAAGAATGAATTAGTTATAAGTTGATTTATAATTTCTTTTAAACTTTTTTATAATTCATTTAAAAATGATCTCTCAAATATAATAAACAAGTTCTTACATGCATTTTTTTTTATTTTTAAATTTATGAATCCAACCAGTTGACTTATTAAGATGACACTGAATTTTATTAAAATTATTATTAATATATATTAAATTGAAAAATATTTACGATAACACGTTCAGTTTATCACTTCTGTGCTTAAATTTCAGAATTCTTTAGTGGGTTATTAATTTTAACACAAGTTATTTGTAATCTGTATAGAAAGAGGGCCACTTGATGTGAAATTCCACATAGAAAAATCAAACAAAATATTTTAGTTTTATTGATTTGGTAAACCATGAAAACATCACATTCCATTCATTCAACATCAAGTAATTAGCTTCAACGTAATTGCTATGAATTTTGTTGTCCTTATTTCAATTTCCCTTTTATCTTCTTAGAACTAAATATTCACATATGATTAACTCCAGTCAAATCAACTTAATGTTGCGTTAATTTGAGTTTTTTTAAAATAATAACACAAACTTCATTCAATCTAATCTAATCAATTTTGTTGGATGAATTTAACAGAATACAATCCCATTCAACACTCCTAATCTTCCAATGAAAAGAGAGGGAGAGAAATCTGAAACTAGTTTCAATTTATTTGGTGAGCAATAGAGATTTGACTACCTGTTTATTTAGTTTAGGAGTCTGCGAGCAGGGAATCAATAATCAACAACAAAGCAAGATTTAGTATTAGTTAAAAATCATTAAAATTTTAATTAACTTATATATATTTTATAGATAATTAAACACCTTCTGTTGTTCTTGATGTCAATTCCATTTTTTTTTATTAAAAAACATATCAAATTAACTTTTAAAAATAGTGTTGATCAAAATGCCATTTTATTAAAGTAGGTTAAGTCAATTTTACCAAAAGGTTAAAAAAAAGTTTAAATATTTAAAATATAAAACTGTTTTCAACTTTAACTTTAGATTATATAAAATGGATATGTTTGTTAATTTGACGCTAAAGATAAATTGATTTAATCAACTCTAAGCCAATACTAATTTTGTAATTAATAAAAGTATTTGTGTTAGTATTTAACTAGTGTTGGTTTAGTAAATACTAAAAGAATTTGTTTAATTTAAATATTAATAAAGTGCATTTAAGTCAATTTGAAATTAAATGATTATTTTTAATTTTTTAAATAAGTAAAAATATTTGTTTAAGTGTTTTATTAGTATCGACTTAGTCGGTACTAACTAAAACAAATATTAAAAATAAATAAGATTAGTATCTTGTTGAAGCTAATCTTACTTATTTTTAGTTTATATTTATTTAAGTTATATAAGCTAGACTACATTAATTTTTATTTTATTATTTATTTAAATTAACATAAATTAAATTAAATTAATATTAATATAATATAATTTTAATATTTAGTTAATTTAGTGTTAATATGTAAAATTTGCATTTTCGTAATAAATAGACCACATTTATCTCATTCACCTACAATCATCTCATTCTCCCACACTCATCCCTTTCATCTACACTTAACTCTTTCATCCATATTCATTTCTTTCATCCATACTCATCTCCTTCATCATCCACATACATTTCCTCCATTCACACTCACTACAAGAAAAATGGTGATTCTCTATTGCCAAAATTTGTAGGTAAATCAAAGTTACCTATGAATTAACTACAGTAAAATATATGTATAGTAAAATATATGTATGTAAACCCCTTGTAGGTAACAATTATTTGTATGTAATGAATGCCTTCAATAACTTATGGACTTAGTTAACATTTCTTATGGATTACATCCTTCAAAACAATTCTCATTAATGTTAGTTAGGTCTATGCCAATTTATATGCTTAAATATGTGCATTTTCGTGATAACAAATAGGAACAATAAATTATTATTAATTTAAATATTCAGATTTAAATATGGCGAATCTCCTGGTTCACAATTTGTATGTCTAAATTTTTTATATAAATTTTTTCATACTCATCTTTATCCATACTCATCTCCTTCACCCATAACAATTTTCATCCACACTTATCTCCTTCATGCACACTTATCTCCTCCATCCACACACATCTCCTTTTTCACACTCACTACAAAAAAAATGGTGATTACCTAATGCCAAAATTCATGGACAAATCGAAATTACTTACAATAATCCCCTGTGGTCAAATATTCGTAGGTAAATCCCTTGTAAGTACAGTTATTTGTATATAATGGATGTCTTCCTTTACATATGGATAAAGTTAACATTACTTACGAATTACATTTTTCAAAACATTTCTCACACCAAACATGCCACCTTACGTACAAATCCTTTCTACATATAATTTCTAAAAAAAAATTGGTATGTATAACCAATTTATATAGGAATACAAATCTGCACATAAAATCTTATGTAATACAATTTATCTACAAATATAAGTCTCTAGGTAATTATTAGTGGATAATGAACAAATTTCTTGTCATGTCTTATCCTTTTTCCATTCTTTTATCCTTTTTTTACTCTTATCTCTTTCATCCATACAAATATTTTTCTTTCACACTCACATCCTTCATCTACCATGAAGAAATTTTGATTTCACTATCTTACTCTATAAAACTCTTTCAATTCAATGTTTAATATTTTAACTTTTTTTATATTTAATGTTTGTTGAAGATGTAGGTATTATATAAGAAATATTTTTTGAAATTATTATTATTAGCGTTGACCACCGATTTAAAGAAAATTAATGTTAAAAATATATTTAATTTAGTTTTAAAAAAACAGAAAAGTATTAGCTTGACAATACTAAATCACTTTAATTAAAAATAAATTAAAAAATTAATAATAAATTAGCCTTAATAAAAACTCAATAGAAATGAATTATCGTCATAGGTTTTGGAATTCATTATTAACTAGTTATCATATATATTTTTATTAAAATTAACTTTTAATTGACGCAATAATTTTTTTTAGGTTCTAATTTTTTTATTAAAACGAAAATATATCTGATTAAATAACCTTTTTTCTGTTATTATACAGTTTAATATTGCTAACATTAGTAATTAGCAATTCAAAATAGTTTTTATTTTATTTAAATTATTTTAAAATGGGATTTAAGGAAAAAAGAAAAGAATTTTGACAAAGGAAAATATTGTGTCTTTATTCCTTGTTTTCATTTTCTAATTTTATTGTCTTTTTTTGTTCATCTCTTGTTTTTGCTTGATTCATCATTAAAGATGAGGCTGGTGTCAACCCTTAAAAGAGTTGAAAGAAGTAGTATGTTAGTGAAAGACTTGGTGGTAACAAGGATTACAAACTCTAATAATAATTTATGAAAAAATATGTAAAGAAAATAAAAAAAAATAAAAAAACTGAAAACCACATGCTCCCTCAAGATAACATAGTGTATTGATTAAAATGTAATGGTGAATAGTTTAGATATGGTGATGATAATTAACGAGTTGCTGGATATTTTAGAGACCGACAAGGCAATTAAGCAAATGTGGCCCTAAACTCTTTGTAATTAATTGTGACCAACTTTTTATTTACCTTTCCAAGCAAAGATAAGAATTCATTGGTGGGTGATGGTTCATTAAGTTCGACACAGACATTTTGTGGGGACAATTTTGTAGTTCATATGTTTCTACAAATACAATTTTTCATTTACATATTTCTGTGGCACATGCTAAGTCCTTAGTGGTGTCTGTACATGTATAGTGCATAACACCAGCATCATTAGTGGTTGTATCACCCTTCAGATATTAATTCCGATATTTATACCTTCATCAAATTTAAATGCCAAATCAAATCAATTTAATTACCCATCTAATTTACACCACTTTATAACTTAATATAACAGTTATAATTCTTCATTACAAATATAAAAAGTATTACACATTTTAATTACGTGAAAAATATTCATTTCAAATATTTTCCTCTTCTCTCTAAAGAAATGCATTTCTCACACCACTCAAGCAACAGGGCCAAGATCTTCTGATCTCAATTATCTTAAATTACTCTATTTTCGTCTTTACGTATATATATTCGATCTTAATCATCTATCTATTTTATCTACTCACTTTTATCTCTATTTCTAATTTTAATTTTAAAAAAATGAATTTATCATCATTTGAAAATTACGTTATCACAATTTAAACTACTCATTGTAAATCAAACATATATAATAATTTATTCGTTTAAGAATACTAATTAATTTATTATGAATTTTAATTATAATATGATTTACTTTTATAACTTTGTTTATATGAAAACAAGAATCATTCAGTTTGTATATACTGCGTAAACTAGGTGCAGAAACTAGTTTGTTCATGTTCTTTTGTACTATTACACGGCTAAAAGTGAGAACACACTTCAGGTTATAAGCTTATTAAATTCTAATTATATCGCTTTATCTTCTAACCCTTGTTTCCAACCACACAATAAAGAAAAGGGGAAAAGGAACATAGACTTAAAACTAGGAATTTAGAAAAAAGGGTAAATGAGAAAAAGAAAAGCAGTATAGAGAGACCAAAGGGCAGAAATTATCCTAAGGTTCGAATTGGCAAGGGTCAGATTTCGACCATGATCAACCCCTTCTCTTACTACTTGCTTTTTTGAGTCTTCATCTAATAATATTCCACTTTACATAGTATGTGTAGAAATACATATATATTCTGTTATTTATAGAATTAGATGAACAAGAGTGAAAGAAACTTGTTTTATAGTAGGAGGGAGTTTGGTTCATAAATTATTTGTATGGTGAAGGAGTGGTTAATATTATGTGGATGATGTTAATTAATTTTTATGTTTAGCAATGACAGAAAAGGAAAGGAAAAAAGAAAAAGAAATTGTGGAGGATATAAGATGCAGTGAGGTAGAGCTAACAGAAGGCGTGAGAGAGTAGAAGAAAACAAGAACAAGAAAATTACGCGCGAGCTGTCTATATATTATTGTTGATGAATGAAGTAATTAGGCAGAGTAATTAACAGTGGATATTATTATTAGGAACTATAAAACGGACCACACTTTATGATTAAATTAATCTCACATCACTCATCACTCATCCACCAGCTGTCTTTTCTTGGAAATAAATAATATGTTATATAGCGAAAATTGAGATGAAGAAAATGCAGAGAATAGAATACTGAGAAAGAACAGCAGAAACTCTCCAAAGTTGCAACCCAATCCAATCCTCTTTGAAAGCAAAAGGGTGGCTAGCTTTTGCTCCCCATGCCCCGCGATGATGGACACTTTGTCTAGCTAGATAGCACCCTTTTATCTACCACCCTAACTAGCTTCTTCATTTTCCCTCCCTCGTGTGAGAAACCCAACCTTGTAGCAACCTCTTCCTTTATCAATCATTAACATGGAATGGTACGGCCACAATGAAAATTGGTTGGTTTAATTTCTTCTTTTCGCAGCCGAGATAATAGATACATACATACACATATACCACTTTTCATGCCATCTTTCGTTTTTACTTTACTTTATATCATATTCTCATTTTTCTCCCTTTCTTATAAGATCTTCTGTCACTCTTTTATATCTCTCTTCTCTTCTCTTCAACAACCCCCTCCTTCTAAAGGTTTTCCCTCTCTCCCTCTCTCTCTCTCTTTCTCGCTGCTGTTGTTCATATTTGATGTTTTTGTGTTTCTTTTTCATTTGGGTGCTTCTTTTTTGCCAGTTTAGCAGCTTCATTAACTGAAACAACTGTCATGTGGTGTGTTTTTTAGGATCTGTCACTAGCACATAATCAGGAGGCGCATGTGAAAAGTGGTGTAGCTTCGAATTAAGGGGCTAATTGAGGCTTCAGATCAAGGTGAAAAGAAAGAAGGTTTGGTACTGTGATTATTTGATTTGTTTTGTTGCATAGACTTTTGAGAAAGAAAGAGTAACGATATTTTGTTATGTGTGCATCATCATTGTGGCAGGTTTTTGTCGTACGGTCACGAGAAACCGAATTTTGTGTGACAGACATGGCGACGTACTTTCATGGTAGCACTTCAGAAATCCCTTCCTCCGCTGAAGGGTTGCAGACACTTTACCTTATGAATCCAAACTACGTACCGTACTCTGACGCGGCGCAACACCCAGCGCAAAACATGCTCCTCGTCAATTCCAATAACGCTAGTAACACTAGCCCCACTTCCGCCAACGCGCTCAACTTGGGTAACTTCACCCACGCGCCACCACCTCCATCTCCCAACAACCACCGCGACCAACAACACCACCACCACCACTTGATTGGGCTTACCATTCCCTCATCAAACATCATCGGATCCAATACCGCCACCGGAGATCACGCTCGCCCATCGTTCCTTGGACACCATGAATTCTCCGGGTTTCACGGCGGTGCTACCGCTGCAACAACAGCGTCAACTTCTCGTTCTAACTATAACTTATGGGGTTCCATATTTGATCAGTCTGCTTCGAATATGGTGACAACAACAAACACCCCATCTGAAAATATGGGGTGTGTTGCTTCTGCTGTTACTGCATCGACCCAGATTGGTTTTCATAGGCCTAATCATTTGTCGCTGAGCCTTTCTTCACAACAAACACCTTACAGGTCTTTATCCGGGGATGTTCATGCTATATCCCCGGCGAGCCTCGGCGGTGATGATATGAGGGGTTTGCAGAACGGGGTTTCTAGCATGCATAGTGTTGCTTTGGGTTCCAAGTATTTGAAATCAACACAAGAGCTTCTTGACGAAGTTGTGAATGTGGGGAGGGGAATCTCCAAAGGGAGAGAATCTATGGAAGGGGCTAAGAAAGAGAAGATGAAGGGGAATATTGAATCAAGTTCTGGGGTTGGCGATGGTTCGAGCTGTGGAGGGGAGAATAACGATGGAGGGAAACAAGGAGGTGAACTCGGCACGGCACAGAGACAAGAGCTTCAGATGAAGAAATCCAAGCTTGTGAGCATGCTCGATGAGGTATATGATATGTTTGTTTACATAAATAAAAATGCATGCACGTAGTAATGATTAACTTTCCACTTAACGATGCTTGGGGATTTCGTATTGATTTCCAAGAATTTATGATTTGTGACTCTACAAATGCATTGGTTTGATCTTGCGGAAAGTACTACTGTACTTGAGTGTGTTATCGCTTCCTTGCGGTGCGGGGTGGGTTATGTTACGTTATGTCACACTTCTTCATCAGTCCGAGAGCATGGTTGATTCAGTACTTGAATAAAATTTGTATGATTCAGCTTTTGACTGTGGGACTGAGGAAATAATAAAGAATGTGACATTGCAAGAGGGACTGTGAAATTGACAGGATTGTCACTCATTATTTGATCTTAGGGAAAAGAAAACTGGTAAGAAAAAAGTCACATTCGGTCTGATGAATGTCAGAGAATAATTTAGGTTTGGGCCCATTTGGGTCTGTTCCCAGTTTATATCTGAAACTCTGAACCCATTATTGATCACTTCCACTGTTTACATAATAAAAAAATTTCTTCATCAATCATCCCATTTAATATATATATTTTTAAATAGTACAAACTCCTGTACTTAAAAATTGCATGAACACAAAAGGGTAAAAAGTGAAAGTAAAAAATGCACACATGCATGGGTCCAAATCAACGAACTATAGCGATTAGTATCATTAACAAGTGTTTTGTTGTGAATTGTTTAGGTGGAGCAAAGGTACCGACAGTATCACCACCAAATGCAAATTGTAGTAACATCATTTGAGCAGGCTGCGGGTGTTGGAGCGGCAAAGTCTTACACAGCCCTTGCGTTAAGGACAATCTCAAAACAATTTCGGTGTCTCAAAGATGCTATCTCTTCGCAAATCAAGACAGTGAGCAAGACCTTGGGTGAAGATGATTGCTTAGGAGTTAAGGTAGAAAGTTCAAGGCTTAGGTATGTTGATCATCAACTGAGACAACAACGTGCGTTGCAGCAGCTAGGAATGATCCAACACAATGCTTGGAGGCCCCAAAGAGGCTTGCCTGAACGTGCTGTTTCTGTTCTTCGTGCTTGGCTTTTTGAGCATTTCCTGCACCCGTAAGTGTTTCATATCCAACATTTCGTTTCTGCCAGTTAAAACTTATACATGAACCAATTCCAAGTTCTCATATTTAACTTTTTCTAAAAGTTGATTTTAGTTTATATACAGATAAATTTAAAGAGTATTTTACATTTTAGTTTTCTACTTTAAGAGAATTATCTAAACAAAATAATAATATTGAAGATCATTAATAAACTTTCATAAATCCCTGCAAGATACAAGACTATAAATTATATTACTTCTGTTTTTTCTTACTCGATCTTGTCATGGTGGCCTGCAGGTATCCTAAGGACTCCGACAAGGTTATGCTTGCAAAACAAACAGGGCTTACTCGGAGCCAGGTACATTTCCTTCCCTATATACATACATATATATATATATATATATATATATATATATATATATAGTAATTCTTTATTTATTGAAGAAGAAAAACAGATGGAGATAAAATAAAAATAAAAAAAGTCAGTGTTATTTGATGGAGGTAAAAAAAGAGAGAGAAAAGGGAAATAAAAAAACGTGATACCATTAACTATTTTTGCTTTGTGTTATTTTTCTATAGTATATTTATATTTTTCTCAATTCAATCACTTTTATTTTCTCTTTAATTTTTTTAGTTATTTTATTCACAGATGAGTGATGATATTTTCACCGCACTATATTAGAACTTTTGAAAGAAAAATATTTTTTTTTTAAGTTGCACAATTTTAAAATTCTTCTAGTAAAACAACATTGTATATTTCAATTTTTATACATGTGAAAAAAACATTTTTCTTTCTTTATCTCAATAATTTGTTCTTTCCTTTCTTACCAAACGGATCCTTTATTTCACTTCAATTCGGAAGTCTATTTTCAAACTCATTGAGAAAAGATTGTTGTGATTGTGAGTGAGATCAGTTTGGAATGGCTATATATGGAAGGTTTATGACAATATAAGTTTATAATAACACAGGTGTCTAACTGGTTTATAAATGCCCGAGTTCGGCTATGGAAGCCAATGGTTGAAGAAATGTACTTGGAAGAGGTGAAGCAAGACCCAAACAATGGCTCCCAGGACAACAACACAGATAGATCAAAAGAAAATAACAAAGAGTTATGGTCAGAAGCTAATGCTGCTACACATGAATCTGGTGGCTTGAGACTTAATCAAATTAATGTTCTCCAATCAAAGGCAGAAAGTTTCAACAACAATCAAACCACTTCCCCTACAGAAATCTCCAATTCTAATTCACTCTCAACATCTCCAATGGGAGGAGGAGGAGGTGGAGGGTCTCTCCAATCTAGTTTCCATCTTGGGGATATGCAAAGTCCAAAAAGGCCAAGAAGCACTTCTGAAATGCAAAACTCTCCGGGTAGCATCCTTTCAGTGGACATGGAAATGAAGCCTCATGGAGAGACAAACACTAGAGAAGGAACCAACACAAAGTTTGGCATTGAAAACCACGGTGGGGGTTTTGGAGCATTTCCCATGGAAGATATTGGAAGGTTCCATCATGTCAGTGAACAACTGGCTCCAAGGTTTCATGGAAACGGAGTTTCTCTCACTCTTGGACTTCCACACAGTGAGAATCTTACTCTCTCGGCAACTCAGCATGGATTCCTCTCACCGAATATGCACTTGGGAATGAGAACAACCAATGAAAATGAGTTTTGTGGTGCCATCAACACCCCACCTTCTTCTCATTCAGCCACCAGTTATGATAACATCGACATCCAAAACAGAAAGAGGTTCGCTGCGCAGTTGTTGCGGGATTTCGTGGCCTGAGAATTGATTATTGACTAGCTAGCTAGGATAATTAATGAAATACCCCACAAAGGATATGAAGAATTTTCTTTTTCTGATGTTGCAATCGACACAAACACAATGCAGTTCAGAGTGTTTTCTCACGACACACTAACTTAGCAGAAGAAGATTAGCAAGGAAAAAGGAAAAGAAAAAACAAACGAAATGGAGAAGCGTATATGAATGTTTGTTGAAACCGGAGCACTGCTTAAGTAAGTCACGTGCATGTCCTGGCATGGGAAGGAAATAAATTGCTCCAATGTATAAAGGTGGAAACTGTTCTAAGATTATATATGAACTTGCAGTGGTTCAGTTTTTCATGCATGTTCTGATATGAAATAGTTTAACTGAATTATTCAAGTTGAGTTGGGGAAGGTATATTGTTGTATATGGGTATTGAAAAGTAGCTAGGTTCATACAAGGAATTTGATGATTTGTTTGGATAGGTTTTATATATATATTTGGATATTGTGTTATGCTTTAGTTTTGTGAAATTAATTATTTCTGCATGTACAGTTTTTGTTTCATTCGTAAATGTATGCCTTTGTGGTTATTACGTGATACGTAGGTAGGGTGCATGAAACGCACATGGATGTACATAAATTTTGGATGCTTTATATCATATGCATGGGATTAGGATCAATTATTATGGTTACTTTTGATAACATCACAGTGTATGTCTGCACAAATAATCGTTCAGATGTGGCTATGCTTTTAAAAAATAGTTTTGAGATAACATTTGTTGTCCCTTCAATTTTTGAAAGCGTTTTTAACATGTATAAGTACCAAAAAAGATAAACATTACATGAGAAATAAAAGTAAATACATTATTTTAAATTCAGTATGATATTATTCATTTAAGAATAGTAAAAACATGGCTTTTCTTATATACAACCATGAAAAATGTTTACACGTGATTTCTAAAGAGTAATTACAGAGATAAAACATCTAAATAATTGTGATAGTTTTAAAGTAAGAGTATTTTTTACTATTTAATTATATAAATTTAACTGTGTTATCACTGCCTTTTGTTTTGTTAAAAATATTGTTATAACATAATATAGGAATACCTACACTTCAATGTGAAAATGGAAAGTACTTTATATTTGCTTATTTAAGTGTCAAGGTGTAACTTCCCTTAATTACACTACCCCATTAATATTTATCACCTTTAGTAATATTTTAGTAGTTACATTTATTTAAAATGTTATAACATTTAAATTTCAATTATTATCGTAATATGTTTTTATATAAATGTTACTATAGATAATATAAAATAAAATATTATGACATTTTGTAGATAAATTTTATTATAAATAACACTAAGTTAATATATCATATATAGTATATATTTTTTAAATGTCATTAAAAGACAACTTTTCTTTTACATAAATAAATAAAATAAGAGAGAATGTAATTTGTTCCTATTTTTTAAAATTATTATTCCATTACAAAAAATTCATTAATCTCTTATTTCTTTTCATGTTATTTTGAAAAAAAATAAAATATAGATTATTTTGTTAAAGTAATTATAAGCATTTTATTAACTTTTTGTTTATTTTTCCTTTATGTATTTAGACATGTAATTTAAAAAAAAATATTCTTAATCTTAAATACTTATTTAATATCAAACTAATAACTTTTTATTTATTTTATATAAATATTTCCATTAAAAAATTTCATAAAGTATAAATATTATTAATCATATTATGAATACATTTATAAAAATATGATATCATATTTTTTATTATATATTTTTATCATATTAAAAAAATATAATACATAAAAATTTTAAATCAGTTCAACACAATGTGAACTAGTGGTTGGTGTTGATGTCGAACTCAGTGCTCATGAACAATATGAGTCTTTTCGGTGTGGTTGGGGACAACACCATGTTGAGATTGCAAACCTACTTTTGCTCTTGTTATCAATCTTATTGTTTTGCTCTCTTACTCAAATGTATGTCTACTGTAGAAATAACTTTTAACAACGGTTAAAAATGACTTTTGAAGACAATTTGTACTAGTACACTTTTTCTCGTTCTCTTATATAACTATTTTCTTATTCTCTTATTAAAGTATTACTGACTCTACCTAACGTTTGATTGATCTAATTATAATGTCATAGCTTCATATTTAGAATTTATGATAGTGGAATAATTACTCTACTTTATCTCCTCAAGTTCATAGATAATCTTGTTACTACTAGATCATTTTTTTTAATTAAAGATTTTGTTTTTATCTCCAAGACAACATGATCATGGACAAGAATTGAATGGTAGTACCTAGATCATTCACTTGGTATTTAAATGGCTTGGAATTTTTAAAATTTTACATTTTAAAATACTGCTCAAGGAGATAAGAGTTTATGTCCTTGCAAGGAGTGTAAAAGTTGTACTTGTGGTAACCAAAAGGAAGTGCATGAGCATTTAATGTGTGTTGGATTTGATATAAACTATACAAGGTAGGCTTTTCATGGAGAATATGGCTCTTCAAAGAAGATATGTGATGATGAACGAGAGAAATTTAGTATGCATAATGTTTTATATAGTTTGTTGGACGAATCATTCACATAGCCCATGGACTTAAGTGAAATGAATTTAATGACATTATAAATGAACATAAGAAAGTGTTTAATACTTAAACAACTAGGTTTACCAAATTGATACGTGATGCTCAGCAAGAAGTATATCATGGTTGTAAAAATTTCTCTAAGTTATCAATCATTGTTCGATTGCTACATATTAAGAATCTTCATGGATGAAGCAATGTTTCATTTGATATGTTACTAAAAAATTTAGATGTGTTACTTCCTAAAAACCTTTATTTGTCATCATCATACCAATATTGCAAGTTTATCATTAAGGACTTGGGTTTCATTTGTGAAAAGATTGATGCTTGTCATATTGGTTGCGTTTAATTTCGAAAGGAGTATGAGAATGAAGGTAGGTATCCTAAATGTGATTCATCCAGGTATAAAGAAAAGAAGCATCAAAATTCTTATTGAAAATTTTCTTGTAAGGTTGCTTCACCTTTAATTCCAACCAAGGTTGTGAGGTACAATCCTTTAAAACAAAAGATCAAGAGACTATTTATGTCATAAAAAACTTCTAAATCAATGACATGGCATGATGAAGGTTGTACCAAACATGAAAAGCTAAGACATCTAGTTGATTCACTGGCTTGGAGAACCTTTTATTCTCTACATCCTAACTTTGCATCAGATCCTCGAAATGTGAGGTTTGGTTAGCAAGTGACAAATTTACTCCATTTAAAATGATGGGCAAGGGACCTAGTATTTTGCCTGTAGTTTTAATGATTTATAATTTAGTTCCATGAGATTGTATGAAACAACCTTACTTAATGTTCCCATTACTAATTCTTGGTCCTTTCCCCCCAAAAAGTAGTGCTGATATTTATTTGGAACCTCTTATTGATGAGTTGAAGGAGTTGTGGGAGAAAAGGTTTGAAACTTATGATGCTTCTAACAAAAAAAAATTTAAGCACATGTTGAATTACTTTGAACTATTAGTGACTTGTTTTCTTATACTATTTGTAACTATCACACAAGCTCTAGGTACTTAAATAATAGTAAGATGATGTTTATATGTGTCACCGAATATGGTTAGACTCAAAACATAAGTGGTAGAAAGACCAAAAGTGTTTTGATGGTACCCAATAATTGAGAGAAACACTTACACCATTAAGATGGTCTAACATATTGGATATATTAATTGATTGAAAAATGTATTTGGAAATGCTTAGAAAAAGAAAAGAAAGAAGCATGATCCTTGGACGAAATCAAGTATATTTTTTAACTCCTTGTATTAGGAGACTAATATGCTTTATCACAATCTTAATGACATGCATATTGAAAAGAATATATGAGAAAAATTAATAAGAACATTATTGAATATAGAAAAGAAACTAAAAAAGCATCTTAAAGCCTAACTTGACTTGGTAGACATGAGTATAAGGAAATACCTTCATCCTATAAATATAGGACCAAATAAGGTATTCTTTCTGCTTGCAAGATTTACACTTTTGTCAAAAGAAAAAGAAATCTTCTGATGTGTTTTAAAAGGAGTGAAAGTTCCAAAAAGTTATGGTTCCAATGTTTCTAGATTTGTTAATCTTGAACAATAAAATTTTCTTAGACTAAAAAGTCATGATTTCCATATATTGATGCAAGATTTGCTAAAAGTAGTAATTCGAAAAGTGTTGCCAAAGAAGTTGCAAGAGTTTTAATGAACTTATGTTCTTTCTTTAAAAAAAATATGTTCTAAAGTAATCATAATTAAGGATTTTGAATCACTAGATGCTAAAATTGCATTAATTATGTGCGAATTATAGAGGATTTTTCCTCCATCTTTTCGCGTCATAATTGTTAATCTATCCATACATTTGGCATGTGAGGCTAGAATTATTGGACATTACATTACCATTGGATGTATCATATTGAAATGTAATTATTTTACTAAATGAATATTTCTTTTGTAAATTTATTTTCTACTCTTATATTCCTTGTCATAGGTTTATATTCTTATAGATTTCTACATAGGTTAAAGATTTATATTCATGATAGAAATTATTTGGAAGGTTCAATTGCAGAAGGGTATTTAGCATATGAGTGTTTAACATTTCACTAGAGATATTTGAACAATAATGTCCAAAATAAGTTCAACAAGCTGCCAAGGAATTTAGATGATCTAATAGGGAATGTAGTCATGACTAATTTGGAACCTCTTGAATGGAAGCAAGTTCATCGTTATGTGTTGTTTAATTGTGAGCTCACCAAGTCATTTGTCATGTAAGACAATATCCATATTTTTATCTTTTGTATGAGATTTTAAATTTTGTAAGCTTATTCAATTTTTCTACGTTTTTTCATAGAACATGAGGAATTTATCTCTAGTAATGCTTATGAATGTTCAAAAAGAAATTGGAATATGATAAAAGATCAATGTCTTACATTCCACAAATGGTTTGGTTTGAAAATCATGTTAAAAATGTAGTTGCCAGTGAAGATGTTAATGTTAGAATATATGGCCTTAAACAAGAGAGGGGTGAATTGTTTAAGAAAGATTTTCGCAAACTTTGAAGGTACAATGAAACTTAGTGCAGAATTACAGATAAAGAACTCAAGTTAGCCAAGAATATATTCTGTTTTAAGTGAAATACAGAAAAACAATCGGTTGTTTATATCAGCAGATATTTAAAACGACTTAAAACGACAATTAAAAGAGTTAAGGATGAGAGGAAAGCACACCAACAGATTTATAACCACTGGGTTCCACTATGCAATCAATCACAAATTACACACACCACACACCAAAGTAGTGACCTTGAACCCCTCAAGAAACACACTACCTTTGGCAAACCACACCACAAAATTCAGAACCCCTCTGAATTTGCACTTACAACCTTTTACAAAAATACAGTAATCAAGGAAGAGAGAACATGATACACCTGGGAATTACAAAGCTTCAAGATCAGAAAATACAACCCAGTCCTATTCCACACACTTAAGAGTGATCCAAAGCTCTTTGAAATCTTGGAAAAACTGTTTTGATAAACTCTTTTTCTTACTTCAAGATTAGGAGCGTAAAGCCACCTTTATATAGACCAACCAAGTGATCAAAAGCATTTAATAAAGGAGCCAAGGTAGCTAGGATCATTTAAAACATATTAAAACCACTTAACAGAATTCTGTTAAGGTTTTCAGAAAAACAATCGGTTGTTTTGTTGAAACAATCGGTTGAATTGACTTGACAGCAAAGTCAAGCTTTTCAAACAGCTTTCAACCTTTTTCAAAATCCACAAAGTTAAAACAACCTGTTATTTTGAAATTTCAACCTGTTGAAATTTCAACAGCATTTAGAAAACTCATCCTTTCAAAAGGTTAAAGATTCAAATGAACTTGGATCATCTTAAGGAGTGAATTAACAAGTTTCAAACAACTATACAACACACACACCCAGCAGCAAGGTCTTCAAGCTTTCCACTTGGATTTGGAGACATCAAAGCATCTTGTTCAACATTTAAATGATTAGCTAAAGGGCCTAATAGTGTTGCTAGAAGATTTTTAGCTTATGTATAAATGGGAACAAGTTTATTTTTTAGAGACAAAAAAACTTTGGAGTAATGGTTACTTCATCTACTATTAAGTTTAAAAATAAAGAAGAGGAAAATCTTGAAGTAGAAAATGTTACCTACAATGGAGTTTTGAAAGATATGATAAAGTTATATTATTATGGGCACTATAAGTTTGTGTTATTTAAATGTGAATGGTTTGAAGTAAGCAAGATCATTTTGGGTTAACACTTATTAATTTTAGAAGTTAATTTACAAAAGTGACCATTATGTATTTGCAACTCAAGGAAAATAAGTATATTAGCAAAAGATTCTGCTGATAATTAGCAAGTTGTCACTAAAATCACCTCTGGAGATTTTTTTGATGTACATGGAGATTTAGAGAATGATATGAAAATTTATTTGGGAGATAAATTAAAAAATCCTTTTTTTTTATCAATCTGTGATTGATGAGGATGAAGGTGAGGATGTTAGTTAGTTTAGGATGATGTGGAACAACAATTGATACAAGTATAATGGATAATAATTGAACATAATATGTTTTTTTAATGTAGTTATTGTCTATTTTTCTATCTACAATTTGTTGTGTTGTTGTTTATATTTTGATATTTTCTGAAAAATTGTGGAATTACTTTTATAATTTTATGTTTAGTGGTGAGAAAAAAAAAAGTCATCTTTGCTAGCCAAGAATTATAAAATGTCATCTTCAAATGGTTTTAAGGTTGAAATCTTAAGGTTGAAATCTTTAATGGGTTGCAAGAAATTACATTAAGACTTAGTTAAACTCCACTCCACCGTATTGGTTAGTTATTTATATATATTTATTTAAATATGTAATATGTTATTGTATATATTCAGTAGACGATGTACTAATTTCTTAATTTTATATTTAATTAACAAGGTCTACTAGTAAAAGAAAAAGATGATCTGCCAAATGTTTCAAGACTCATGGCTTGAAATATGAAAAGGTTTGCCAAAATTATATTTAGATTGTTCTGCAAGTCTCAAAAAATTGCATTTAAATTTTTGTTTTTTTTTTCATTTACCATCATTTAACAATAAAAGTCACTTATTAGGTAAACTATAAAATTAGATTGTTTAATATTAACATAAGATAAGATGTGGGAATAACTAAATGATGTGACGAGATAAGATAACACTTAAGTCACCCATTAAAAAAAAACAATAAATACTTAATTACAAAATATTAAATTTTTATATGCTTAATAAATTAAAAATATTTAATAAAAATTTAATTAAAAATATCCAAATTTATCAACAACTTGAAATTTAATTAAGTCTATAAAAATCACATAAATTAAACTATTTTAATAATTTCTAAGGATTAAATTGAACTTGATTATATCTTTTGAATTGAATTAATACGTCAATTTTATAGTGACTCTTTTCTAAAAGGAATTAATTAAAATTAAAACTTACTTATTAAAACATTACATATTTTAAGTTTTATGTATACAACTATTATATCTAAGAATTCAAATTATTTTTATTCACGTGATTTAAATATATATAAAAAAAACAACAATATTTTGAATCTAGAATTGTTTTGTATTCTTTAATAGGACCGACACACTGTGGCCCAATATATTAATACCATGTCCAAGAAAATACCCCTAAACCAGAACATGTATTTTAGAGCTATAGTCATGATCAATTTTTCTAATTTTCTTTTGGCTAAATTATAATAATTATTAACATATTTTGTATTTTTAATAAAATAAAAAATTATAAATTTAATATAAAAAATTAACTTTGCTAATTTTATTTTGAATTTTATTAGTAGTTAATATAAATAATTGTGTATTTACTCTTTAGTAATTATCATATATATTTATTAAAAAAATTAACAATATTAATATATAATTAATTTTGAAAGAGACATTAAATATTTTACATTTAAAAAATAAACAAATAATAAAAAATTTAGAACTAATTACATATTATTATTAATATTTTTAATAAATACACATAATAATTATTAAACAATAATAAAAACAAGTTTAATTATCTCAATTAAAAAAAATACTAATATTTACTGACTATTTATTATTTTTTTCGATGATAATTTTAATGATTTTATGAATTATTAATGGTCCTTATTTTATAATGTTAAATTTAATTTTTATTTAACGTCAGAAAAATAAAAATAAATACAATATTTCAGTTATTTTAAATTTTAAAAAAATTCAAACAATAAAGGATTTTTATCTATTTTTTCATTCGTCCAGAGTTGCAGCCCAAGGTGTATTGATTTTGCGGGTTCGGTGAGAGGAGGGTGGAAATCGGAATCGCAATGGAGAAAGAGAAAGGAATTGAAAACTGGAGCGAAACGGTGGAAGACCTAGTAGACGCCGGCAACGTGGAATCCGCAATCTCACTCCTCGAATCCGTCGTCCAAACCCTAAACCCCTCCGATTCTGCTTCGCAACTTCCGTTGGCTTCTGCTCTCTCCGACTTGGCCGACCTTTACTCTTCCAAAGGCTTCTCTCTCAAAGCCGATCACCTTCAATCTCGCTCTTCTCTCCTCAAACAACTTCATTGTTCCAGTTCCCCGTACTTCTCTCTCTCTCTCTCTATCATCTATGAATTACGATTGTTTCATAATTTCCTTTTCTTCGAGTCACGAATTTGTTGATTTTCAATTCCTTTAGCGGCGAGCAAGTTCCGAAAGAGTCCAACGAGGACGAAGTCGTTAAACCGACCACTTTTGCTTCACGTCGTTCTGATGGAAGCGTTGAAAAGCGTGCCGAGTTGACTGCTCAGACCTCCGCCGCTGGCGGTTCTTCCGATGAAGGTACGAGGTGTTTTTGTTACTTTGTCAGATTACACATTGACTTGGTCGTGATAGTGTATTTAGGTAGAGAATACTTAAGAGTTAGCTTTTGCAGTTAAATTTAGTTAAAACAAAAGTTCTTGAGTATAAGATCATCTAACTATAATTGATGGACCTATCGTATCACAAAATTTACATACTCGAAATGGGGTGTGCAGAAGATTTCATATTAATTAGTAATATGGCTAAAACAATTTATATAATTAGGAGATAACTCTTGTTTCATGAGATTACTTTTGAATTTAAATTATGCCCAAATCCAAATTCTCATAATTATCTCAAAAGTCCGATTGATATGTGTTCCCTCTGACTTCGAATATAAGAGGGAAAAATTTGTGTTGGATTGTTGGAACAAAATATAAGCAAACCGTTACTAATTAATGAAACAATTCTCAAAGTACTCTTGATTTTATTGAGTGTATTTAGAATGTTTTGTGTCTTCTGTGTGAAATAAAGAAAGGAAAGTTAATGATTGAAAGTGATGCGATGCGAGTGTCTGAATAATTATTGGAAGTAATGATTGAAAATCGTCATCTGTAATTATTGTGAATTGTTATTACAGATTGGGAAGCAATAGCTGATCGTGAACCTGTTGAATTACTTCCCACGGTATCCTCAGATAGTGCATCTGGAAAATCAAATCTCAAATTGGAGAATGCCAAAAGTGGAACCCCAAAAAGGCGTGGAAGAGGAACATTTTCTTATGAGAAACAAGAGCTTTATAGTGATCAGTTACTTGATAGCTCGGTCGCTGATGTTGAGCAGGCAGAGACTCGGAGTAATTCAGAAGATAATAGAGATGTACAAAGCAGTAAGTCATACGTAATGTTATTTCAATCTTTGCGGAAAAAATCAGTTATATGAGTATTTTGTGACACAACAACTATTTTGGATATGCAATGGTTTGTACTGTGCTTGTTGGTTTGATAGCTATTTTCTTCTACTACACCAGATCATAATTTTTATTTTTCCAGAGTTTGTATGCTCTTTCAAGATGTAATCTATCCTTCTGCTGGGTTTAGTCTTTACAAGATATTGTATTAAAACGCTTGGGTTATGATTATTGGTTGGTCATTTCAGCAAAATACGGTACAAGCCATGTTATTGTTCTGGCTGATTTTTCACCAAGTACCAGGACAACAGAGCTGGAGAAGCTTTTTGAGGGCTTCAAAGACCGAGGATTTGTGATTCGTTGGGTTAATGATACGGTTGCACTTGCAGTATTCCGAACACCTTCAGTTGGTAATTGCAAAGTTACCTGATTTATTATTGTTTTTCTTATGCAATACTTATCATGATATTTACATAAATCAGGGTGTTTTTCTGAATGCATTATGGTGAACTAAGGTTGCATGTAGCGAAAGTTGAGTTTTAGATAGAATAACCACTGAAAATGGGGAACTGATGATACATGTATCTTTATGAAAATGAACATTAATATTTGGTTGTTTGTGTAAATAACTTGGTTACTGGTGAAATCTGAAATTTTCATGGATCTGACTAGCATGGGAGTTGAAGATTCACATTATTTAAATGATCCTACCATCATTCAAAAGAAAGGCATTTGAACTTTCTCTTTGACTTTGCATATTGAAAAACAGTATGGTTGTGGGGTCATGTAACAGTTCTTCAAGATAGCTTACAGATTATCATGCGACTCACTTCTGTAAAAGTGTATCAGATGATATATGCACTGTGTATTAAGAAGAGTGTGGTCCTAGTACTCCTGTTACCCTTATTTAAAAGGATGCTCCCTTGAGCGACACCTTTTTAGGCATGACATAGTGTTATGACCTGTTTCTTCTTCGAGGGAGCTGGCTGGATTGGCTTTAAGTGAATGATTTCTATATATTTTTTTCAAAAAGAAATGAGTTCCTGTGATTTACCCTTAATACTGCATCGATTTGGATAGATTGTTTTTCCATCTCTACTCTTTAACTTGATTTGTTGGTCATTCAATACCATTAATTCACAATGCAGCACTTGAGGCTCTAAACAGTGTTCGTTGTTCGTTCACCACGAGGATACTTGATGAAGATGATACTCTCCTTACTTCAATTAAAGCAAGAGGTACGTTACATAACTGTTTTCCTTTCAGGGTGGTTTACCAATATATAAAGGCAATATCCATCTTTCATATACTAAATTTTACTGCACAACAACATTATGTATACTATTTATAGGATAAAATAGGAAACAACGTGATCAAATATAAACGGCTACAAAGTAATTCTTAAACATGATTATGTGCTAATTTTTACCAAAAGTAATTCTTAAAAATGGTTATGTGCTATTTTTTTACCAAAAACTGACAAACGGTTACAATTGAGTGCAACCACAATGCACTCTCAAGTAAATTCTAGAACGAAAGAAAAATAATAAATTAAAAACGTGAACACATAGGCACTAAAATTGTGTTCATGCCAGTTTACACTAAAATTCTCTTTGTGATGCATTTACTTTTAAAATTGAAATGCTGGGAACCTGAGGATAGTCATGTTAAAAAGCTATGAAGGTTTAATGAATTCATAATATTATAGTGTGCTTTTGCGTATATTGTGTGATTTCTTCTGTAGTATATAGTTGGTTGGGATCTTCTTTTTTCAACCCGATGACTTGCTAAACTATTTTTTAACTTTTAGTAATGCATTTAGACTTTAGTCTTTTCTTTTTCATTTATTTTGATCTTATTTAGTGATTTCATGTGTATTGATTTAAACATGTTCATTATATAACTTTTTTTTATCATATTTTGGATAAAGAAAGTAATGGAGATTTATAAAGTGGTAACTATAGGAGAAAAAAACTAGATATGAAAATCTTTACACTTTCGATGGATGAGAAGAAAATTCCATGTTTATTTCACTTGTCTATCAATTAATGGTAAGAATTATATATTTTGCCTTACATGGTTCTTGCTGTGTTTATTGTTGATTCAGACCTGGAACCACCACGACAACGGCCAAAAACTTCAGCCCAAGCAGCGCAGAGGCTGATTGCTCATGGCATGGGCTTAAAATTGTCATCCACAAGCGTTGGGTCTGGAGAGTATAGAAAGCAAGAAAATGCGAGGAGGGAACGTATTGTTACCAGGCAAAAATTAAGAGACGAGGCTTGGGGAGACGATTAATATCTTGTCATTTTACTCCGCTTTAATTGTTGTAGTCAAATTTCCCAAAGTCCTGTTCAAGGAATTTCCTTATTTTCTATCTTCACCCTCTAAATACTCAACCCAATCATTTTATTTCATTTTATTGTACAAATCAAATCAGTAATACTTACATATATAAGAATCAATTCATTAACTTTTTATATTAAAAATTAAATTAAGCATCCATGTCGCATCCAAAAACTAAATTATATTTAATCTATCTAATCAATAGATAATTCGATAACTCGAATAATTCCAGAAATCGTGTACGATTAAGAATTGTTGCGAAGTATCTGTATCATGTATAAAGGAGTGATTTGTGCCCTCAAAATCCTTTAATTGTTTTTATTAAACCAGCTTCTTTATTCTTGATTAAGGAAGGATAAAATGCGTTGTTTTTAATATATTAAAGATTATAACCAGTTAGTTGAAATATATATTCGTCAATTAAAATTTCCATAACCCTCTCTCTTATTTGACAATCCACTCGTTAAATTCCATATATATTTATATTTATATATATATATATATATATATATATATATATATATATAATTATAAAATTTGACTACTTAAAGTTAAGTCAATTATGAATACGAAAAAATATATGAATAAAAAAAGCCAACTCCATTAAGCTCAATAACCAACAACTATTAAATATAATAATGCTCACATTTAAAACACAAGAAAAGTGGAACTCTTAATGCGTTGCCCTCTTCTTATCCCATTTTCCCCTTTCTATCACGCCAAATTTTCAATGGGATGAACTTTAAACCCAATCTCAGCAAGTAAAACTTTAAACTAGTCCCATTACATAAAAAAGACATTTATTAATTAGTACATTATTTTTACACAATGACCATAAAAACAAAACATGAGTCAAATGTATAATCTTTTATGAAATAAATAATTAACAAATTAATTTTTCAATTTCGTAAGAAAAATGCTAGATTTATATAATAATCTTAAGGCTTAATTAAGTCTATTAAAAAAATTAATTTTACTCAAAAAATTTATATCAATCAAAGATCTAGTTTAATTTTGCTCTTAAGTGGGGGTATGTGGCTCCATGAAAAATAAAAATATAATTAAATTTTAAGTATTTTATAAGTTTATATATTTTCAATTGAATATTTTTTAAAAATTAATTATATTAAGTGTTCAATTGAGTACCTATCACCAATTGGAAGTGACCTAATTATTTGATTTTACATTATCAAATACAATATAACAAAGACAATAAAAAAAATAAAGTCACAAAATCTTAATTATCTTTATCAAATAACATTATTTTGTATCTTCATATAACTTGTTTGATTTTTATTTTAATATTTAATTAAAAAATTATGTCATTTTTTATAAAGAAAATTATGATTTTTTTATTGTAACTGAAGTTTGTGATATTGTGTTTGAAATTACAAAACTAAAAAATCACATTACTTTATTTGAAGTTAAAATCAAATGAAAAGGACTAAAAATAATATATTTTTTGCTATACTTATTATTTGTTTTAATACAGACTTAATTTAAAATATTTAAATTCAATTCGATACTTCAAGTTTAATTATATTATTTTTTATGTGAAAACACATAAACAATGACATACAAAGATAATAATTATTTCAATAAAGTTAACAACAAAATCAAAACTAGATGAACTCAATTAAAAATATAAATCTTTAATGTATTTAATAAAACAAATTCTTTTAATTAAAATATTTAATTTGAGTAAAAAATTAAAATTTAATTAAGCTTACTCTTGAAAAGAACAATTCAAAAGTTTATTAGCATATATGCTACTAAAACATAATGTTTGAATGGTTTATTGAATTATTTGAGGCTAGGCCCCTCAAAGTCTGCCATTGTTAATCTTCCATTCCCTTTTCACTTTCTAACAACCATCATAGAAAGCATGCATGCATGTCTTTCATGTGCTTATTCTGTTCTGCCATTTTTTTCTCTGAAAGTTTCTCTTCACAACATGGATTGACTTTTTGGTTAATTAAATGAAGTCCCATAACAAAGATTTGACACTCACTCGTTTTTAAGCGAAAAGCCAAACAACCCTTGGCTCCATCTCTTTGTACTTCATTTAATCATATATTAACCTAATTCAGTAATAGAGAAAACGAAATCAACATCTTCATTACAAATTGTCATATGTGCATAAGAGTCATCATCTCAAAATTATGATCAATCACTTTTAGTCTAAGGAGAACAGTTAAATAATAATAATTAATTTGTAATTTTTCTGTTTATTTTATTCTTTCATTGCAACATATTTCTGACTTGAAAATGAGAAATTGTTCCATAAAGGCAACTTAACCTGAATTAATTAACACATCCGAACAGGCCCACTTAATAATAAATGTGACCTAAAAACAAAAAATGACTATTTTAAATGAAAGAATTGAAAAAATAAAACTTAATTATGTTTTTTATGTCTAATTTTTTTTTTAAAGATATAGTTTTATCCTCTAATTTAAAAAATAACAATCCCTTAAACTTTAAAAAGTACATTTAAAGTTTCTAAACACTGGATTTCAAATACCAAAATATTTTTTAATTCAATTTTAGTTTCTGAATAGTAAATTTGAAGTACAACTTTATTTTTAAATTTGAGAAAGTAAACAATTGTTTTCAAAAATCCAAGAGCAAATTCCTCCCAAATTTTAAAGATTAAATGCACAATTAAACCTAAAATTTAATCATAAATATTTTTTATAAACCTAAAATTTAAATATTTTTTTAGGTCCTCAATGCAAATGGTGTCTATCATTGTCATGAAGCCCACATGACGTGGACTCACATGTCGTGTTTATCCCAGTTTTGAACCTTAATTTTCTTTGGCTACCACGTGTTACTTAGTTCTGTCTCTCATATAATATGATATTCAAAGGTGATTTTTCACACCCTTCTGAGATTAGCATCTAGATAAAGAAAGAAAAAATTGTAACATAATAAAGTGTAGTGTGATGTGGCAAAGAAAAAAAAAAGTAGAAAATTGAGTGTTGAAAGAATGTAAGAAAAAAAACTGAGATGAGAGAAAAATCAAAGTTAGATAATATTGTATATAGCACCGATTAACTGTCACTTTGTTAATTTTGTTTCTCTAAGCCGACATTGGAGCCATTTGGGTTGAGTTCAAACCAAATCTCAATTTGAAACCTATAAAGTTTAAACTCACACTGAGGTCAAAAGTGTACTTCTCATTCGTAATATCTATTATAGAAAGCTAACAGCTAAGAAACTCATTCCATGAATTAACTTTTCTGGAAGTTATTTGATTTTGAGAAGTTCTATAATGTATGTATGTAAAACACTTTTATGATTTCTCCAATCACAATTCACACAAATTTGTTAACTTAAAAAAATGAAAACACAAGTTGAATACATAAGAAAGTAGCGTTGAATTATGTGTTAAAATATTTGGAAATTTTACAGTTATATCTAATAAAATACAGAGAGATGCAAAGTTTTTATCGTGATAGATAATCTATTAAAAATTTGTTTGAAATTTAGTTTTTTAAAGTTCTTCTTTTTATGTTAGAACAATTTTAGTAATAATATGCAGTTTTAACTTGAAATTAAAGAAAAGAAAGATTTATGTTGAAGATTTATATATTAGTTCATCTAAAAGATATATTGCGTATTGTTCTTAATCAACTGATCAAGTTCTATGCATCATTAAAATGTTTAAATATTCTAATAGTTGATATGATTTATTATACATAGTTTATAGAATTTTTATGCAAATTGAGTAGAGTATATGATGACAATAGTCTTTTTAAAGTTGACATAAAACATATCACGATGTTTGTTGGTATAGAACAATTTTATTATGTCATTTATGAGATTTTTTATGTTAACAAAAGTATTTGATATCTTTTTGGTAAATATGAAGATAAAATATTTAACTAATTAAATATTAATTTAAAAATTATTTATTAATAGTAAAATTAATGTAGATATTAATAATTTTTTAGTTTATAAATAATATTTAATTTAGTTAATATAATAACTAATTTTAATTTTTTAAAATTAATTTTTATTTAATAATTCTTTTTAGTGACCGAAATTATCAATAACTTTTTTTTTTTTATCCAAGAACAATTGAAATATTTAAAATTAATACTATCCAAATGATGTAAGAGTAAATAGTATATGATTTTTTAGTGTAAATATATTTTACACTATTATTTAATCACAAATAGTTATATAATAAATTGTTTACTTCATTTTGAAGTCTATAATTAATAGAATATCATTTTAATAATTTAATTGAAATACACCCACTTTACAAATATTTTTTTATATGGTCCTTCAACATTAAATTGTCCTATAATTGAAAATTTTATAATAATTATTTAACTTTTTTAATAATGTATTAAAATTAATTTTTTTTCCTTTTAAATATTATTAAATTAATCTATTGATAAAGGGAGACCTAGTCTTATTTTTAATTTTTTTTAACCTAATGATTTTAACAATTAAATTAAAAGAAATCGAAACATAAAAATGAAAAAAAAAAATTAAAATAACTTAATCCTTCCTTTTTATTATGTTATTCGATCAACTTTTGTTAATGGTCCACTTATCTCTTCTTGATTAAGACAGGTGAATCATGTCCATTCACCTTGTTATTCTTGTTAGAGCATCTAGTAATAAAGTTTAAATAAGTTGTTTAGTTTAATTTTTTAGATTTTTTACAATTGAATTTATAAATTAATATTTGAAATATTATCAAATCAATTTCTCTCCTTGAAAATCTTAAAATATATATTTTTTAAATATTAAACAATGCTGTTTTTAGTATAAGCAATATACACCAATCATAATTTTGATTAAACAATATTCTTCAACTTGAAATAATCTTTTTAAACACTAATGTCAAAGATAATCGTGTAAGTACAATCATAACATACTTATCGAAATCTGATTGGTTTAATTATTTTATTGATAAAATATTCAATTAATCATATAATTTTGTTACCACATTTTCACCTAATTAACACTAAAATTTTAATAAATAAATAAATTAACTATTTTAATTTATGCATAATGATAATTTTTAATCAACGCAAAATAAAAATTTATAAATTTAACGACGTTATTTTTGTAGTAGAAACTTATACGGTTACAATTTTTAAAAACTGAATTTAATCAATACAGTGGGAAATTGAATAAAGTAAATAATTAATATTGGATTATAAACATAAAAAATGTTTATATTTATTAGAAAGTTGGATTTTTTTCCTTCCTCTTCTACCAAATAAATGGAGAAACCTAGAAAAAAAATACTCTGATACTCGAATAGAATCTGTAAATCTAAAAGTCCCAAAAAAAAAATCCAATTATATCTTAATTACTTTTTATAGATAAGTAACTTATTACTCTAACTAATAATTAGAGTATTGTTTAGATTTACTTGTGTTGAGAGGCCGACAAACCAACCGATATTACATTTTATAATCTTCCCTCAACGTGTCTAAGTTAATAATTTTGGAATTTTTAAAAAAGTTAAAAGAATAATAAAAATATATGAAAGAAGTTAAAAGAGAAATAGTGAAGAATCATTATTTTAGCGTAAATTGAACTCCCCACCACCGAAAATGAGAAATTTCGTGCCATCAGTGGTTTGAAACAGAAGCAGGAAATGCAACAAGGTATTAGAAAAGTTGACCAAATAAACAAACAGCCATTGGGAACATGACACGTGGCAATTCAAAACCCGAAAGATTCATTCATGCATCTAAAATTCAATTCAAAAGCCATAAAATAAAGTGCTTGAAGCAGTTACTAGAAATACAAATTAAGGGTTGGACCATCCAACACAACATTGACAAACATAAAGTAGTGATGAACATATATGACCACGACTGGTAAAATCAAAGAAAAACTGGGCCATGCTTTTGCACATTCTCATCATCAAAAAATATCCTTCTATACTATAATCTATATTATATATACAAATCTTCTCATACCTTAATATTTATTCAATACCAATCTCTTACCAAAAGAAGCAACTCCTTTTCCTGTTCTCCAGAACTATCATTCATTTCTGAACACATATTTTTCAACTCTGGTTTGGTTTTTGCACAATGGCAGAAGTTGAAATTCCTCAATATTTTGTTTGTCCCATTTCGTTTCAGATCATGGAGGACCCTGTGACTACTGTGACAGGGATTACATATGATAGAGAAGGCATAGAGGAGTGGTTGCGTAAGGCCAAACATTGTGTGTGTCCTGTTACCAAACAATCACTTCCAAGGAGCACTCAATACTTAACCCCTAACCACACACTTCGGAGGCTTATTCAAGCTTGGTGTTCAGCAAACACAGCCAATGGTGTTGATCGAATTCCAACCCCGAAAACCCCTTTAAGCATGATCCAAGTTCAGAAGCTTCTGAAGGGTCTTGAGGCTCCTCATTCTTGTGGAACATCGTTGGAGAAGTTGCATGCTTTGGCCACACAAAACCAGAGGAACAGAACTTGCATGGCTGAGGCTGGTGTGGCCAAGGCCATGGTCAAAGTGATTAACAAGAATTTCAAAGATGGAAACACAAACACCAGTTCCGTAGAAGAAGCTTTGAGAATTGTTCATCTGCTTTGGAACAATCACTGCAGCATGAAACCTCTAGTTGGGGAGAGCTTGGACTTCATCAACTCTTTGACTTGGATTTTGAAGCATCATTTGGATGACAACAACATCAAGATGGTAAACGAAGCAATGCCCCTTTTAAAGTTGACAATCGAAGTTGCTGACTCAACCCTTTTGGGAAATTTAAGCCTTGAATTCTTCAAGGAAATGGTGAGAGCATTGAGAAAAAGAGCACTATCTCAACAAACTATCAAATCTGCTTTGCATGTGCTTATACAAACTAGCCTTCTGGGTAGAAACAGAACGAGAATTGTTGAAGCAGGTGCAGTCACCCAACTCATAGAGCTTGAGCTTGAGAAACCTGAGAAGAACATGACAGAGCTCATATTCAACCTTTTGGCCCATCTGTGTTCTTGTGCTGATGGAAGAGAACAGTTTGTAAGACATGCTGCGGGCATTGCAGTGGTTTCAAAGAGGGTTTTGAGGGTTTCTGCTGCCACTGATGACAGAGCAATTCATGTGTTTTCAGTGATTGCTAAGTTCTCAGCATCAAATACGGTTGTTCTAGAGATGCTAAGGGTTGGAGCTGTGTCAAAGCTTTGCATGGTGATGCAAGCAGATTGTGCTTCCTATTTGAAAGATAAAGCAAGAGACATCCTTAGGTTGCACTCCAAAGTTTGGAACAATTCTCCTTGCATACAACTGTATTTGTTTACTAGGCACCAAAGGTGATCAAAATTGAACCCCAATGTCGTTTACATGAAAACCAATCATGTAACTTGTAGTTCAGTATTATTAACGTTTTTATAAATTGAAAACCACGATATGTTATGTGAAGATTAATTACAAGCATGAAAATTAGTAGTGTGAAACCATGTAAAAAAATTTCCTTTTATAAACTTTGGAGAAATTATAGTAGATTAGTGTTAAAGTTGAGTATTAGAAATCACATATCCACTAAAAAGTATAACATTTCATAGTATATTAATGGGTGTAAATCTCACCTTATAAGTCAATTTTATAATATTGAGTTAGGCTTTTGAAATTCACTTTTTAATATGATATCAGAGTTATTTTGAGTCTATCCTAACAAGAGTTTGTTAGACTTATGAGATCATCCGTTATCAGACCGCTACTAGATTACTCATAAATATATAGTCTCATACAAAAATTTGTAGTTTTGACATGAAAGTATGTGTTTGGGATCCCACATTAACTATATGTAGAGTTTGTATAATGGATGACAAATATATGGAGAGATAAGAGAAGACAAAATATATTTCCATATCCTTTCTTAAATGCACATCCACTTGATAACTTTTTTTCAACAATAATAACATATAAATAATTCAATTAATTATCAAATAATTCTTTCATTAGATTGTCAATTTACCAATGTTTCCTTATATAAAATTACCAAATAATATTAAAAAATTGGGGAATAGGTGAGTTGATTATTCTTCCTTATTTTCCTGTTTATTTATTTATTTATATGAATTTTAAAGATTAAATCTCATAAATATCACTTTTAATTTTTTTCATTGACAATTTACATTAAATGAAAAACTGAATATTTTTTTCATCCAATATCATATATTTTTTTTATTAACATTTGTGGCTAACATAATATATATATATATATATATATAAAATATGTGTTTTATCCGAATTTTTCTGGTCGAATGATCAATAAGGACAAAAGACCACTCGGCTTTTCAATCATAATTAGAAAGGGAAACCTAGTCGATTAATTAGGTTAATTTAAATTAGGAACTACAAGTTTTGTTAAGAGTTTATTGGGTCTGAGCCGACGTCATTAAGGAAAAAGGCCCAATAAAAAACTATAAATAGGGGAAGACCCCACAAGTAAAAGGTAATAGACTTTTCTAGTTCTGAATTTACAAATATAAACAACCCAAATAACTTGAATGTTGGAGTGTCTTTATAGATATATCACCCATTTTCGGATTAAACGAATATTTTGCTAAAGTGAAGATCGGAAGACATTCTATAGGAGATATTTCAATAAAATAGAGATTACTAGCTCAAAATAATACTAGGTTTGTGCACAATAGTTAATAAGCTCATCTAATATTTTAGATTTTATAAAACTGTTATGCAAGTTTATAGTGTATCTGCTATCCTCATATATATTTATTTTCTGTTTTCTCACTCCATAATAAATAATTGAGAATATAACATAACAGGTGTAATATTTTATTGATACTATAAAATGGAAATTAAAAAATAATAATTGTTTTTGTGGAACTTTAAAACATCAAATAAAATGCAAAAGAAGGGGCAATAAAAGGAAAACAGTATTTGAATTTTGAGGGAGAAAGGAAAGAGAGTGTTAGTGGAATAAACCATAAACTTAATTAATGAAGCGAGTAAATGAATAAATGATCTTATAGTTTTTTTTAATGATATTTACCTGCAAAAATTATAGTAAAAAATTGTTCGAAAATTTTGATAGGGTACATTTTCTATTGATGTGATTTTCTGGGTACAGCTCTAAGGTTTTAATCATTTTGGTACAGGATCTGATTTATAATGCTTTATAACTTTATCTTACTTTAATGTAAAAGTATATCAAACTTTACTTTACACTATCTTTATTACAATAATAAAATTATTTAATAACAACTAAAATGATTAATCATATAATTAAGTTAGATATTATTTCATAAATTAAAAAATTATTAATATTTAAAATAAATTTTAAATTAATATCAAAATATTAACTATTAATATTTTAATTATTAATTATTTTAAATTATAAAATAATTTTTAATTTTAAATAAAAAAACTAGTTCAATAGTTAAGATAATTAATAGTTAAAATTTTGATTAAGATAATTAGTAACTAAAATTTTTTATAGCTAATGTTAAATATTAATTTAAAAATTATTTTACAAATTTTTATTAATAGTAAAAATTATTTTAAATTTATATAATTTTCAATTTATAAAATAATATCTAATTATTTTTTACTTTTAGAATTAATTATTATTAAATAATATTTTTTGTAGTGTATATATATATATATATATATATATATATATATATATATATAAATTTTTAATGAATTTATAATTTAAAGTCAGAACATTTTAAAATCACCTTTTTTATTAATCATTATACAAATTCAACACTTAAATTACCCTATAAAATAGATTTTACCAATTTCACCAAAGTTTTTTACTCAACAACACTTTTTTAAGATATATTCACAAAGTGGATTTTAAACCTAATTTCTGTGCATGAAAAGGACAAAGGCAATTGGTGGTGTGAATGATTTGAAATCTATTTTATAGGGTAATTTAAGTAATGGATTAGCAACAGACAGAACACGTGCATCAATCTTCATGAGCGTTACTTTACCCACTTATTATGTTCATAACTGATTTACCTAAAACACACGTCAATGTTTTGTCCTTTTTCAAATAACATGCACGTGCTACTTCAACCTCTTTTATACAAGAGTGGGTGGTTGCCAACTATCATTTACGCTTTATAACAAAAACATGCAAACTTATTTATTTATTTATTTAACTTCTTTTATCTGAAAAAATTAATTAATGTGAGATCTCAACCCTGTTATTTTGAACAGAAAAAACATGTAGTATAAGTGTGGACAAAAATCCAAATTGTGAAATCCAATTTATAATTGTTTAAATCTATATTATTTTTAATCTATTTAAATGGATTTATTTTAAATCTAAATTCATATTTTTGGATTTTAAGTCCAATTCATTTAATTGAATATGAATTAGATATAAGTTGGATATTTTTAGATTATCCAAAATAGATTTAAGAATTAAAATACTAGAATACCGACAAAAATATGATAGGAATATGATTAGTGTTTGTAATTTAAAATAAAATAATATCGACAAAAAGTAAATAAATTTAAGAATTAAAAGTAGTAGTAAAGATTAATTAAAATATGATTAGTGTTTGTAATACATTTTATTAATATATATATATATATATATATATATATATATATATATATATTGTCTTCGTTGAATGAATGTGTCTAAATTTATGTACTTGGCTTGCTAGATTATTTAACTGAACAAGTTAATTAAGGAAAAATACATAAAACAGAATAAACTAAAAAAATGCCTATAATAGACAATAGTTATGAGTATAATCATTATTTATATCTCTTGATGAAAGGTATAAATGATAGTTATGACCATAATCGCCATCTATACCTCGACTATATGCACTTTTTGAGTAGTGCTAGGAAAAGGTATAAACAGCGGTTATGACCATAACCGGTGTTTATACTTTTCTTAACACTCTATATACCCATATTTGATTTTCATTATACATTGTGATTGTGAAATGAATCGTGGTCTAAATGTGACCTATAAATAGCAGTTGAAGGTGTAAGCTAATTTCAAATCATGGAGAAGCAATACTCAAAGAACAAAGAATATGATGGACCAAAGCTTTGGCTCAGCTTGCAACCGTCTCTACACACTCTAACTTTCCCAATTCATACACCAAACCCTTCCATCAGTAAAAATATTCTACAAAACATGTTCTATAATAAGTTTAAGTATTATTTACATCCTCATAAAATAGAAATTCAAACTTAAAATCTTCAAAAAAAACTCAAGAAACTCACATATCTAACAACTAACATGACCTTTAGGGTTTCAGCTCAACTTGGGAAGCCTCTGCTCCTAACACCGACGACCACCGCACACCTTCACCCTAACCTTCTGCCTTCAAACTACCATCACATTTCAAATCCCTCACTTGCATGTTACGGTTTATCAATTTTCTGCTAAAAAAACAACCAAGGTTTCAAATTTTACTTACCAAATAACGTTTCCTAGCTCACTCATAGACCAAGATTAGGATTTTGGGAGCTTATTTTTGGAGAAGCACCGATTGGAGAAGGAGATTTGGGAACGTGATTTTGAGATGCAAGTCTAGGTTTAAGGGAGCAGAAGACACGAGCACACTGATTTGGAATTAAATGCTTCCTTAAGTTATTACACATGTGTCTGTTTTATTTTTTAATTATTTTCCAATTAATGTACCTAGTGTTTGCTATAAAACATACTACACTATTAATTGCATCCCTAACCCCTACACAAACACCAATAAAAAATTCTTTTTCTTGCGTTCGCTAAGTTAATAGAGGCGGAAAATGTGTTTTTTTAAAATTATTATTTCTTTTGCGTTCCATACATCCATGCCATATTTATTTTTTTAATCCCCCAACAATCATCTTGCCTCCTTTTTTTCCCAATTTTGTTGCCACATAATTACGTTATTTATTTATTTTTGTTAAAATTTTTACATCGGTTTAATGTATACATACTTAGTGCACATATTATACTAGTTGGGCCTTACAACTGGTGTAATAAGTCCCTTCTAGGTGCTATTTTTTTTATAATTATTTTTGTCAAATTTTGATACTTTACATTGGTTTTTACAACCAATGTAATATGTGATTGACATTTTAAATCGATGAGATCTACATCAGTGGGGGAACTAGGGTAATATGTCTCCTAGAACTGCTGTAATATGTGTTATTTGCACTAGTGTTTTACTGTGGAGTATTGATACATGATGTTTGATGCACTATTCATTTGTTAACAAATAAATTAATCATGAAAAATTCAGTCTCATTATCACTTCTTATTATTTTTTATTGTTGTCTCAAATTAATTTTTTTTGTATTAATATTCGTACTGGTAAAGTTCTTCGTCCTCTTCCTGTTAGATGAGAGTTTCCTTTACCAGGTTGGGTTAAAATTAACACTGATTGGGCTACTAGGGGTTATCCAGGTCTTGCCACTTGTGGAGGTATTTTCTGTGGGAGCATAAGGAAGTTTATTGGAGCTTTCTCTGCGTTTCTTGACGTTCAGACTGCTTTGGTTGTTGAATTTTATGAAGTTATATATGCTTTGGAGGAAGCTCAAAAGTTAGAACTTACTAATGTCTGGCTGGAATGTGACTCTGCCTTGGTTTGTGCTGCGTTTACTGCTAGGACAAATGTTCCTTGGATGCTTCATAATTGATGGAATACTTGTCTTAATTACTGTGAAAAAATCAGGTTTAGGGTTATTTATATTTTTCGTGAAGGGAATGTGTGTGCTGATAAGTTGGCTAATTTATGATTTATTCATAGAGAATCCTTTTATTATAATAGGCTTCCATCTAGTTTGTTCTTATAATTCTTTATTAATAGGTATAGTCTACCTATGTATCGTTTTTGTTAATATATGGGTTTTGGTCTAGTCCCTCCATATTTTTGTATTTTTTTTAATAATACTTTTCTCATGTGATGACAAATGATTTTTGTTACTTGAGATGTCAGCCTAGCTGAGATGTTAAGTAGCATAGTGATGTCTAACATGAAAGCTTTTTATAAAAAAAAAATTAAGTTTGAACAAAAACAACAAAATTTTCCAAAGTCTTGACAACTTCAGATTTTTGTTTTAAAAGAAAAATCCACGTGTACCTCGAATAGTCATCAACTATGGTCAAGAAATATTTATGACCATGAATTGATAGTATTGAGTATGGTCCTCATACATCTACATGAATCAATTCAAAACATTTTTTAGATTTAGATGTACTAATAGGAAATTAAAGTCTTTTTTGTTTTGCAAAATGACAAACATCACAAGCAATAGATTTGTTATATTTAACAAAAGGAAATTTATTCATGATAGCATCAATACATTTGTTTGAAACATGCCCTAATTGAAAATGCCAAAGGGTTTATAGATCTTTATCACTTTGACATTAACAATATTGATAGTATATGCACATTTGATGGGTTTGATTTGAAGTTTTTGATAGGATAAGATCCTAAGAATATAAAGTCTATCTTGCCTCTTAGTTGAACAAATTATTTTCAATGAGTTCTTGTCATGAATATGACAACCATTAAAGTCAAAGGTAAGAACACAAGATAAATTATCAATCAATTTTGCTACTAAAAGAAGCTTAAAAGTGAAATAGGAAATATACATAACATTGTCTAAGATTTTGATTGAGAAAAACACTTCTAGAATAATTGGCAATGACTTGGTTTTCATTTGGTAATTTAACATAAATAGGATTAATTTGATGATATGAAGTGAAATGAGTTAAGGATGAACAAATGTGGTCAGTAGCACCACTATCAAGAATCCAAGAACTGAAGGAAGAAAGAAATTTATTACCTGTTTGTGTTGTCATGTTGGAAGGAATAACAAAGACTTGATTAGAAACATTGTCATTGGATTTGGACTATTGTAAAAGAGCTAACAATGCTTGATACTGTTTAGGAGTAAAACCAATTTGCCGAGACTGCACTTTTGTCTTTGAACCTTCATGATTTTGCTCATCATTATTAGAATCTTGTTTGAAAGAAGAAATCATCTCCCGACGATCAGAAATATGAATCATGTCTCCTTATGAGAACCTCTCCTTTAAATAATTTTATATGTCAAAGACATTGTCCATACAGATGATGCCATGTATGATGGGTAGAGAAACAGTCTTGAACATCCAAAAAATAACCAGCATATTGACTTCATGTCATGCTAGAAACAAAAAACTGGTATGAGTGAGAGCTTTTATGGTTTCATCAATGAAACTTATCTTGTTCTTTAAAATGAGACTCATTTGAAATAAATGAGACCAATAATGATAGTTTGGTCTCTCGAGAATAATAGGAACAATGAGAAATGAAGGATTATCTGATGAACTAACATGGTAAATAATTTTTTTTTTTTGTGAAGGATCAACAATTTCACTCATAAGTAGATGTAGCAATCAGATATACAAAAGAGAAAAGAAAGACAAATGATATAAGAATGAATATTTCTTTTATTTTATTTTTCTTACTTAAATTAAAGCAAAAAGTCTAAATATATACAAAGCAATACATTCATTTTAAGTCTAGCTCAAGAGACAAAATGTAAAATAAAAAGTCAATAAAAACTAAAATAAGAAAAGATAAAATAAATGTTAGACATACGTATAAAGAGAAATAATTAAGAATTAAAAAACACAAAATTAATATTAACTTTCTTTTAAAAACCTTATATTCTTATCCTTTGTTAATCATGTAAAAAGATTAAGTAAATTCTAAATAAACTATATTAAGGTCATAATCGTTTCTATAAATTGAACCAACCACTCATTTTAACTTTTAACTGTAAATATAAAATATAGTTTTTGTCAACGTCTTACTGGTTGACCATTAATTTTGCTTATTTTAAAACACTTTTTCTATACAAGTGTACTATTGTTTAATTAGTCAAATCTGTTCTAATTGAAGAATGTTTGCTTCTATTTAGTTTAGATTGCATTTTTACTTTATAGTTCAGAAATAGAGTAGCTTAAAACTCTAGCTTGATATTTACCACTTAAAAATTATCCAATCTATATCTAATTAAATAGATTGAACTTAAAATCCTAAAATATGAATTTGAATTTAAGAAAAATCTATTTAAATGGATTAAAAATAATATAAATTTAGATAGCAATGATTTGGATTTGGCAATTTGGATTTTTTTTCCACCCTTAACCCTAACTATATAAAAATACAAGTATATATCCAAGGAATAAAATAGCATGAATTTATGAACTTCCATATAAGTCGAAACTATTAAGTTTATCAGATTTACGGACTATTGTATATCATTTTACAGACTTCCATATTGGTTGAGATTATTGAATTTATCAAATTTATTTAATGTGACCAAAATTATAGGAATGGGTGAAGATTAATTAAAAATTATAGGTATGGGGTGCAAATGTATCTATCAACATATATATTATTACTTTTTTGTCCCAATGGTCTTCCTATACTTAGAGGAAGACGAAGATGTAGATGTAGACGTATAAGAATACATCTTCTAATCTTTCAATAAAAACTTAGAAAGTATCGTATGAAACTTGATAATTAATTAATAAATGTTTCCAACCCTTCTATTTTCTTGAAAAGGTCAATATTTGTTTGTTTTTTTTATGAGAGGGATAAAGTCTCCAAACTATTGGTAGCAATCAAACATCTAGTCTCCTTTTTCTAGCTTGAATAACATCGCATCATGTTGTGCCCTATTTTCCATGGCCAATAATCATGATATAGACGGTTGCTATAGAAGTAAGTTTATCTTTGGTGGAAAAAATTCTTGCCGTCATTTATGCATTGTCATGGATCACGATCACCTTCATAGTCAAATACTCATTGAATTGAATTAATACATCTTTTGTTGATTTGTTCTAGTCTTATATATATGTCATATGTGTTGCCTTGTTACAATTTTTTTTATTACAGTTCCAGTAGAAAACTATAAACACCAGTCATAGTAGTTAATTCCGTATATAAGTCTAATCAAGATAAATATACATATGTCATTGTTTTATGAACATTTTGCTGATCCAATATTAGTTTTCCTTTTTCACTTTCTTATATGATTATTGTAATTTCAATTTTCACTTTATATAAACTGTTGTTTGAATAGTTAAACTTATAGTCAAACAATTTGATGCAAGCAGACATTGACGTGTAAATAACTTCCAAAGTAGTGTCTATAATGCTTTGTTTGGATGGTTGAGGGTGGGGGAGTGAAAAGTTGAGGGTGTGGGGGAGTGGAAGTGTAAAGAAAGTGTGAAGAAAGTTGGGATTGTTTGGATTGGGGTATGTTAGAGTGAATGTGTGAGGAAAGTTTATTGAAGTGCGTGAGTGAAGTGATGGTTGTAAGAGTATTTTAAATTATTTTAAATAATATAAAATGTAAGATTACAAATTTACCTTTTTATATAAAAAATTAGGTAAGTATTAATTTTGTGCTTATTTTAGCTAATTAAAATAATTTAAAGTTTAACTTATAATTAAAAAAATTTAAAATTGAACAAAATAATTAAATATAATTATAAATGTAGGTAAAATTGATTATTTTCCATTTTATTGTTTGAAATTGATTTTCTTACTTAAGTGAATTTATGTTGATAATTACTTTATTATTTATGATTGTTTAAATGATTTTGTATATATATATATATATATATATATATATATATATATAAATAAAATGATTAGTAATATTGATTTTCATTATTATCATTAACAAAATCAATATATTTTAAAAATAAACGGATATTTAGAAGACAACATGAATATTAAGTAGTTTTCAAAAGATATAATATAAAGTCATTACATTTGATTTGAAAGAGATAAAGACCTGTTCATTTGTTTGTAATTTTAGAATTATGTAAAAATGAAAAACATACTAATGTTAATTAGAAAAAGAAAACACATCCCCACTGATAACATTTTAATCCTTCTTGTGGAGGCTTTCAAACGGTTTTCTAGAAGACATATCTGCCTCCGTTGTCTTAGAATAATTGCATCTTTTTCATCAGCAACGTCTTCAATGCACCATTTGAAAAAATTACAACCTAGGACGATGTCACTTGTAATCTGTTTTGAAGAAAATAATAAAATTGAACAATGAATAAGTTTAAAATAGCATTCTTAATCGATTATGAAACGTAATTTTACATATTTTACCTTGTACTTTGGACAACCCCAAAATCGTTTTCCAACATTTTTTTCTGTTTTTGCTGTTCTCAAAACAGCAAACTCTCCACAATGACAAATAGGAGGAAAGATAGCAGTTGTGTTCGTCGTAGAATGGGTAAAAGTATGAGGTTGTCGCATACCAAACCCGGTAGAACTAGAGGATGATGTGCTCTGATACGCAGACATTCAAGAAGACTTAGGCAATGCTGTTGAAGTTCCGTTTTATGTCGTGGAGGCCAAATTTTATTTATGCATAATATAAATCAAATGTTATAAAAGTTGCATTGAAAACAATATGATTATCTAAATAAGTTCCATGAAAACTACCATAAATTCTGAATATTAAATAACAATAACAAAGAAGTCATTAATGTTGAACATGAAAAATATAAATGAAAATAATAATGACAATAACATAATGAAGAGACCATCAATGACCTTGATGACGTCGAATGTCAGCCAGAACATCCTGAACCTGGTCCATCCGGGTATTCAAGTTTTGTATGCCGGTCATAATTTGGGTTAACAATTCCATTTGGTTGGGGATTGCAGGCTGAGGTTCACCACCCCCAACATCTTGTTGTGCCAATTGATCCTCTTCATCATCTTCGTCGTTTGCCTGGTTAGGCCTACCAAGCTGCCATACGCCATTGACTTGGAATATATTTAATTTCGTCATACTCTTTTTCCCAAAATAATGATTCCATCCTAGCATTATTGCTGACTCATTTGACAAGTCGAAGCCATACACCTGTAAGATCCGTGTAATCAAAATTGCATACGGCAAAGGCATGTTGTGTTCCCTGCATTTAATCATGTGTTGGATGATGTAATAAGGCCAATTAATCATTATATTATTTTTGATGCACCAGAGCATGAAAATATCTTCATTCAATAATTGTGCGAAGTTGCTCCCACGAGGGCATAAGATGTGCACCCATGTATAATGTAGTAGTCTGTCATTCATTTTCAAACTACCGGCATTTCTGGCATTTTGACCTTGCATATCTTCCCGAATCATGGAGGACAATGCTAGTCCTCGATCAAAATTCAACTCCTCAGGGATGGACCCAGGGCCTAACTTAACACCGTCATACCTGAGATTGGCAATGTTCATCCAATCCATTTCAGTAATGGTTATTCGCTGTCCGCAAATGTCAACACAAAGGTGACCAATAGGTGTGACCTTCATATTTGTATAAAATACTCTAACCAAGTTTTCATAATATGGAAATTTCATTCCAAGAAAAGCTTGAACACCTTGGAAATTCAGAAGCCTTTGGAATTCAAACCCTGCAGTAGAAAAGAATGGAGTATGCATAGCTTTTGGTGATAAGACTGTTCTTCCGTGAAATAGATTTTCAAACATCGTCATTTGACGTTTTGTACTAAAGTATCTTGAATAATCAAGAACTTCTTCAATATGTGTTGCTGGGGGAGGAGGAATGGCATGATCTTCTGCTACAGCTTTACCCTTACGGGTTCTGTGGCGTTTCTGGGATGATGATGCCATTTGTAATGCAAATATAACCTTGTATAAAGTAAATGACAATATCATATAGATAAATAATATTGGTTATGAAATAGAATACAACAATGTAATACATAAAATATTACATAACCAACTAAAAGGCAATAGCAGAATTGTTCAAGTACAATATTAAAAGTAGGCATCATAATAGAAGAAAATAAAGATAGTCCGAGAAATTAAAGAAGAACACATAGAAGAAAGACAGAAATCAAAAGCGATCATTGACATAAGAAATCAACGCCTGGTCATAAATGCGAACAACTTTGTCATGCGACGCTCAAATGGCATCCCAAATAGTTGTTTCACTCTTCCTGGATGCTCACATAAAAACTCGTAGCATTGATCCATGACCTGTTCATCTTGGATGTTAAGTTCGACGAGCATTGTCCAAATATCAAACTCTGAGTATTGGTAGGATGCATGACGACGGTTATGGTGTACATGCTGAGCATATAAGTCGTTCCTTCGTGTAATTTCTGCAACTATATGTTGTGCTGCGGTTGCTTGTGCACGAGCAATGTCAACCAACTCAGAGCCATTCATATTGGCATCCCTCATTGAGGAAACACATTCTTGCAGATTTGAATTCAACAGAGCAAAATGCTCATCAATTCCGTCCATGGTGGGCCCTTTTCTTTTTGATCCTCGGGAGGAGGATGTGCCCGCAGACCCCGCAGAAGGCATAGAAGGAGTATTTGAGGGAGTGTCAGAAGGAGTATCGCTTGATTGAATATGAGGAGGAGGTGACCGTGGTACGTAGTCATCTGCCTCTTCAAAGTTCGGTTGGTCAGGGATATAATCCATATTATCAGACTCAAGGTTGATGCTGAAATTACTTATGTCAGGACTTGAATTGATGTCCCGGGCTGTCCTGACCCTACTTCCGGTGGCTCTGTCATTACACCATAACTCCTCCATAAGATCATAATGGCGGATGGGATTGACACGCCATTTGGCGGCAGATGGTTTAGCCTAAAGACATTTCACATATTAGTACAATATCATAAATGTGAAGTGAAATGTATTCCTTGTTAAATATAGTTATCATATTACCTTCATCAAGTCATTCCAGACTTCGTCTTCCGCTTCAAAACGTGCGGTCGTGTGGTTCCATGCGAAACCACTTAATCCAGCAAACAAATCATGTACTTCCCTCCACCTGTCCTTAAGGCTTTTTTGACGATTTTTGACATGATTTTTCTTCATAGTTGTTAGTCCAGCATCGTGTAGAGCCATTACAATGTTGGTATATCCTTGAGTCGTCCAACTACCGTCAATTCGGGTACCTTGACGTACCTCTTCAGTCATTGCATTTAGCAAAATTAGGTCCATCTCTGTGGTCCATTTAGTGAACTCTCGAGAAGCACTTGATGAATGTGGAGCAACATTTTTCCCGCGATCCATCTAATATACTTAAATGAAGTTAGTATAAGAAGCATTGCAACAAATTATAAAATATATTAATCAATGAAATTAATTGTTTACATAATCTTGCCACATTTCGTTTGCTATAGTGTCTCTAATATGACACCCTAGGGTATAATCATGGTCACGAGTATGGGTAGGGGTTGGTTGTACATCTTGTTGTGACAATTCATGATCCACTTCTTGGATCAGAGAGTCATCATTATCAACCCCGCGCAGAAAGTTATGCAGAATACAACAAGCCAAAACAATTTTTGTCGTAGTATCCACATCATAATGGGCCTCACTCCCACTGGCTATTATTGGAAATCGTTTTTTCAGCACCCCAAATGTTCTCTCAATTACATTTCTAAGTGATGAATGTCGAAGATTAAACAACTCCTTAGCATTTTGTGGCCCTCTTCGCGAATATTCTTTCAAATGGTATCTAATCCCGCGAAAAGGTGTTATTATATTTGGTTTTAACATAAAACCTGCATCACCAACATAGTATTTTCCTACGAAGATTGTGGAAAGTTGCGTTAGTATATAGTACAATAACCTATTTATTCTTCTGCACACCGAATCCCCTCAAACTAACCTTCTGGAATAACCAAAGGATTGTCTCGTACCAAAGCATCTTTCAATATCCTTGAATTAGAGGCAGTTCCTTCCCAACCGGCCAGGACATATGTGAACTTCATGTCAAAGTCACAACCTGCAAAAATGTTTTGGGTTGGCCAATCTTTTCTGCCTCGATAACGAGGAGCATCAGCACGTGCAACCTTAACACGTACATGAGTCCCATCTATGGCCCCTAAACAATCCTAATGTCAACCAAAATCCATAACTTTAATTATACACAAAATAAATACAACATAATACATAATTTAAAGTAATCTTATCATAAACAAACCTTAAAGTAGGGGTAAAATTGGCTGTTGTTAAAGATGTGTTGTTCTACAACTGTTCCATTTGGTTGAATTAAGAAATCCCCCTCCAACTTTAAAATCCCACTCAAAACATTATGAAAGTGACGGGAGACCGTTTCTCCAGACCGATGGAAAAAAATGAAACACTTCGATTCTTCACATTATGCCCAATAATGTGCAGAAACTTCGCTACTTGTTCTTCCACGGTTGATCGATATGCATCTTTAACAACTCCAGTTGCCCGTATTCGTTCACATAATTGAAGGAAAGCTTCTGGTCCCATGCGAATAATATCACGACATTTTTCAGTGTGAACCAAGAACTCCATCAATTCTTGTCTGCGACGCTCTTTTTCTGGTTGGAACTCAGTAATAGAGTTGCTACTACGCACCGTGCGTAACAAATTCAATCCAAAACCAATCATACAAAGAATGATGACTGATGAACACTCATTATTTTTTTTTATTTGTTGTTGGATTTGTGAAATTAGATTCATGTTTGCCGCAACAACATCGTCATAAATTGCAACTGTTTCGTCAAAATCTACCATCTCTGCCTAGTCATAATGCCTTGTCGAATTGCTAACGTTATCCATGTAATCTTTAACTTTCATCGACAACCATGATTACATGTAAGTGTCAATACAACATACCGAAAATGATTACCGTTTCAGTGTAGAAATACACCAACACAGTGACCCTAAAACCTAATCTTAATTAACTTTAACACAAATTTTATTATAAATTTAGTTTGCTAATATAACAAAATTGATACAAATACATACACAAATTATATTGGTGTATATTAAAATTCTATCACACAACAAATAAATACAAACAAACAAAATAAACAATTACATAAAATGAATTAACTATAATAACAATAATAACTATGTATAATATTGACATTTGAAATATTTATGCAAAATAAAATTAACTTTTTGACGTTTTAGTACTTACTACATATTTTTTATAATGTTTTTAATCATTACATTAATAAATTTTTTCAAATGTATAAAAAATTAAAACCTAACCATTACGCCGTTTTATTTACATTTTGTATACATATTATTTTAAAATAAATTAAAGTCTTTTTCAGAAATAATTATATTTATAAAAAGGTAATAAATGTCTACATTTATTATGACAAACTACAAATTTTTATTTCAAATTTTACAGTTATTTAAAATTAATACAACATTTTTTATAATGTCTTTAATGAAAAAATTTTTAATTTATGTAAAATGTAAAAAAATTAACCTTAACATTGAAAATTTATTTTTGCATTCTGTAAACAAATTATTTTCAAAAAATACAACTATCTTTTATAAACAATTACATTTGTAAGAAGTAAAAATTATCTATCTACCTTTAACTACCATCAAATTCTAATTTATTCTCTAAATTTATTTTGTTCTTTCTTTTTTAATTCGTACAACATACTTTAATATTATGCTTTTAATTCTAACATTCATAATTTACGTAAAATATAAAAAAAAACTATAAATTACAAATTCTTAGCAAAATTGTGTAGAAATATTTCTTTTAAATAAATTTAACTTCTTTTTTAAAAATAATTAAATGTTAAAAAAATCAAACCTATGTACATTTATTATTAAAAATTGTCATTTCTTCTCTAAATTTATTCTGTTCTTTTTTTTTTTTAATTCATACAACATACATTAATATTATGTTTTTAATTCTAACATTCATAATTTACATAAAATATAAAAAAAATAAACTATACATTACAAATTCTTAGCAAAATTGTGTAGAAAAATTTCTTTTAAATAAATTACATTTGATTTTAAAAAAAATTACATGTTTAAAAAATAAAAAGAATGTACATCTATTATTAAAAATTTTAATTTCTTCTCTAAATTTATTCTGTTTTTTCTTTTTTAATTCCTACAACATACTTTAATATTATGTTCTGAATTCTAAGATTCATACTTTACGTAAAATAAAAATAAAAATAAAACTAAAAATTACAAATTCTTATTTCCATTGTGTATAAATATTTATTTCAAATAAATTTATTATTTTTAAAAAATAATAAAATGTTTAAAAAATAATAACTAGTCCATTTATTATTAAAAATTACAATTTCTGATGTCAACTTTATCTAAATCCTAATTACTATAACATGTTCTTAATTATTTCAATTATAACATTAATAAATTATGTAAAATGTAAAACCAAAAAAAAAATTTACTCCATAGCATGATATTTCTATTTCTTTTATGTGAAAATATTCATTTCAAATAACTACATATTTCTCTTATAAACAATTAAATTAAAAAAACTAAATAAGTAAATTAAAACAAAATCATGATGACATCAACAATTTAACACAGAAAATTAATTTACTAACTTCTTAACATCAACAATTCGTCTAAACCCTAAAAAAAAAAATTACAAAATCATCATGCATAAATATACTATAAATGGAAACAACAAATTTAAATCACAACAAATTTAAATCAAACAGAACCCTAAAATACAAGTAAAAATCATAACAAAAAACCTGATGAATTAGGGTTTAGGGTTTACAGCAGCAGAAGATAGTTAGGAAGAACAGCACCACCACAAAACTGCCTGGAAAAAATTAACAAAACGAAAAACCATCACAAAATATATACCATAATCGATTATCACATCCATCATAAACACAACATAACAGATTACCCAAACAAATTTTCCTACATAATCGATTATTTTCAAACCCTAAAATCAACCATAACTGATTATGAAGGCACATAATCGATTATTGCACCAATTAAACCAGTAACATAATCGATTATGCCATGAAATTTAGTTGATAATCGATTACTCCCTCTGCATAATCGATTATCAACTGATTTCAGGCACATAATCAGTTATCTGGCCAGTGCAAATTCAACCATAATCAATTAACCAAACTGAAATGAAGGCAAAGCTAACATGCTAACCTCAGATGAACCACAGATGAACCAAGAGTCTGATGCCCTTACGAATCTCTACAAGCCACCTTAACCAATTCACAACTCACTGGATATCAGCACTATATGGATATGAGGAGATATGAGAAGGAGCTTTTTATCAGCACGAAGTTGGATGACTGAAACAGCAACTTCACCATGCTTTTTATACACTGAAACAGCAACTTCAATGGTGTACACCTACTGCATTCACACCTCTTCAATGCTCTCACCCACTGCCCTTCAGTGGTCAAATGATTCTTGAGCCAAGTCAGGAATCCCGCAGATGAAGAATCTCGATGTGCACAGTGCATGCACGGGCATCTCCTTGTACCAACATCAGTGCATGCACGCGCATCTGCATGTGCCATGCACAGTGCAACTGCATGCAGCTGCACTATTCCTTCTGCCATGCAGCTGGTGAGCTATTCCTTCTGCCATGCAGCTGGTGGTCCAATGACAAGTGGAGGCAACGTGTCCTGTAGGTGCTGTAGAAGGCAACTCGTCTATGCAGTTGTAGAAGGAGGGTGTATCTAGCTGTAGAAGGAGGTGTAGAAGGCACATATTCAAGGGTATAATGGGAAGTTCGTTCGTCTCATGTGGCACTTCCTCTCCTACTCTCAACTTTCTCTGCACTTTGGAGAAGAAGCGAAATCCATTCCACTTTCTCCGCACTTCCTCCCTCACTCGCATACATCAGTGGAAACAAACGGGGTGGACTGCCGACATCCGTCGTCGACAACAGTACCATCCCCAGAAACAAACAGGCTGTAAGAGAAGATGAGTTATGTTGAATTAAATAAAACTATTTTTTTAGTTATGTTAGACTTATTTATACAACTCTTATAGTTAGTACGATTATTTTAGCATATTATTGATGCAACGATACGTCTAGAGATTTAGTTATGAAATTATATGGGATGAAATATTCAACATTTTATCTTATTCTTCACATGGATTTTTTTTAAAAAAAAAATTGGTATATGGAAAAAAATATACACGATTTACACTTAATTATTTAAATATATTAAATAAAAACTAAGTTTTTATTAATGAATTGTAAAAGAAGAAGAATTAGAGGTGAGTTCTGGATTGTGACACTTCTGAACAAGACTCGGAATGTCCCTGACTTTAATCTCATGATTTGTGTTGTTTATTAACTAATGAATTGCATTCACAATCTTAAACTTCATAATACCAAAAGGAATCTCCTACCCTTCACACTCTCTTGGTGCACAGCATTGGGCCATACATTCTGGTCCTCTGTGTTTTTAAACCTGCAACTCCATAAGGTCACATTCATATTCTAAAATAGATGGGAAACATTCCCCGACAAATCAACAACTTAAAGAAATTAAAGATATTTTCTAAATATATCTACATCTTCCTGAAAATTAAGAATTGCATTTAGTTATTAACTGATTGATTCGACCTATCACCCTAAGGATCCATAACCAACATTACAAATAAACTCTTAACAGGAGGTGTAAGGTACGCTTTTATCAATTATCAGTATACACTCTTTATACAGAGTACTTACTAGATCGTTCGAACGTCCTTTTCAAGTCACCCCTGATTGAGTATCAATATTTGTGGAAGGAGACTCGAAGAAAGGAATTAGAGGATTATTGACACGTCAGCAATTTTACGTCCAGTCACAGGTACTATCTAAACTATTTTTGCCTATACAGGTACAATTCCTCCAACCGAGTATCAATATTTGTGGAAGGAGACTCGAAGGAAAGAATTAGAGAATCACTGACACTTTAGCAATTGTACGTTCAATCTCAAATACTATATAGGCCATTTTTACCTATAAAGGTACAGAACCTATAATGCATATTTTGATATATATTTTTAAATTTGAAAAATATTTTTTAAAATATATAATTCAAAATATATTAATAATTTTTTGACTAAAAATCTAATAATAGTTGGATGTATTTGCAGATTCATAAATATATTTTAAATTTTGTATTCTGAAAATACATTTCAGAATATAAAATCCATATAATATTAATACATTTTTTGAATACATACTCTAAAATGTATTTTTAGGTTTGAAAATATATTTTAAATTGTGAATTCCAAAATATATTAACACATTATAAATTATATATTCTAAAATATATTTTTAAATTTGAAAATATATTTTGGAATGTATATTTTTGAAAGGTGAAATTGGAAATTCAAGTTTTATGGGTGCAGGATCAATATACATGGCGGTACAGAATCAACATATGAGGGTGCAGAATGCAATGACGTACTCAAGTTATATATTGGGCTTTCCAGCATTGGGGCAACCCATATGTTTTAGGTAACTGCTATTTAAACCCCCTTTAATAATAAACATGCGCACCTTTTTCTATTTTGAAAACTAGTATCTTGACCCGTGCAACACGGGAAATTTTTAAATATTTTATAATATTTTATATTTATTTAAATGATAATATTAGAATTTAAAATAATTAATAAATTACATATATGTAAATAAATTTATTTTTCTAAAAGGTAATATATTAAATTATAATATTAGTTATACAATAATTTTTAAATTTAAATTAAAAAAATTTAGAATCATATAAATGTAAAATACATAAAATTATTATATTAAAATCACAATATAGAAAAAATTGAAGATTAATTAATATTTTAAAGTACTTATGACACAATAAAATAAAATCAATAATAGTTAATTGCACTATCACATTTTTAAAATTATAAATTTAATTTGTAATATTATAAAATTAAAGAAGTAAAAAAAAATAACGTTAATATATTACATCTAATATGGTATTAAATATGTTCTACGATAATTATAAATCAAAATTTTATCAATTATTAATTACATTATGTAAATATATATATATATATATATATTATATAAAATGTTCAAAAATAAATAAATGTAATATGATGTCAGATAATCGTCTAGGACATAGCATGGAAAGGAAGTACATGATATATTTATTTATTAAGTATGATTATGATATTAATAAAAAAACAAATAATTATAATTTATGTTGAGTTTAAAAGCAGTCTTGAATTCTAAATACATTATAATAAACCTTCAATCAAATAATTTTGATAATAATAACCCGAAAGTGTTGTCATGCTCATCATCTACCTCAAAAATAATTTAATCATTCTCCTTAAGTAAGTGTTCCCTGCAAAAAAAAATTCATTCAGTTGCCAATTTGATAGTCTTTTTTGGAACATTTCGAGAACATTTGGATTAGAACTTTGCATTCCACCTATTCATTTGAACCATGCAAATGTGTGATTGCTGAAATATGTACTATTTATAAATAATAAGTAATAAGTAATAATTAATAGTTTTTATGACTATAAAAGAAGGAAAAAAGGTTTGATATGTTGGTATTGTAAATTTTTGGAAATGACAGTTATAATAAATAAATTGCTATTTTCGAATATGAGTGAGAACTATAGACAACCATAGAAAAGAACATTGGTCAATGAGTTTAAAATGCAACACTTTGAAAAAGTCTTTAGGGTATGTTATACGTTTTACTGTGAAATAATAACTTTTAATGAACCAACACATAAATCCAATTCAGCAAAGCATAGTGTATGTCTAAAAAATGCACCATATTAATGATGTTCATCCTTTCTTTGTATTGAAATGATGGATGGAATTTTTTGGAAATGAGTGTTATTCTAAATAAATTACTATTCAGATTATAAATGATAAGTATAGACAACCATAGAAAATAACATCATTTCATTATTAAAATAATTATATAAGATCTATAAAATACAAAAATAATAATAAAATGAACTAAATGTACCTTTTATTTAGACATTCTTGGTAACCAAATGAGCTCCGATATGTTATTTTCATATATGTATGTTTAATTCATTTCATACCTGCAAAAAATAAAGAATTGGTAATCTTTTTAGATACAATGTCCATGACGGACTAATGAAGAAAGTAATTTTAGGAATGATATATTGATGTAGCTGCCTTTTACATGTTAACCACATAGAGAATGGTAAACACATTATTCCAAACACAGCAAGCCAGAACTTAAATTATATACTTGTACATGTATGCATAATTTTGGAAAACTCTGTATGTTGTTTTCATATTATTAAATAAAGACTTTTGACATAGGAAATAGTTCAACACTTATTAACAACATGTCTTGAATTATAGGACGTACTGTTACAGAATAATGCAACAATTTCACTACTTTTGACCAACTTTATTTAATACTCAATGCATACAACAATTTATCATCAATTTCATGGAAAATGTAAAATAATTTCCAAAATAAAATAAGTGAGATGTATTGTAAAATTTAAAATTTGATACCAAAAGAAATACTCAGGAAAAGAACAGAACATACTAAAGAAAATAAAAAATGGACTACATAGCTACTTTTCTTTAGGTGCCGTAATATGAGTGTTGATAATATTGTATTTAATGTCAACACATCTCAATTCGCACAACATGTTAAGTGTATTATTGCAAAAAGTAAAAAATAAAAGAGAAATCTCAATATAAGCATGGACAATTAATAAAATCATGGAACTATTTTAAATTATGAGGAGTGATTGAGTACCTGTCATAGCCCTTGTCTCATTAGTTTAAAGAAATATATAGCTGAAGTTAATACTTACAGAATCTTCCTATGCAATGAAATAGACATAACCAAAAACAAAAATACTGAAGTCTGATAACTTTATTTAGGAAGCATTATGTAACAACACATGTGGAAAATATTATAATACAAAACCTGTATAAAGTATAATAGCTTCCTATTTTCTGTACTGAATATTCCCTTCTTTATTGCCAACTACAATAAAATACCTATATTAAAACCATCCAAAACAAAAAGATTTTCAAACTATAAAATTATAGACAATTTAAATTATGAAGTTTATTAAGAAGTTAGAGAAGAATACCTTTCTTTGTAATCCATTATAGTGATGTTAATAGGTTTACTATGAAAAATAAGAAGAAACCTGTTATTACAAAAAATAAGACGTATAAAAATTCTTGGTTTCCTGTTAATATAATAGAACAAAGTTATGAGAAATATAAATACTTTTGGATTAAAGAATTTTGATACCTGATATGTAAGCCTGTAACAGTATGTTCAAACATTTTCAAATATTTCTCTGTAAACCACATTAGTAGTTGAATTACTGGTATTTCCATTATCATCCAAAATCAATATTTTCAACCCTTTCTTGGATTTTACTCTAGAAATAGCAACATATAAATGTCCATGTGTAAACACTGGACGTGGTAAATATAGTCCAACTTTATTAAGCGTTTGACCTTGGCTTTTGTTTATTGTCATAGCAAAGCACAAAGATATTGGAAATTGTCTTCTCTGAAACTTAAAAGGCAACCCTGATTCAGTAGGAGTCAAGTTCATTTTAGGAATAAGTATGTTATCACCAATATTTTTTCTGGTAATAACTCTCGCACCAATAACATTTTTCCCCAAGTGAATTACTTGTAATCTTGTTCCATTGCAAAGTCCATTAGCTTGATCAATATTCCTCAGAAGCATTATTGGAACTCCAACTTTTAATTTAATACAATGATTAGGAATTCCGGAGCATTTGATATCATTCAAAAATTCAGTTGTAAACCACTCAGCTTGGGCATTTTCTTGTTTATCAGATATGCACGGGGTGTCTGAACTTAAATAACTAACTTCTTTTCCAAGGATCAAGGATAAAATGAACTCATTCACTTGGTCTACACATTCTGTAGTAGGACACAGTATTGCACTATCATCAAAAAATCCATTAGAGCTAAGATTGTGCATGTAGCCTGGATAAAAAAATTCGACCAAGTGCAATAAAGGTTGATCAACATTTAGAATTAAGATGTCTTATGGTATTTTTATAGTGGCTTGTCCCAAATCATTTAACTCCATTTCTCCATCACCAATGTGAAGTATCCAATCTGCAAAGTCTTTTCTTTCTATTGCAGTTTGCTTTGATTTTTCACTGTTTAATCTCATATTTTCTGTAAGTTTGAAGACTTTGCAGTTTTTCCATAATTCAGAGTAGTTTACAGTGGCCTTCACAACATCATATCTTGATCCATTTTTTACAACAGGTAATATCTGCCTAAAATCACCTCCCAATACAATTACTTTACCACCAAAAGGTTTGAGAGCGTTTTCTTCACTTATAGCCCTCATGACATCCCTTAGAGTCCTATCCAGAGCTTCAAAGCAAAACCTGTTCATCATTGGAGCTTCATCCCATATAATTAATTTAGTTTCAATCAACAATTTGGCACAAAAGCCTCCTTGAGGTATGTTGCAGGTTGAGTGCTCATTTATTAACAAAGGAATGCAAAAGGTAGAATGAGCTGTTTTTCCTCCAGGTAGTAACAAAGAAGCTATACCGCTGGAAGCTACATTCAACACAATCAACCCTTTTGATCTAATGGCAGTAGACAAAGTTTTCCACATAAACGTTTTTCCCGTGCCACCATAACCGTATAAGAAAAAAAACCCACCAACTTGTGACAGTACTGCTGTCATTATATTCTCATACACATCCAGTTGCTCAGCAGTTAGAGATTGAAAAAGAGAAGCATGCATTTCAGACATTTGTATTTTGTCATAATTTAATTCATCAATAATAAATCTATTCTCATAAATAAAAGAATCTGAATGAATAGGTTGTGGTAAACTGTTAAAGTCTTTTAAAGATTTACCATTAGAAAGTAATAAGTCTTCTACTTGTAGAAGACAAAGGTTTTCTAATTGAGCATCTTCAATTGTAAGACCTAGCAAAAAAATAATATGTCATTTGTTGAGGAAAACAGTATGTTATAAACTTTGAGGAAACATAAATTTATACCTGGTAGGTTAAACTCTTTTCTTTTTTGGTATACAATGTCATCCGATAACAATTTCCAAGTTTTGTTCCAAACTTTCTTAGGTCTAGACATGGTATTCATGAGTAACATTGTAACAAATAATCTTCTCAACTGAATTCCTGAAGCAAGGTTGCTGGCCTCAATAATCGCATCAATAAATTCTTTATTCTCTGCCCATAGCCCCGTTGCATAGCAAGCCTCCTTATATGTTTTGTAAATTACACCATCAACAGTCCTGATGTTATCATAATCACAACAACCCTTTTTAAAATTCAACAATAACCTGAGATAATATAATTCCCCTGACCCAGGAGGAATATATGTAAGCCTTCCAATACTAACACCTCTCTTCCTTGGTTTCCATTCTCTTTGTTCTGCCATCCATACAAAATGGCTAGGATATTCAGAATAAGTCAAAATTTTCCCCTCTGGATAAATGTTATTAGCCTCAAACCAGGCTAAAAACATTGTTCTTTTATGTTCATTTGTGTGCAATATTTCTTCATTGTCTTTAAATAGAATTGGTTGTTCGTAAATCAGATGAAAAGTCAACCTTTAAACTGGAGGCCATCTATGATGAATATTAAAGGCAAATATTCTCCACACAGCTTCAGATGGAGATATATATCTACAATCATAATATTTTTTAATTTCATCTATAACTCGTGTCTCAGTAGAGTCTTTTGGAGTATTAGTAATTTTCAAATTTGCTCTATCTGGACCTTTGTTTACATATTTAAACAAATACTTGATTGAATTGGATTTGTTGCAATATTCTGTGTTAACATGAGCTTGGTACCTCAGTAGTAGCAATGGGCTATATGGCACAACATTTCTATTGTCAAACTTAATTCCATTTTTAAGAACGAATATTCCATTATCTTGACGTTTGTAACATGAATATCCATTCTCATCAATAGTAGTCAACAATTTAAATTTCTTAGGGTAAAATTTCGAACATCTACCGTTATTCATGCAAGGTGAGGTGAATCGAGCAGCTCCGCATGGACCATGTATCATGTATGTTGTAACTGCCTTTGACAATTTAGGATATAAATATGAAATTACACCATCAATGTCTATTGGAGTTGTTAACTTTTTTTCTCCATCCAACCACAGTAATATGTGGGCATGAGGCAAACCCCTTTTTTGAAATTCCACAGTGTACATACCTATAATAAGATAAAAATTATTTGAAGTATAACAATTAACATGGAATATGAACGAAATTTTTAAATAACAATTAATGTCATCACCTGCATTAACTTTTCCAAAATATTCATCTTTTTTGAAGTAGTTCATCATTTGATCTAATTTCATCTTGAAAACTCTGCAAACTATGTCTGGCCTATCAGCAACACTTAATCCTTTTGATGTGACAAAGTCACGTATTTCAGACCAATTTACTTTGCAGGTAATAGTTATAAATAAATCAGGATATCCAAACATTTTACAAATGGCCATTGCATCTTGGCAATTATTGAACAAGTACCTCATTCCTCCTGTGAATGATGCTGGTAAAACTATACGCTTTCCAACAGCAGAAGAATTTGTTTCTCCTCGATTCATTGCTTCTTGTACACTGTGGAGAATATCATAACGTATTGTTTTTTGATTCCCTCTTATGAACGACAATCTTTGAGCTTCAATCATAGTATATGCATCAACCAAGAATTGTTGAAACAATCGACGTGAATGGACTACATTTCCAAACTCAATGATTCTTTCTTGAATTCTAAAAGCAATAAATTCTCTTAACGATATACGACTTCTTTTACGTTCTTTGCTATTACTTCTACAATTACGTATTGGAATATCTTCTTGATACCCATCCTCTCCAAAGGGGAAAATTAATGGATATTGTAATGGGATGAAGGTTGTATGTGTCTCATGCAATCTAAACAATTGTCCAAAAATTCTTTTCACTATGATATCTCGTCCTACATCCATGTTGCTCATGTCACCTACAATTAACGCTGCTATCTCATCAGTTGTGGGGGTATTGTACACTCTTGGATCTTTGAACCGATGTCTAAATGACCTCAATGCAAAATCTGAATGTACATCAGTATGTACAAAATCTCTCACCCTTCTAAAACTTTTTACCAAAACATTGTTCTCATCAATCATCTTCATAAGATCTTGAATCAACGATTTATCAAACTTCAAGTCTTTTAAATTGGACCTACACAAAATTTAAAGAAATATTTACTTCAAAATGATTTTATAAATGAATTTGGTTAAGATAAAGTAAAGTAATGTAACACTTACTCAAAGTGAGATACTCTGTTTGAGACTTCATTTTGAGTATCATATATGTAAAGTTGTGCGAACTTGGGAGTTGATCCACTCTCAGGGAGTAAGCTTCCAATCCTATGATAATTTTGTCCATGCAGAATAAATTAAGGAGGTCCAAATCCATCATTTACTGAAGACTCAACCTTTCCTCCAATTGAAGTAAATGAAAACATACTATTGTAACTTCTAATATTTTTAAGATAGTGTTGGCTTCTTCTATCTTGACCATTTAATAACTCTAACATCAATTTAGGAGGTTGTTGTAGGAAAGGTAGCTGTACTTTTCCTTTTTGGCAACATATAGAAAAATCAACCTTCACGTAAGTCTTTGTTTTAAGAGATCTTTCTTCATACCACACATTGGCCAAACAATATTCACATTGAATATTTGGTTGTCCAAATGAAACAATATCTATTTTTGAAAAATTAAATAAGCTTATATATTAGCTTGACATAAATGTATTTAATTTGTATACAGAAGTTACAGTGTTAGAGACATGCACCTTCCTTTTCAGCTTTTGAATACAATTGGGAAGTGTAAACCTCTATGCTTTCATCTGAACACAAAACACAGTACAACAAATTTTTTAAACAATTAAATAAATTAAAATTAACATTTAAAAATTAATTATTACCATTATCTGCTTCATTTTGCACATCTTCAAAATTCAAGCTCTTAGTCACTGATTGCAGGATTCCAACACTGTATGTACTGGACCTCTTATCTAAGTTTATTGTGTTATTACTTATACTTCCTCGATTAAAATTACCTGTACAAAATATGTTCAAAAGTGGGATTAAGTATTAAAACGATTTGTAACTACCAATAGTAATATCAATTTGCATTGACTTTTTGTCATCTTAAATAAAACATATTTATATATTCATTTAAACGCTTTGAATTTATCCAATTGAAGGAATAAATGTATCAACATCATTCATTGTTTAAATTTATATTTGTAGAACCTCTTCCAGGGTGATATTTTTGGCGCAACGCAGCAATTAAGTTTTTTTATTTCCTCTTGCATCTTTTGCAACATCTGTATTAATATAAACAAAAGAATATGTTTCTATATTAGTATATGTTTAACTCCGTACTAACATTATAAATTGTAATCAACCTAAGTGAGCGAGACGTTATTAGCTCACCATGAAACTGTTCTATAAGACTAATTTGTGCATTAATAATTGTTCCAATTGATGCTAACACTTTTGTAGTTGAATGCATGGTGTTGAATTCTTTGTTAGGAGTCAAGTTTTCAGAGACTGGATAATCTGTGTCTATAATAACAGATGATTGACAACAAAATTGCTGACTTGAGTTGCCAGCAGATTGACCTAAAACTAATAATTAAAATCAGTAATATAATTAGTAAACAATGCATTAATTAGTAAACAATGCATTGTAAGAACATAATGTAATTAACAAACCTAATACGTAATTACATTGAAAAAAATAATTTAAACAATTCAATCAATTCATTTCTAACAATGATAATTTTAAATGTAATTGTAATATAGCAATAGGTATAGTACCTTGTCTTTTGATATTTATATTGCGCAATTCATATGAAATATTTTTTCTTTTTCTTGTGCCACAGTTTGCATCATCAAGATCCAAAACTAAAACAAAAGTAATTAGAAGAATTAAATTTACCATCACTTGTCTCAGATAAGGATATTGTTTTCTGATTTTGATGTACTGATTGTGTTGTTCTTCCATTTGTGTCATTTTCATGATAACAAACTAAAAACAATAAATTAGAAAATAAATTAAAAACTGTATAGTAAGATATGAAATTTTAACTAAAACAAAACATAAAATTTAGCTCACCATTGCTTATCTCAATTAAGGGTTCTCTGTTAGGCATGACATGTTCTGCAACTAACAACAGATTGTATAATACATATATGTAAATATTAAATAAGATACCATAGATTCAATTTAAGCTCAAATACTTATATCAGTTAATGGTATTCCATTTGGAATGACATGTATTTGAAATAACAATAAATCGAAAAATTATAATGCTATAATTTTAAAAAATGGATTTATTGGGTGGAAAAAGAAAAAAAATCATATAGAATGTTTCTAGTATATGGTATCATAAAATATTTTTTCATTGTTTTGGCTAAGATATAGTATTTACGACTAAGAACTACACCGATCTAAATGTTCACAAAGAAAATCAAGACCATAGATAACTCAAGGAACCTAAATATAAATATAGATGTTTTACCTGATACATTAATGTTTGTCTGAGAACAGGCAACAATTCTGTTTCTTGTAGAAACCTTTCTCTTGAGTTCCTCCATAAGTTTAGAAAGTATTGTGCTCAGAATAAACTACTTTCAGGGATATAAATGTTGTTTTGTTATAATAATTTAGTGTGTAGACTATCTTTCTTTTACCGCCAATTTTTTGGATACATTTGGAGGAATATTTAGTTATGTGTCCTTACTTTTGACATAATACACTTAATAAAAATACTTATGGGATTAGTGACTATGCACCATATATATGTCAAAGAAAAAGTTAAAAACTTTTGAAACTTAAAAAGTAAATAACTTTTAAAAGTATATCAAGTTAAAAAAAAATATGAATTATACATTTAATTGAGTGTAACTAATACCAAAAACTAAATATAATGTCTAATTCATGATCGATTAATAAAAAAAAGCTAGACATGGTTTTAATGTGGTTTAAATATAACTAAATTTAATTGTTCAAAATTGTTAAATATAAAAAGGTACCTTTCACCAGCGATAGCAGTTGTACTCTTATCCATGCTTTTGTGTAATAATGAGACCAATTTGAAATATACCCTAATTAAAAAATTATAATAAGAACAATAAACTGGATTAGCAATTTCAGTAGTATCAATGTTCTATCATGACAGGTCATGCAATGCATGAAAGGAAGTCGATATCCAAAATGGGAACTTAACTTTTAAACTGTGCAACAAATTCGCTTTTCTATTGCAAAGAACGTGTTTCTATTTTAAGCATTGCCTTTAATGAAATTCTTGTTTGACCTTAGAAAGAGTCCACCTACAGGGAAATATACTTGTCAGTTTGTATACATAACAGATTTAAACTGTCAAAAAGATGAAACAGAAGCACAACAATTTAAACATTGATAGCACTATCTGAGAAAAGGAGTATACAAAAAAATGGAAACTTTACGTAGGTGTGTTTAACAAAAAAAACAGAAGAACCCTTCCAAGAATACCTAAAATTTGTATACTACCTACAAAAGTTCCCCTTTTACATACACTGTCGGTTTCCATAAATGCGCATTGGTAGCCTGTAGTGCCTAATTTCAGAAAAAGATGAATGATTTTAACCTTAAATCTGTGAACTAAATGCATATAAAAAAGGAAACTTTCATCAAAATCTGTGCGCAAAATGAACAAATATCTAAAAAAAATTTCATTCCCGCTCCCATGCATACTATGTTCTTATGTTGTAGAGCTGATGGATACTAAGAATAAAGAAATAAGAAAGTAGAAAAAAAAAACCATAAAACCCACCGGATCCTACTAAACTGCAGAAAAGAAGTAAGCCAATCTGAAACAAAGAAGGGAAGCATAGAGATTTGCAACTAAAGTTGTTTCTCTGATGGAAAAAAACATCACTTTGCTTTGAATATGGAAATAAGAAAGTAGGAATAAAAACCCTAAACCCACCGGATTCTGCTAAAATGGAGTAAAGAAGTAAGAGAACATGAAACAAAAAATGGAACCACAGACATTTGGAACTAAATCTATTTCTCTGCTGGAAAAAATATTACTTTGCTTTGAGCATGCAAATAAGAAAGTAGGCATTTAGCTCTAAACCCACCGGATTCTGCTAAAATGAAGTAAAGAAGTAAGCGAACATGAAACAAAAAATGGAAGCAGAGAGGTTTGGAACTAAATCTATTCATCTGCTGGAAAAAGTATCACTTTGCTTTGAGCATGGAAATTCCAATAGATGAAAAGTGGAAAATGATTTAGAAAGTAAGGTTAAGAGATCCAGTGTTGCTTTGAGCATGGAAATTCCAATAGGTGAAAAGTGGAAAATGATTTAGGAAGGTTAAGAGATCCAGTGGTTTCTTTCTTCTTCCAGAAAGATACAATCTTCCAGAAAGGTACAATAATGTCTAACTTTTTTATTTATTACCCTTATTTGAAATTAAATAAGTTTAAATTTTTGTTTTATTCTAAATTGAAAATATTTGTGAAATTTGTAGATTCAACTCTTACTCGTTTTATATTATTATAATTAATAATTAATAATTATAATTATTATTAATATTATATTATTACTATTATTATTCTTGAGTTAACCATTATATTATTATTATATTATTATATTTCAGATAATTAGTTAAAATAAAATTAAAAAGTAATTTGTCATGGTAATTAAAATTTTATAGACAAGATTTATATTGTATTCAAAATTTCATAAATAGTAGATAAATTCAAGATTTAAAACCTAGATATACATAGACAATTTATTATATTTAATTACTTTAACAATTGTAATTATAATTATAATTATAATTATAATTATAATTATAATTATAATTAGAATTAGATTTGAATTAGAATTAGAATTAGAATTACTATAATTTAGAAAGATCATTGTTAATAAAGAAAAATTGACTTCAAATACTAATAATTCAAATAAAATATAGTAGATTGCAATTTCAATAGTACAGGAATAAAAAAAAAAAAAAAGAACTAACTATTTGTGTGCATAACTTTTACATTACAATAATTACAATAATCTACTAATTTGAGATTTCCATAAAAATGACTTATGTATATTCTAATGTTGGCCACCAACTTCATCATGTAGCTATGTCTCCCAGAATATGTTGCAATAATTTCTGCAATTAAAAAAAGTAATTTATGTAAAAAGTATAATACACTACATTATATAAGCACAATTAAAGTAAAACTGATAAATGGAAATGTGTGTTTCTTAACAGAAACATGCCTTAGGTGAAACACATATTAAATTATGCGACACCTTGTTTGATATAAAATGAAATCAAATATGAAAAATAGTGACAAATGATCAAATCTATAAACAATACATAGAAACCATATTAATATAGTCACATTGTAGTCATACAAACAAAAATAAATATAAATATTAAAATCCATATGCCAAAAGTCAAAATATATGTCCAAACACGACAAACAATCAAACAATTTACTAAACAATATAACCACAATCACCATTCAACAATATTAAGACAAAATGACTAACAGATAAAAAATAAAGAAAGTTTTATGAGTTCAATGTACTGGGAAGTGTTATAGCGTTAAGCATATTTAACAATGCCAACACATTATAAACATACCAGATAATGAATAAAAATTTGAAGTAATGCATACAACAACTAAAGTAATATAAAATCGGATAAACAAACATAATAACCATAAAATAAACATAAACATTAATAACAACAAATTGTTCTAGTTTCCAACAAAGAGAAACCTTTAAAGATAAGAAATAAAATAAAGATAAGAAATAAAATCCTAAAACTAAACACAAAAAGTAAATAGTATTTCCCTTTCAAAACAATAGAAAGGACTATCCCAAAATATTAAGAAATCTAATCATAGACTTTGTTTAGTCTTTTGTAGTGATTTGTCATGACTGACAAAACCCTAATATTAGAAGAAGGGGACATCATTTGACATTCAAAAATAATTTCATCGTCTTCACGGAAGAAATGAAGACTACAAAATTTTTTCCAGCCCTTGCCAAGCTTGATGTTTATGGTAGGAAACCTTCCTCTTAAGATCCTGCACTGAACCTTGTGTAGTAATCCATGTAGAGTAACTCTTAAAAATCTCGTCTTCCGAAGATATTCCGCAAATTCAGCAGGCAGATCCTTCAACCACATCAAAGTAACTATTGAAGAAAAGGAATTTATGTATATAAACAAAAACATTTAAAACAAAGGATTCTTAAACTCACCAGATAATTTCCATTGATGTTAAAAGAAGTCAACTTCAAATGAAAATGCTCAAAGGGACCATTCATTAGAGGTTCCCTACCTTGAACTTCCTTCAAATACCTATTAACACGATTTTCACAGATCACTCCCATAAATACAGTTATATGGAAACAACTTTGACCAACGTAACAGAAGAGTATAGAGTGGTCGGCTTTAAAGCCATAAAAGGCACTCAAAGTCGCCCAACCATCCACAATTTTTGGAGACACGATATCCTGCATGCACATTCCCTGAACTATCTGCAAGGGTCCACTCCCTAGCAAGTTCTCCTTGACACTTAATCGCGAATGCACGATCAACATAAACATTCTATCCATAATCAAAAATAAAAAGAAGTAAACACAAAATATAGGTATTGTAGAAAATAAACATAAACATAAAAGTACATACTTCCCCACGGATATGCATTGATGAAAAAAGACCTCGTAAGTCAAGTTGACGAATTTCTTCAGCAGAATAACCCATCAAAGTGAATAATAGATAGTGAAGGATGAAGGAAGAAGGCAACAGTAATATAGAAAAGAAGAGTGAAGAAAAGATTTTGATTCTGAGTAATAAAAATCCAAGTACTTATAGCCAAATATCAGTCGTGACCCTTCGATATCCATTGTTTCAAACAATATGTCTTTTCACTTCTAGAACATTATTAAATAATATGAAATGGAATATAGAATTAATAATCAATCAATAAAAATAATAAATAAGAAAATAGTTAATTATGAATAAAAGATAAAATGAGTATTTTGACAATAAAGGATAAAGTGAGTATTTTATGACCTTTCCATTTTCCAATGCCCTTTACAATAGGGTTTTAATCCACACTTTATTCTTATTTAAGATTATTTAGTATTATATTAATATAAAAAAGAAAACAATTAACATTAAACTAAAATAAACGATAAGAATTAATAATTCCTAATTAGTAATTTAATAATTTTTAATAAAAGATATAGGTTTTTAATTTTTACCTACTGATAGCATTCCTATGAGCTCTTCTTTGGATTTTGGAGTTCCTTGGTGATGATGGATGCGGAAGCTTATGGAGGAGGTGAGCAAGGCCTTCCTAGGAAGCATGGGTGCCTTGAAGGTGCATGAAGAGTGAGGAAATGGAGAGGTTTGGCCAGCCCCTTTGGTAGTGATGAATTGAAGACTAAAACCTAAGTGTTAGGCAAGGAGTAGTGTATGGCACAATTTTGGCAGCATAACAATACTCTATTTAATCTTGAAAATACATGAGGTAGGCCTCCTTATTTATAGATTTAGGAGCCTTGGTGAGCAAGCTTAAAGGGTAGGGATGTAAATACAAAAAGTGGGGGCTGCCTAGGGTATTGACTTTAGTCAAACCACACCATCATCCTAATATTTTAGAAGATAGGTAAAAAATGCAACATTTGATAGTACACCCCTCCTTCTTTTGCTAAAGGCACCTATTTGCTAGCACACCCCTCCTTTTATTGCTAAGGGCACCTTTTTGATAGCACACCCCTAAGTGAGCAAGTTTTGCTTTCTACACTACACTAATCTACTAAGCTACCCCTAATGGGCCTCCAAGTAGCATGTACAAGGTTTTCTCCCTCCCATCCGTGGCTTGACTCATTTGGGCGTGAATATGCTTGGCCATGGACCTTGTGTTGGGCCTGAACTTGGGTTGGAGCTTGGGCCTCTTCCATCATCCCCTCCTTCTTGAGAGGATCTGTCCTCAGATCTACAGGGTTGATCTCGAACAACAGCCTTATTCTTGCTTTGAAAACTATGCTTGTCCTCCAGGATCAAATATTAACCTACAATAAACATCAAAGAAAAGTGAGATAAGAAAATTAAGACTAGTGTATTCAAATAAAATAGTAAGGAAATAAGCCCCTTTGCTATTTTTATAAAAGTTTTGTTGGAAAGAAATAGGGCCCTTTACAAAAATATTTTTGCTTCCTTTGTGTTGTTCATTGCCCAAGATAAGCATCAACATCACAAAGTGTTGTTTTTGTCATTTTTGAAAATAAGAGTAAGCATCATGATTCAAAGGAAAAGGAGAGTTAAAATTATTGCAATCCCCCTTTAAGGATTCTTTTCCCACTATGCTTGTAGGAGGTGTTGTAAGATACTCTTCATTCTTTCTAGATTCCTCTTCTTCTTTTTCAAACAACCCCTCACTTGGCTTTTCTGTGGAGGAAAGGTTTATATCTATATCTGGTTCAGCTCCAGACACAGATTTATCTTCAAGCATATTCTCACAAGGGTTTTCTGTGGAAGAAGAATTTAAGTCAATGCCTGGTTCAACTCCAAACAAAGGATTTTCCTTTAATTCTTTTTTCTTTTTCTCATTTTCTCTTTTTATTTTCATTTGTACTTGGTCCTTTACCACTTGTGAAGGTGTTAAAGGATAGAGTACAAACTTTTTCTCCCTATGGATAAAGTTATCTCGTTGGTAAGACCATTATGATGTTTAAATAAAATATAAAATATTAAAACACATACCAGACTTTCAAGACCACCATCAGAAAATCTTTGGATAATACTCTCATCAATACAAATTTTTTTGACACGGAATGATTGGTCAAAGGTTGTGTTATATTGATGTTTAACACAACCAACTTTAAACAGCACAACTTTGTCTATCAAAAGACAAAATTTTTTTGGTAGTACACCATAGGCAGAGTTCTAAAAATAAACAAATATATATATATATATATATATATATATATATATATATATATATATATATATATATAAATTTATAGACAAATCCTTTGTTATATACATCAATAGACATATGCACTATTGAAAAATTACCTTCTCATGACTTTCAAATAATTCCGCACAAGATTTATTGATCAATGTAGTTGCGTCCCTGTCAAAAAGAACAAAAGTGGTGGAGTCTGTCTCATCCATTACTTTCACCTTCAGCTTATACCTGAAAAATAAAATTAAAAAAATAGATTAACAAATAAAATATAATATATAATATATAATATATAATATAATCTTTACATGTTTGTTTAGGGCGTTTATTAAGAATACCTTGATTGAACTTTCATAACATATTTGTTACACTTCTCACAAAAAAACATTTTGGAATCCGGGTCGGCTTTATTGCATAAGCAAGCCGTGTACCACCATTCATCATCATGTACAATATGTTTTATAGTAGCTAAAACAACAAAAGTGCTTTCCTGAAAAACATAAAAACTTAGAACTTAAAGCATACATAATCAATTTATATAAATTGGTAAAAAAACAATAGTGATACCTCCTTGCAATCTTTTAAGCCTTGAATAGTGTTTCTTGGAATCAAGTGGATAAACTCATCATCAACATTCTGTTTTCCAGACTCACACAACTGACTCAGACCTTGAGTAGGAGAATCTGTATTTTCCATCATCCTACACATGTTAAATTTGTGGTTAAAAGTTGTCATAAGTTTCAAGTATAGAATGACAAATTACATATTAAAGTAACCTTTTTTTAAGTTCGGTTGCCTCTTTAAACTGTATGTTATACACTATTTTCGTACATTCCTTGCAGTTTTGTAAACAAACCTAGTCTACAATAAAAATAAAATGAATTATGTTATTATATTATAAAAAACAAATCTAAATAAAATAATCAAAAAATAAGTTACAGTTTCATGAGATAACATACACTGGAAAATCTTAACTTTAGCTAATTGCACATTGATGACCACATTTTGTAACTCACCACTTGACAAAAATGCATTGAGCTCATCAACATAATTGCCAAATAACGTACACTCCATGCGCAAGCTGTTGCAAGTTAAAATTACAATTGTAACAAAACACATTTTCGATTACTTCTAGTAAAAAATATTGGCTTACCCATCAGCTTCGATAGAAATCACATTTAACTTAGTTGATGAGTCTGTTTTATTAATCTCCCTCTCAGTGCCAACACCGGTCAGTAAACCAATTACATCTGGAATAACAAAATTATGTAAGCACATATGGAAAGAAACATATTCAACCAAGACCATAATAACTAAACTTACCAACTAAATAATCATTATCAAAACCAGGAGCTCTTATGACAGACATTGGAGTGTACTGAGGTATTGCACATGATACCAGATCATTACCTACACAACTTACTTTAGTTCCAAATTGGAAGTTAATTTTGTACTTGTGATGGGTTGTTCTATAACTTCCTGAATTAGTTGCCACACTAAAGTAATTGAAGGAATAAATCTTATCCTCAAAAATATGATTCTGGAATCTATAAATTAGTGTTTTCCTAACAGAAACATGAATTCTATCACCCTGAAAGAGAACATTCAAGATTAACCATGGTTAGAATAATTGATATTGTTAATATTTACTGTAAAACTATAAGGGAAAGGAAATGATAAAATAGTTCACCTCCTTATCTTGAATCACCATTTCCATTGAGAATGGAAACTTGCTTTTTTTGAAGTCCGACACAAACCATAATCGAATAACTCTTGCTATCAGAATCCAATTTTCATTTTCTGGATTCACATCTTTGACTGAATTTGTGTTTTGTCTTGACAAAGACATTGTAAGACTGACTTTTTAAGGCCAATGCAGAGTGCAAGTGTTGTTGCTAAATGTGATTGCAAAGAACATACCAGGTATCTATTTATATAGAAGATGCGGTACTTATTTATTTTTAAAAAGTAGGAATTAATAATAAAATTAAAATATTAGAAAGAGCAACATGCAGGGAAATATTATATACTTCTCAGGTTGTATTTGTAAGAGACTTTAACAGACATCTATCTATAAACAATTAAACAATCATAAACCCTAAACCCTAAACCCTAAATCCAACCAATATCTTTTAGACTGTGGAAACAATTTTGCTTTTCCACAACAGAGAACATAGTTCCACTTTAAGCATTACCATTAATGAAATTGTTGTTTGACTTTAGAAAGAGAAACATGCAGCGAAATATACTTGTTAGGTTGTATACAAAAGAAACTTTGACAGCAATCTATCTATAAAATATTGTTTTGCAGAATTGCAAAAGAGTCTTCTGCTTGAAAAAAAAAGGAACCCTTACTTTGGAAACCTATATGCAGATTGCAAGAATACAAACTTTACCTAATGAATTGCCTTTTCAAACGACGAATCAAGGACAAACATGATGACTACAAAGTGTGCAGAAAGTAAGGATGATGAAAAAGGAAAAATCTGATAAATATGCACAAAAAGATTTAAAACAATTTGGGAAAAAATGAAATGCTAAGCAAGACATTTTGAATCAAACATAAAGAAAAGGTAATGTAGTGTTTCGAAATGTTAAAACCCTAACACAATACATAATAATGACTCTGAAAACATATCAAACAACAAAATCAGAAATCGCAAAGTTCTTACCAATTTCATGTAATAATGCAGTGTTGCTTTCCCATGCGTACAAAAGAAGGGAAAAATCTCACCTTGGTAGTTGATATATCGTGGATTCAGTTTGACAAACATGAAAATGAAGGTAAACCTATGAAAGTAGTGGTGGCTGAGGCAGTGCAAATATGCGAAACAAAAAACGGAGATCCATATTCATCAGGAAAGGTAATTAGGTGTAGGTTTAGATACAGTAGAAAATGGCACATATCACAGAGTAAGGACTCTGAAAGACAACACAATAGCAAATCCCTAAGAAGACATGGAAGTAAATGCATATTTTAAGAAAGATTATTATTCTATGGAAAAATATAAGTTCCCTTCAATTCAATGTTGATGGAATTAAAAAAATACATTGATTTGACCTACATCTACAGACCAAGTACATCTACAGACCAACTACTCCATTTTTTCTGATCAAGTAGTCCATTTTCTTTATCGAGAAAGTTCCCCACACAAAAATACAATCTTTTGTACTTGAATTCATTTTCAAGACTAATGTTCTTATGTTTATATTCATATTGATGTAATATTATTATTATTATTATTATTATTATTATATTACTATACTTAATTTTTCTTTGTTTCAAAAAATAAACCTTGTTCTTTTCAAAGTTGTTAAATAATTATTTATGTTATTTAACATTTTTTTAATTTGTCCTATTTTTTATTAAAATATATAAATTATAAATGTTTATGGAATCTTTTCTATTTGTATTTAAATTTTAAGATTACTGTTATTTTCTTGATATTAATGTAATTTAATTATAGTTGATTTTTCATTATTTCAAAAAGTGCAACCTTGCTTTTTTAAAGTTGTTAAACAATTTTTTTATGCTATTTAAGATGAATAAAAGGAGCTTATTTGCATGGAAATAAAGGAAATAGCATGGAAATAAAGGAAATAGCATCCTACAAATGAAAATAGTTTATATTATTAAATAATAATATAAACAATAAACAATAATGAAATAAACATCAATGGAGAATTCTTGAAGAATGCAAATGGCAATGACAGAGTGCATGGGAAATGAAAAATTAAACAATTGGTGATGAGTGAAGGAAGATTATTGAAATGGGTGAAGGATGTGATGATTTTAAGAATATTTAAAATTATTTTTAATGGAGTAAATTGTAAAATTCCAAAATTTACCCTTATATATAAAGAAAATACTTACATTAATTTATTCTATATTTTAAATAAATTTTAATTAACACTCTCAGAAGTCATTAAATTCATTAAATTATTTTTAAATAATATAATATAATATCATTACTATCTTAATATTTCTATTTTAAAATAATGTATATAATTAATTTTCATAAAAAAAACCCAAAAATCATTTGTATCACTAATAATATTAATAATAATATTTTTAAAAAAACATATTCACATATGTAATTTAAATTTAAAATAAAAACTTATATTTCATCAAATTTCCAATATTCATCTAACAATATTAAACCTGCAATTTTCTTCTCTTAACTTTTTTGTTTTTATTAATTGCTAAATGCTAAGTCCACGTAAAATGTAAGAAATAAAATATAAGATTAAAACTTTTATATTTCCATTCTGTCAAAATATTAATTTTAAATATAAAAGTTATTTTTTTTAAAGAAAATTAAATGTTCCAAAAAGAATTTTGTAAACAAAACAATTAAAAAATTAAAAAATATAGGAATAATTTTAAGTCTTGCGGGCAGCCAATTTCCTCTTCTCCCGCAAATCAGCGCCTTTAGTCCTTCACAATTGAATTGAAACAACCGTGAATTTTCATTACAAACCAAGGTCTTTCAAACCATATAAGTTTTGTCCAAACACTGGACATTCAATAAAAGCTACATAACAAATACAATGAAATAAACCAACAAAAAGCAACACAAAAAAGTTCTCCGCCTTATCTAACATAATTAAACATTTGTCATCAGCAACAAAACCCTTATATGAAAAGAAGGATTCCTGCTATCGCCTTCAAAAATAATTTTGTCGTCTTTACGAAAAGAATGAAGACAACCAAAAAGCTTCCAGCCGCTACCAAGCTCAATGGTTCTATAAGGCCACCTTCCTCTTAAAACCTTGCATTCGACCTCTTTCAGTAGTCCATACAGTATAACCGTTCTGTATCTACCTTTGCGAAGATATTCAACAAATGGAGCAGGTATATCCTTCAACAAAATCCGAATAATAATTAAATATAAGGCATAAAATTTTACTAAAAATGAATGGTAAACTCATCAGAGAACTTGCATTGACGTTTAGCTGAGACAACTTCTTGGAAAAATGGTGAAAAGGACCAATGGTCAGCGGTTCCCTACCTTCGACTTCATACAAATAACGATTTAGATCACTTTTAGAAACATCTTCCATATAAACAGTTATATGTAAAGCGTTTTGACCAATGTAACGAAATAACATATTGTGGACCTCTTGGAAGCCATAAAAATCACTCAAACTCCACCATCCTTTAAAAATTTCTGGAGACAATAAATCTTGGTTATAACTCACTCTATGTACATTCCCTGCATTATCTGCAAGGGTCCACTCATCACCGAGTTCTTTTTGAAACTCTATCGCAAATGCACGATTAACACACCCTAACTATAATTTTTTAAATAAAGAATAAAAGTCAGCAACTGTAGAAATTGTGTAAAAATACAAATTTAACAAAATAAAATAATAAAAGAATAGAAATTGAATAGAATGCATACCTCACCGAGGATGTTCATGTAATAAAACAGACCTCATGTGTCAAGTGTAAGAATTTCTTCAGCGATGAGCGCCATGAAAGTGAATAATAGAACACCAGCAATAAGAAAATAAGAAAGAGAGTATCAGTCAAGACTATCAATAAGAAAGAAAGTAAGAAAGCAAGAAAGAAATGTCACCTTATTTATTTATTTATATTGAACTATCAATCAGGACTCGTGGTGTTTCGTGTGCCTCAAACAACATGTTCGTTTAGTTGAAAGAGTATTTATTAATTAAATTAAATGAAATCATTAAATAAAGATGAAAAGAAATACATAATTAAATAATTAATGGTCTGATAATGATTACTTCCTACACTAAATATATATCTAATAAATGTGCATTGGAAAAAAAATGAATATGTTCAAACCCCAATAGTTTAATGCTGTGATAAATAATTAAAGTAAAGAAATCAAGATATATTCAGATATACAGATTATCAACATGTCAATGTAGATTTCTTGGAGAATGCAAACGGCGAAGTCAGAATTCATCGAAAATGAAGAAATAAATAAATGCAAATATGTTGAAATGATTACTTCCCGTACTAAATATGTAATAAATGTGCATTGAAAAAAAAAATGAATGGCGAAGTCAGAGTGCATCAAAAATGAAAAAATAAATAAATGCAAATATGTTGAAATGATTACTTCCTGTACTAAGTATCTAACAAATGTGCATTGGAAAAAAAATGAATATGTTGATAGTTTAATGCTATGATAAATAATTAAAGTAAAGAAATCAAGATATCAAGATATATTCAGATACAGATTATCAAGATGTCAATGTAGATTTCTTGGAGAATGCAAATGGCGAAGTCAGTTCATCGAAAATGAAAAGATAAATAAATGCAAATATGTTGAAATGATTACTTCTTGTACTAAATATCTAATAAATGTGCATTGAAAAAAATATGAATATGTTTAAACATTATCAAGATGTCAATGTAGATTTCTTGGAGAATGCAAACGGCGAAGTCAGAGTTCATCGAAAATGAAAAGATAAATAAATGCAAATATGTTGAAATGATTACTTCCTGTACTAAATATGTAATAAATGTGCATTGAAAAAAATATGAATATGTTGAAAGCAGTGTATAATAAAGAATTCAAAATGGCCATAGTATAAAGAAATACTAAAATAAGTAATAATTTTGAAATTTTTTGGAACCCGAATAGTTTAATGCTATGATAATGATTACTTGCTGACCAAATATGTAAGAAAATCCGCTTTGCTGCACCAAAAAACTCAGATATTCAGATTAGGAATAATAATGCAAAAAAAAAAATACCAAAGAAACAAAATCAACAATCAGAGCTGAATATGAAATGAATCAACAAATGCAATGAGAAGAATCCGAAAACAGAATGACATCAATATGAAAGGCATAGAATAATGGAATGAGAATAACACACTTTTAAGAATTGAATGAGAAGAAGATACCAAACATTAAACAAAGACATGAACCAAAGACACAAAATCAACAATCAGAGCCGAAAATCTAAAGAACTGCATGACTTGGAAAAAAAAAAGTAACAAACACATAACTAAAAATATATAAAGAAATGGGGTTAAGAATTAAAAATAACATAAAATCTTGAAAACAATGTAGCTATCTCACTTTTGATTCTCGTCATTGTTCAATTCGCTTCTCAGACATTTTACTTCAGATCCAACTTTGCGAGTTCTGATTCAAAAAATTTAAAGCACATGAACAAAAAAAATAAATGCAAATACCTGTTGTTTCAAAAGCTTAAAAATGTTCAGAGTTTTCTTAAGAACAGTGAAGAAGAACAAACACAAATAAAAAAAAACATCATAATAACGCGAAAAAAAAAAACAAACATTAAACAAATACATTAACCAAAGAAAAAAAATCAACAATCAGAGTTGAATATGAAATGAATTAACAAATGCAATGAGAAGAATTCGAAAACAGAATGACATCAATATGAAAGGCACAGAATAATGGAATGAGAATAACACACTTTTAAGAATCGAATGAGAAGCAGATACCAAACATTAAACAAAGACATGAACCAAAGACACAAAATCAATAATCAGAGCTGAAAATCTAAAGAACTGCATGACTTGGAAAAAAAAGTAACAAACACATAACTGAAAATATATAAAGAAATGGGGTTAAGAATTAAAAATAACATAAAATCTTGAAAACAATGTAGTTACATCACTTTTGATTCTCGTCATTGTTCAATTTGCTTCTCAGACATTTTACTTCAAATCCAACTTTGCGAGTTTTGATTCAAAAAATTTAAAGCACATGAACAAAAAAAATAAATGCAAATACCTGTTGTTTCAAAAGGTTAAAAATGTTCAGAGTTTTCTTAAGAACAGTGAAGAAGAACAAACACAAATAAATAAAAACATCATAATAACGCGAAAAAAAAAACAAACATTAAACAAAGACATTAACCAAAGAAACAAAATCAACAATCAGAGCTGAATATGAAATGAATCAACAAATGCAATGAGAAGAATTCGAAAATAGAATGACATCAATACGAAAGGCACAGAATAATGGAATGAGAATAACACACTTTTAAGAATCGAATGAGAAGCAGATACCAAACATTAAACAAAGACATGAACCAAAGACACAAAATCAACAATCAGAGCTGAAAATCTAAAGAACTGCATGACTTGGAAAAAAAAGTAACAAACACATAACTGAAAATATATATAAAGAAATGGGGTTAAGAATTAAAAATAACATAAAATCTTGAAAACAATGTAGTTACCTCACTTTTGATTCTCGCCATTGTTCAATTCGCTTCTGAGACATTTTACTTCAGATCCAACTTTGCGAGTTCTGATTCAAAAAATTTAAAGCACATGAACAAAAAAAATAAATGCAAATACCTGTTGTTTCAAAAGCTTAAAAATGTTCAGAGTTTTCTTAAGAACAGTGAAGAAGAACAGACACAAATAAAAAAAAACATCATAATAACGCGAAAAAAAAAACCAAACATTAAACAAAGACATTAACCAAAGAAACAAAATCAACAATCAGAGTTGAATATGAAATGAATCAACAAATGCAATGAGAAGAATCCGAAAAAAGAATGACATCAATATGAAAGGCACAGAATAATGGAATGAGAATAACACAATTTTAAGAATCGAATGAGAAGCAGAAAAAGAAATATTCAGTGCAGTGCAAAATCAATCCCAGAAGAGGAGGTATATGTAGTCCGAAAAAGGCGCCACAATTCATCAAATATCAAATTTGAATTTGAAAAAACGTTACCTTGTTTGTGATTTATGGGTCTTCTAGAAACACAGATGCGGAATAAAAACCCCAATTTAAGCTATTGGGAGAAGAACGAAACCCTAATCCTCCATTCTGAAGACATTGCTTTTGGGCAAACTGCGAACCGTTCAGAAGTTCCATATCAATGACACAGTTGCCAAAACGGTGAAAACGAGTGAAGGAAAAGGAGAGAAGGGAGGGGCGGAAGGCTTGCGATTAGGGTTTCAGAGAAAAGAGATTTTGAGAGAGAGAATGAAGAAAACGGAATGAGAGAGGAAGAAAAGTGACTTTTAAAAAGTGTTACGTGGCATGTTTTGATTGGTCCAGATGTATTATATTGATTGGTAGAATTTTTCCTAACATTAACTGTTTTGAATTTTTTTTTTGAAAAATTTCTGGAGATGACACATGTTTAAACTTTCCTTGAGAGTTCTCTCCATTTGTAATATCTATATAGATTTATATTTTTATTAGAATATCCCTTTTAAACTAATTATGAAAATTGTTTGTTATAATTTAATCAAGTAATTAATTAAATTTACAACTATGAAGTTATAATTGAAATAATTGGTTATTTCATTAAATTAGTCAATTATATAATAGTTTTAGGCAAGTGATGAAAAACCTACTGTTAAAAACCCGCAAATTTTATCAGAATTTTTTAACTTGTTCAACATTTGTTTTCCAAATTTCAAATGCAAAATTTTTTATCGATCAACATGATGAAATAAATAGAAAAATGAGATTTTTGTGTTTAATAAATATTGGAAAAACTATATCTAGTGATGTTTTAAAGCTCTAAAGTTTTTCTTATATATAAACTGACATAAAATGCATCATGGAACATAAACATCTTAACGAAGTTGACACTTTTGTATTTAACAATCATCATACGCATCATGTTAAAAATTATATAAATTTAAAATAGAACAAATTAAAGAAGTAAGCCAATACTGATGTAGAAAGAATGAAGCAAACATAAACATAAACCTGAAAACTCAATAGTTTATATTTGTCAATACACGGTTTCTAAACAAATTTCCATTTCGTTAAGAAGGAATATCCACCATGCATATATATATAGACATACACACACACATGAAAACTCTATAGTAGCCTCCTAGAAAACGCATAATTAAGGAGTTGAACTCTCCCATACATATGATAAACATAAGTTTACTTTTCAAAACCTCTAACTTCAATTTAATATGGTTCATAATACCACATAAATACTTAGCTTGAGGAAGAAAATTATAGTTATTATAAGTATTAGACTGAGTTTTTCATAACAGGGAAAATTGGACTGTTTAAATTAAAAAATATTAGCTTAAGAATATGTGAACATGTTGAATTATGTCTGAAAATGTGTATAATTTAGAATGTATTTACGAATTTCCAAGTTTTGTCAAGTAATTAGTTCCCCATATCTCATAATTTTGGAAATATAAATTTAGTGAACGTGAATTATGGAAAGTTTCACTACTTTTTGTGAGTTAGTATGCAATCTGGTCATTTAAGAATTAGATAGAAGAAACCTTAGATCTTACTTATAAAATTATAAAATAAATAGTATAATTATTTATTATCCATTGCTTATATATATATATATATATATATATATATATATATATATATATATATATATTGTATGTGTGGATATATAGATGTATGTATTATTAGAAACTCATTAAATAAAAACCAATTTTAAAGACATAAAATAATTATTTACTACATTAACTAAATTAAATATTATTTTATGGAATAAAAATTATTGAGTTAAATATTATTTTATGGACTAAAAACTTATTGGTATCTAAAGTAGTTTCTAAATTTATAAATTAGTTTCTAAATTGGTACCTAATTAGTTAATTGGTATCTAATTATCTACCAAAGTTTTAGCTATCAATTTTAGAATCTAAAGTAGTTGGTAACTAATTAGATACCACTTTATAAACTAATTTATAAATTTATAAATAATAGAAACTATTTTAGATGTCAATTTTTTAGTTTTAACATAATATCTAATTTAGTATATATAATGACTAATTAATTTTTGTCTCTAAAATTAATTTTTATTTAATAATTTTTTTGTAATGATAGTTGAGTTAAGACGAAATTATTTCCTCCTCATATATTAAGAGAACTCATTTATCAATACATTTGTACTAATTAAATACTAATTATGGTATTAATGAGTTGGACAAAGTACAATTTGTGGAGGCAAATAATGTCAACTTTGAAATCCTCAATTCAAAACTTCAACCAGAAACCTAAACTCAAATAACTTCCACAAAGAGAAGTGAAGACAAACAAACTAAAAGGACACATGAACTAAATCTCCTGAAAACTAAAAGTCATGAACAACATAAAAAAAGTTTCTTATGCATACTTATAGATGAAAAAGAAAACTACAAGCTCAACAAGGATAAAAAAAAAAGGTTTGTTTATCCCTTAGTTGTCACTTGCATGTCACCATTATTAAGTGAGATAATGTTTCACATTTATATATAACTTATTTATTGTTTCACATCCAGTAAAAGAATACGAATTCATGACGACTTATTATGACACATATTTGTCATAATAAGTAGTGCAGTAACATTTTTGTAATAAACATCAAACTTATTGTGCCAAGTAAAATAAGAAATGACATAATAAGTAATTACTATGTCAGGTTTGTTTGAAACCATCATAATATGTTTCTTACTATGTCAACTTTAATTAAACCCACATAGAAATAAAATTACATTACTACATCTTTCTTTTGAAATTCTTTTGAACATTCAAATATTGTAGGTTCTCCTCCAACTAAGGAGTAGGAAACTAAGACTCAAACCAACCATAGAAGGTCTCATGTAAACCACAAACTCAAATTTGTTCTCTTAAATGGTAAAACATATTTGTATTTGAACAAATTTCGTGAATAAATTTTATGCTCTCATGTGGAACCCTAATTTGATTTCATGCTCTCTAGTGGAACCTTAATATAATTAGGTTCTTAGATTTTGTGAACACTTCATACTCATCGGATTGGGATTCGTCTAAGTCTGACCCCCTCTATAGGAACCATCTTCTCATGCAACTCAAGTACAGTGTGAGGTTGTTTTGTTTTTAGTTCAAATTTGAAATGTATAGGAGGAATGGAGGATATGTATATGTAATGGAGTATGTTGCTTAAGTGTTTGTACTTTGTTTGGTTCCCTAATACACAATATCAAAGTTGTTTGGGAATATATGTGGTTTACTAACTTTATTATGTTACCCTACACTAAAACTAGTTTAATTTTCGTGTTTTTAAATTTTTTTGGTTCAATTTTTTTGTAGTAATAGGAATCAAATGCAAGCTTACTTTGTAGTTCCAATTGATTCAGTGTTTTACAGTTACAATAAGATATTATTGTAGGTTTGGTCAACACTTCGAAACTTTTTCTTTTGAGCAATAAGTTGGAACTTTACCTACATCAAATTGATGCTAAGAAAGTTACAGGTACTTCTTCATTATACTTTTCATTGTCCTAGGTTTTCATTCTTATTCTTTGAAATTATGGCTTTTTGTGAGATGAATATAACATATTTGTCCTGCAAATTACTTTTATTAATTCAATGAAACATAGTGAAATATACAATTAGATTATGACTTTTTTAAAGCTATATTTAATAGTAATAGAAAGTGGCAATGCAAGTTGGTTATGTTTGAATGTTTATTTACATATTTTCTAAAACAAGTACTCAAATTTTGTGTTGTAAGATGCTTTGGTGGAGCAAAACATGCATGTATTGTTCATTCCAAAGGGGCGTGAGGACATATTGGTGGTTGTCATTGGTCGTCTAGAGCATCCTGGACATGTTCATGTTGCAGAACGAGGGGTGGGCATCCGACAGTTCTTTGGTCCTCCACCTCAGTATTATAGTAAATCAAATCTTAGTGAGATTGAGATGGAGTCCCTCAAAGAAGAGATTAGGAAGGAGATTAACAAGGAGGTATGCTCTTAATTGAAGGCATAGTTGCTATTAGATAAGCGAGCAAAGTTAGCATCCATGTCTGATCAGCCTTCTACTGCCCCTCCAGAGCCTTCCCCTATTCGTATAAGTACAAAAGGGAGTTGTGATGCTCCTAAGGATCAAGGGAGGTTGGTCCTATTATCCTTGCAGAATGTGAATTGCACATTGATGATCCCCATGAGTGCTTGATGGACTTAGGTAATCTTTATTTTAATTATATTGTTTGACATATATTTGTTTTAGCCTAATTGTATTATTTGATTTCTTTCAAATATATTATACGGTTTCCTTAGGTAAAATATATACGTTGGGGTCAACCATCCACTACCAGGTAATTGCAGATGATATGATAAGAGTGGTAGTTGTTTATGTTCAAGATGTTTTTACTATCAATCTATACAATTAGATATGTCACCTGAAGTTGTAGACATGACTAAAAACATCTTTTTTTATTGTTCAAGAGATATGTGTTTTATATTCTCACTAGTATTGATATGATATGTATTACTAATACAACTTTGGTTAATGTAAGTAAGCTTCCTATGTTAACTTTTAAGAAGTTTTGATATATTCAATATGTTATTTTGACAATATTTTTTTCAATGTTCAAGGTATTCACATCATCTCTGCATTGAGAAAACAATTGTTTACATATATGGATTCCTTAACCATGTTTCCATTCAGAGTGTTGGGAATAAAGCTAGTGAGGTGCAAATGTATTTAGTAGAGATATTTCAAAATGGAAGCAAAGAGGTGTACTTAGAACCTTCCTTGCATCAGTAAGTATACATTTTATAAATTAATGAACATCTATGTAAAATTTAATTGATACTAGCATTATTTCATCTTATAGGAGTCACTGACAATTGATAGTAATTATTCCTTGAGAATCTCTTGTTGTTCTCTTGCGTTCATTGCACAAGAAAATTAATAATTTTGACAATTAAAAATATACTAGGCACATAAGTTTTATATTACTTTGTTTCCTATGTTATATGATTTTATAATTAATAAAATTTTAATGTATGTAACTATTTATAAAGCTTTGAAAGCTCGTTTAACTTCAACATGTTACTAGAAAGAAACTACAATACATTGCACCAAATGTAACTCATTTGTCTTATTATTATTCAATTACACTATATAAATTATTATATTATAATATTTTTATTTAACTAGTAGTGCTCACATCAACCGGAGAGCTAAGAGCGCAGGTATTATGTGACGAGACATATGCATAAAATCTTATTTGCTAACATTAAGGATTAATGAAAAGAGGTAATATACAATTAACCTAAATATGTTAAATGTTAGTTTCATCTTAAATATTTGATTATGTAGATATTCAAGTATCCATCTTCATTGAAGGAGGAAGTGTTACAAAAGGTTCGAGAGTAATGAACATCATTTCTTTTAAGTATTTATTGTTAATGATCATGTTAAAACTAATTAACAATTTTGTAGGAACTTGAATATATTAACTTTTAGTAAATTTTATAATTATTTATGTGTTATATAGTTAAGATTTTATTTGGAAATATTTGCTTGAGAATCATGTTCATTATGCGCAGGATATGTTATGCAAGCATGAAATGAATATGTCACACATAAAAATTAAATAATACACTTTCTATGATGATTATTGTTAAACCTGTTATAAAAAAGAATTTTTTTATGATTGATTTTTCTTTAACCATAATAGAAAGTAACATATTTAAGGAGGGTTTTATAACAATTAAAATATTATCTATCATAGAAAGTAATACATTCTATGGTTGTTATAATTTTAATCGTCATAGAAATTAACGCCAATATAAGAATAAGAATGTGACATTTTAATATGTTTACTATGACAAATGTTTTAGAATAAAAAAAAAAGTTGACTTTCTATGACAATTGTGCAATCATTATAAAAAATACATATTTTCTATGTCACCTATAACTATGATAAGTCTAAAACTAATATAAAAAAGTTTGTTTTAAGTGTCATAATAAAAAATATCATATGGATTAGTGATCCTATATTAACAAATATTCTATTGTATTCTTTTTACTCTTTTTTAACATAAGTTTTGTAATTTCATCGGTTTAAAACTTAAGGATTGTGTACATTTAAAAAAAAATCTAATCTAGAGTTGTTTGTATAATATGGAGATGGAGATATATATCATTTTGACATAAATCCCTTCATCTTATCAATTTAAAATTGTAAAATTGTGTATCGTTATAAAAATACACAACTTTAAAAGTCAAAAAGTATTAATAGAGTTTAGTTAACACATTAACTCGCAAAATAATTAGTCTTTTAACTTCTAAATTTAAAAATGAACTTATTTAAATTCACAATTAAAACCTCTAAATAACTAAAAGAGTTTTTTTTTTTTTTTTTTAGAAACAAGCCCATGAAACAAACGACTTCATTAGCTAAACAAAAAGTTATAACCATTCTAGCCTTCACATCTATAAATAAATAAAAAATTACAAATAAAAGCAACTTATTAAATGTTCTATTGAAAGTCCCTAAACTATCACCAACTAATAATTATTAACTAATAATTATTTTCTTACCTTTTACAGAAAATAATGTTAGTAAAGTACTAAAATGATAAATTTTTAATTTAAAATGAATTTTGGAACTCCAGTTTTTTCACAAACAAACATCTATTTTCATAGAGATTATAAGTGTGTGAAGTCCAATTCAGTTTTGTTGATGGCTTCAGAAATTGAGAGTGACAGCAATGCGCCATATATGCCATAAATGCTTTCCCATATTTTGGTTGCACTTTTTTGACAGGTTCCAGTGTCCAGTACCTATCAAAGCGCGTCAGATACCTACAGAGTGAAACCCCTTATCCCAGTTTTGGAATAAAAGTACCAAAAAATAGAAATTTTTTATTAAAATATATATAATGAAGCATACATGATTTTATCTCTCTCCATTCTTCCATATTTTTTTTTATTGGCTCATGGGATTAGAAAAGTATCAAACATCTAAATTATTTTATTTATTTTCTTAACTATTTGTAATATGAAATAGAGCGAATATATTTCAAAAAAATTATTAAATAAAAACTAAATTTAAATAGTAAAAATAATTAGTTATTATATTAATTAAATTAAATACTAATTTAGAGATTAAAAAATTATTCATATTTAAAATAATTTCTATAGTTTAGAATCTAAAATATTAGTAATTAAAATTTGAATAGCTAATAGTTATATATCAATTTAAAAACTATTTTATAAATTTTTATTAATAATAAAAATTATTTTAAATATCAATGATTTTTTTTATAAAATGTTTTTAATTTAATTAAATAGTAACTAATTATTTTATTTTTAAAATTAGTTTTATTTAATGAATTTCTTGTAGTGATACAAATATACTGATAATATTTTTTACAAAATATTTATAATATTAATAAGATATAAAATATATTACTGTAGAACGTAAAAATAGTTTTTATTTTTTATATTTATTTTGTAGTAATATTTTAAGTGAATATTTTTTCTAAATAAAATTTATTATAATAATGATAATTATTTCAATAAGTCGATAATTTTTATAAAAAAAGATAAATTATCAGTCATTAATTATCAATATCTTATCTTATTTGTGAAATAACCTAGTTATTCTCTATCAAATAAATAATAGTCTATTGGTATATGAAAAACTAATATTATTTGATAACAAATATAATATTTATAGCATTTAAAAACAGTATTAAAAATTATATTAAAATATTTTATCTAACAATAAAAGGAAATTTAATTATTAATAGAAATAAAAACTAATTTTAATGACAAAAAATAATTAATTATTATATTGATTAAATTAAATATTATTTTAAATAAATTAAAAAATTATTAATATTTAAAATAATTTTTATTTTTAATAAAAAATATAAATTAATATCTAATCAACTATCAAAATTTCAACTATCAATTATTATAGATTATAAAGTTGGTAATTAAATTCTTGATAACAAATTAAATATCAATTTAAAAATTAGTTTATAAATTTTTATTAATAATAGAAAGTATTCTACATAACCAATAATTTTTTAGTTTATAAAATAATATTAACTTAATTAATATAATAATTAATTATTTTTACCTTTAAAATTAATTTTTATTTAATAATTTTTTTAGTAGTGTATATTTGCTTTAAAAATAAAATAAATAAATTTTTGAAATGCGAATGAAAAATAAAAATTTCCTAAAACAATAAAAAATAATGCCTGAATATTATTGAATCTAAAATTAGACCTCACTAATTAAAAATAATTTTTTAAGATTATAATATTATATATGTTAAAAAATCAAACAAATTTTTTTTAAAATATCATAAAAATATTTAAAATAATAATAATAATAATAATAATTTTTTTTATTGATACTAATAATATAAGACTTATATATACACATATTATAACCTTCAAACAGATGTATACTAACTAACAATACCTATAAAAACGAATATAAATAGTACAAATAAATATAAAAAATAAAAGTAACAATACATTGATATTTTAAAATAATTAATCATACTAACGCCAAATGTAAAACAGTATAAAAAGAAAAAAAAAAGCATAATAAAAGAAAACATAATTTGTGCCAGTATATTAAAATTACATCACGTTGATAAAAAAAAAATGTAAAATCTTATACTATTTTATTTTTTATTGGTGTATAATGGAGATACTAATACCTATTACTGAGCCTGTGTTTCTCCTAACAATAACAATAATTTGTTAATATAATAAAAATATTTTATAGTATAATAAACATTAATATATATATATATATATATATATATATATTTATCCCTCATGGCACGGGGACCAAGTGTAGTTGTTGATAGAAAAGTCCATAGTCAAAGCTATTTTATTTACTTTTATTTGCTATTTATACTTTTGAACAGCTGCTTCTCTTTGACGCAAATTTGTTGCTATTCACACAAACACATTTATTTATTTTTATTTCTTTATTTCTTTACTTATTTTCCATGATGAAATTATTGTATTACCTTCTGGGCAACATCCCAATCTATGTAATTTTCCTACAAAAAGTACCATACGTACTTTTAAAAACATTAGGAGATTCACAAGTACAAATTCAAAGCAGACAAGTTTCAACAATTTATTATCTTAATAAATATTAAATAAGTTATACTTCAAAAAAGTAAGAAGAAGAAGCTGTGCTTATTTATTATTAGGTTTTGTCATGACCAATATATATCTTTAGAATCAAATTTAAAGACTGATATCAGTATTTTTTTACAACTTATATAAGTGGAAAAGATTTTTAAAAGTAACTAAACCCTAAAAAAAATAATTAAATAAAAATTAATTATGAAAAAATAAAAAATAAAAAATAATTAATTACTATATTAACTAAATTAAATATTATTTGAGACTAAAAAAATTATTAATATTTAAAGTAGTTTTTATTATTAATAAAATTTATAAATTAGTTTCTAAATTAATATCTAATTAGCTATCAAAATTTTAATTATCTATTTTATCTAATTAGATATCAATTTCGAAACTAATTTATAAATTTTATTAATAATAGAAATTATTTTAAATATTATTATTTGTTAAATTTATAAAATAGATAATTAAAACTAGTTAGAAACTATTTAGAAATTAATTTAAAAATTAATTAATTTTTTTATTAATAGAAATTAATTTAGATATCAATTATTTTTTTAGTCTCTAAAGCAAAGCAATATATAATTTAGTCAATATAGTGATTAATTATTTTTTAACTTTGAAATTGATTATTATTTAATAATTATTTTTAATGAAAAAATTAGTTTAAGCTCAAAATTAGTTGATAGTTGAAAAAGATAATTGGTAATTACTAATCGAGAGTTCATAAGATCACTTATTGAATAACACATTTACATACTTTTTTTATTGATAAACATATTCTTTAGATAATTTTGATTTTAGTTTTTGAATTAAGTTTAAACTCTTATAAGAAAAATTGTTCAGGATGAGTTATTTAAAATTATATTTTTATGTTTCAATTTTTTTCGTATATGCTTTTTGTACTATTGGAATAATTATCTATTATTATAAGAAAATATCTTAACTGAAAATAATAAGAAATAGAATAAATATATTATATTATCATAAAAAAATCAATTTCTTAAAAGTATAATATGAAAAAAATAACTGTAAATATTGTAATTATTAAAATAAACCATGTAATATAAAAGTTAAAAAAATGAAAAAAGAAAGACTTTATTGTTAATTAAAAGATGAAGAAGAAAAAATAAACTTACCTTATGTATAAACTTACATTTTGCTTCATGAATGAATCAAATACAGATTTCATGAGTAGAAATATGAGTAGACATAAAACTTTTAACTACTACACCAACCAGCAAGAAAAAATTAGAAAAAAAATATATTCCATAAACAATGAAAGAAAGCATTGACGGAAAATGAGGCATGAAAAAGCAGCCAGTGTGGCTAATGCTTGGCAGCACTAACAATGCAGCCATTAAGGTCTGAGAACAGCAATAAGCAGATATAAAAGAATAGCAAAGTTCATTTTATTTTCATTCAAAATTGAAAAAAAGTTATAGTTTAATAGAAGTCAAAATACATAGGTTCATAATAAGGTTTGATTGCAATTTGCAAGGGTAGCTAGTGGAGTAATAACAAAAAAGGAAGGTCTCATATTTCATCATTTAATATTGTATCTCCCACGTACCCAAACATAAAGCTCTTAACTTGCTCCACCATCACCGTCACCATCACCATCACTCTACCTTTTAATGTCCATGTGTTGACCTTATCATTCACAACAACTTGTGTAAACTATTCCTACCTTCTCTACCACTCTTCTTCTATCCCATTACTATGTCTCTTTTGCATTCTTTTTATTATTCATTATATCTTAATAGAGAATCACCAAGGAACTTCTTCTAATAAAAATATTAATTCTTCTTACTTCTATCTTTTTAATACTTTTTATAATTATCTAAAGAATTTGGTATAATTAGAATTTTAAAAATGCGTTAGCTCGAAGAGTTTGATCCATCAGTTTGTTATTTGATATGTTAATCCAACTTAACTCACGAATGAATTTGATCTGATATATTACAGGTCGATTGATTAAATGGACTAATTCATTTAATTTAAAAAATTATAGTTTTTTTCTTCAATTTACTTTTTTAACATAAAATTTGGAATCAAATTCTAAATTACTAGAGTAACTATGGGAAAAAAAAAACATCATATTAATTCATCTTTTTAAATATTTAAAAATTTATGAATTGAGAGATTTTGATTTGTAGAGATAAGAAGTGAGGGAGAAGGAGAGTTAGAGAGGAAAATGAGAGCTCATGTGTTAACTGTTGATAGCTGCTTCAGTGCGTGTGTTTTTAACTTTTATTTATCACGAATTCATGACTCGTCACGAATGCAACTTGAGTGAACTATGTTCTTAATGGATTGAGTTCAAAAGTTTGTAATTTTTGAGTCCAAATTAGCTCAAATTCGTGATGGACCAGGTATCCTCCTAGACTTTGGCCCACTTCCACAGTTATAGTACCTATGACTCCATCCACTGATAAAAAAATATTAAATAAATATATTTATGTTTATTTTATATTATTGTCTTAAATACTGAGTAAGTTTCCATAAGATATTCATTTATCAAACGCACTTTTTATGCTCTTGTGTGTTATAATTTACTCAATTTCACCAAATCTGACCATTCAATATATAAGTATATATTATTCATGGATTTACACGAATTTTAATAATAATAATATTATTATTATGTTGTTATAATATTTTCGAATTTAAGTTTTGAGCACATAACTAAATTAATTAATTAAGGAAGACTTTTTTTTTTTTTTATCTTTTTGCCTTTTTTTATAGTGGTCTTCCTTAGCTCAAAACGTCGTTATTTTGTATAAAGAATAATGTGATATTTTTTAATTATAATCATAAAATTGAAAATGTATTAAAAAGCTAATTCTTAGTTTAGAGTTGACATACAATATAACTTTAGCATTCATCTTATTTTGTGGCTAGTTTATGGCTGTCATTTATATTTTGTTGTTTTTTTCTGACCCTTCCATATATAGCAGAATTCAAAGGAAGACCCAAAGCTAACACTATTTCTTTCAAGTCATTTCTTTTTGGTTAGAACTAAGTTCAATCCTTCCAAACATGGAAGAAATGGAGGTTCCTGCCCTTTTCCTCTGCCCAGTTTCTTTGCAGCTTATGAGAGACCCCGTGACAGTGTGCACAGGAATCACATATGACAGAGAAAACATTGAGAGATGGCTATTTTCATGCAAGAACAACAAAACCTGCCCTGTCACTAGGCAATCACTGTCACACACAGATCTTACTCCAAACCACACTCTCCAACGTTTGATCCAAGCTTGGTGCATCCACAATGCATGGCTTGGACTTGAAACCTTTTCATCTCCAAAGACAACCATTGACCAAACTGAGATTGTCAAACTTCTCTTAGAGGCAAAGAAATTCCCGGAAAAACAGCTCAACTGTCTTAGTAGGCTTCAATATATTGCTTTTGAAAGTGAAAGTAACAAAATCTGTTTGGAGTCTGCTGGGGCAATAGATTTCTTGGCTTCCACCATGATGATAAATTCAACTGTTATGAGTGAAGTAGCTATAGAAATCATGTTTCACCTAAACCCTTCTGAATCTCAACTTAAAACCCTGATGAACAATGATGGGACTCAGTTTGTCGTGTCTTTGCTTCATGTATTGAAGCTTGGAAATTGCCAATCTCGAGGTTATACAACTTTGCTATTGAAGTCAGCATTTAAGGTGGCTAGTCCAACCCAATTGAACAATGTCACGCCAGAGCTGTTTGTGGAGATAATTAGAGTGTTGAGGGATCAGATTTCAGTAGAGGCTTCAAAGGCAGCTTTGAAACTTCTGGTGGAGTTGTGTTCGTGGGGCAGAAACAAGTTCAAAGCAGTTCAGAGTGGTGGGGTTTTAGTCCTCGTTGAGCTACTTCTTGACGTGTCTGAAAGGAGAGCATGTGAACTCATGTTGATAGCTTTGGACAAACTTTGTGGTTGTGCAGAAGGAAGGGCTGAATTGGTGAACCATGGAGCTGGAGTGGCTGTTGTGGCAAAGAAAATTCTGAGGGTGTCACCAGTTGCAAGTGATAGAGGGGTCAAAATTTTGACCTCCATTTGTAGGCATTCAGCCACCCCTAGAGTTCTTCATGAAATGCTGCTACTAGGGGCAGTGTCAAAGTTGTGTTTGGTGCTTCAAGTGGAGGGTTGTTTCAAGGCCAAAGAAAGGGCTAGGGAGACACTCAAATTGCACTCTCTAGTTTGGAGGAATTCCACATGTATTCCTGTCCCTTTGCTTGCATCCTATCCATGATCTAATGGATCATATCATATTGTAGGCTTTGTCATTATCAAGGTGAAAGTATTAAAATATGTTTGTTGTCCCTGATGTTTTCTAATTGTTTATCGTGGAATTATTTATGCGAATGAACCTCAATTGTGGTGAATGGAAAATGAATCCCAGTATCCATGTTTGTGAACATGATGCTCAAGAACTGTAATTAAGTTTTCATTGGATTGTCTTGTGTAACGTTCATATGCAGTTAATCAACAGAAAAGCTGAGATTGAATTTGGTTGGTTGTGCTGAGCTTTTAGCTGAACATGACGCTTCAATGTTGAAGTATTAGTTTTACCTAATCCTCTTGGTAGACATAAAGACAAAGGGCTACTGATGTAAGCTTAAATTCAATTTTGCTGTTGGGTTTGGAAACACCCATGAATAAATATTAAATCATTTTAAATGTATTTTTTTAAGTATTTTTATTACTAAACGAACTCAATTTTTTTTTTCAATTATATCATAATTTATCGTAATATAATAATATTTACCATGTTAATATATTTTAATTAAATTATTTCCATATATGGACTTGAAAAACTCTATAAATAAATTCATTGTTAAAGGAGTACCATATGATTATTAACTAAAAAAAGTAATAAAAGAATTTTTTTAATAACCCAAACAATCATCGCATAACCTGATTTCAAAGACAATATAGTAATTTTATAAAAAAAAAAAACTATTGTGACTGTTTAGAAAAAAAAAAAAAGACAAAATAGTAATTATATAAATTTATTGAAATATCAAATATATCAATGCTTATAATAAAATAGTTTAGTAAGAAGAGATTAGATAATACGTACAGATCAATCTCTTTAGGTTATCTAACAACTGTAATTTAGGTTATCAATTAAAATTGAAAGCTTACCGTTAACATAAAATATATCACGCGTAATAAAAAAACATATTCGTATTAATTTGAATTTTTGTAAATAATATTATCTGATATTAAAGCTAAATCTAATAGTTTATGCAATTATGAATGGTGTTGTGACCCATTTTGTTGGGCCAACTTGCTTCGTATTAAGAAATGGACTTTAAGTCTAATTCAATCTTATAAAATCGACTTAAAATGTGAGATTTTCAGTCACTTATATACTATGAAATGCTTTGATCTCTAGTCGATGTAGGATCTTCAACACACACCCCCTCACGTCGAGGCTATCAACTCGTGTGTGAGACTATATATTTATGGGTGGTCTGATAGCAACCTGATAGGGAGTGGCCTAATAAGCCCCATAAACTCTTGTTAGCATAAGCTCTAAATGACCCTAATACCATATTAAGAAGTGAGATTCAAGCCTAACTCAACCTTATAAAACAAGCTTATAAGGTGAGGTTTGCACTTACTTATAAGTTGGTTTTATAAGGTTGAGTTAGGCTTAAAGTCTACTTCTTAATATGATATCAGTGTCATTTAATGTCTATCTTGTTGAGAGTTTGTTGGGCTTATCAGGCCATCCGCTATCGTGCCGCTATCAGACCACCCATAATATATAGTCCCATGCACGAGTTGACAGGTCTTGAGGTGAGGGTATGTGTTAGAGATCTCACATCAACTAGAGATAAGGACATTTCATAGTATATAAGTAGATGCAAACCTCACCTTATAAGCCAATTTTATAAGGTTGAGTTAAACTTAAAATTCACTTCTTAATACTTCATAATTGAAGTGTATAACCCACTTGTTTTTGCAGCTTCAAGGTGTAAGATCCAAATTTAAACAAACTAGTACAAAGTAAATATTAATCGTTAGATTTGTTCGGTTTAATAAAAAAAGCGATAACGTTACTTGTTCATCAAAATTTCCACATAATTTTAATATTCACTATATATCAATCAATAATAATAGAGTTGATAACAGATTACTTACTTTCAAAAATATAAATTATTTAATATTTTGCTTTAATAACTATTAACGTCATTAAATATATTTTTAACGATGAATAGAAAAAATATTTTTTATCAGGAATTTTTTTATAAATGTAAGACAAAGGATGAATGGGGAATGGGTATCAAGGAAGTAGGTAGTTTTAAATTGGAGAAGGAACATATTTGTTTGGGAGTGCGCACATGTAGGCCAATTGTTTGCAGTTCTTAACAATGCACAACTTCATAGGGAGATCAGTGACTCTAGATCATGGGTAGAGGAAGCTTTTGGGATACTCTCAATGAGGTTTTCCTATAAAATGCTTTATAAGTCCACTAGTCTAGACTATGATAGTTTGTTCTCTTGTCTATGGTCCGTTAAAGCTTTTCCTACTCTAGCCTAGAGGGTTTTGTTGGATAAAGTCCCCACTAGAGTGAATTTAATGAGGAAGGGGATTAACCTAAGTACAAATATATGTCCTTATGTCAATTAGCTGAAGAATCGGTACAACATCTTTTTGTGTGGAGTGTAATTTAGGAAATTTTGTGTGGAATAATTGTTGTAGTTGCATAGGTTGTTTATTCGTCCAACATAAGGACCTTAGGCATCATTTTAAACAATTTCATATATTTAATGGAAGGGCTTATGGGTTGTTGTCATTTGGTGTACATGGGAATAGAGGAACATTGTTTTCTGATTGGATTCTTAATCCAGATATTTGTTTGAATTTTTGTGCTTAATTTGGGACTGTTGTGACTACTTTGCATATATTGCAATTTGTTTTGTGCTAAAGGGTTGGGAAAGGCCCAAGTGTTTTAGTTTTGCAAGAGTACTAAGTAGGGATGTTTTACAGCAAGTGGGATTTTGGTACAAGGATAAAATACTGCACAAAAACATTTAGGAGTAGGAGGTTTAAAGGGGACTATGTAAGTTGCAGTTAAGCTTTGGAGATGCGCATGTACATACCAATTAAAGTTGGAATCCCTACTGCTATAGTTCTTTCTGTGTTATTTTGTTTCATGTTGCTATCATTGTGTACCTCAAAGGAATTAGGAAAGTATTCTATTTTGGGGTTGCATTTATGCAAAATGGTGTTATGGAAAAATTGTTGCTTTTTCAAGGGTGTGTAGCAAACCTAGAGAATGATTTATATATTGTGGTTCAAAAATGTGTGGAAGTTCTCTCTTGGGTGAGGTGGGGTTTGGGGATTTTGCAGGGTAAGAGCATAGGACTTTATCTTTTATTGCTAGTTTTGCTTTGATTTTTGTAATAGGCTCTCTACAGTTTTGGTGTAGTGTTTTCGAGGCTGGTTTTGGTGTAGTGTTTTCATCCCTTAAATGGTCATTTTACTTTTATGCATTCTTTGTCGATAAAAAAAACTCTTTATAATTCTTACATAAACTATTACATAATGAAAACATAACCAGACTTGATTGCTTACTAAATTGAAAGCATTTGTATCACATACAAGATGGTTAAAGCAGTGCACAATGTGCTCCATGGTTGTTGAAATGTAACTTTCCATTGAGACATTTGTACCACCTAATTGATGTTATTGATACTTCTGAGCTTGGCTTGTCAACATCATACCTTTGTTACTTGAATAAGGTGTGACACATGCTTGACAAAGGCTTGTCATTATCATATTCAATCCATCTTTATATCAACAATGTATTTGCTCCAAAATTTTCAGCTAATTTTATTTCCATCTATTGGATTGAGAAATGCTTAATGTAATCCCTAGTTCTTTACCTAAGGTCTTTTATCCTTGCACAATTTTTTTCACCTGTGACATGTAGCATTTGAAACATTAATGACTCTTTTACGACAAGTACACCGTGTTATCAGAAGTAATAATTTGTTTTTAAGGACAAATATCGAACCCACAAGGAACAGTTGAATAATCAAGTAAAAGATTCACTAAATAGAAAACACAAATATATTCTATCTAAGTTCAACTTAGTGTTTTCTTTGTCTTTAAACTGATTATTGAAAATATTTTTTACCTCCTCTTTGACCTCTTTTAGGTCTTCAGTCCAAATTTCCTTTTATCCATTTATTGAATTTTTCGTTCTCCTATAATTGATGGAAAAGTGAAAGTATCTAGAATTTGAATCCCCAAAATTGATCCAATTTGCTCTTGCCTTTTGTTTTTCAAAAGAATTTTTTCTAAAATTTATCTTATTTAACTAAGTCAATAAATCTCTTCTCTCCCCTTTATGAGCTTCTTTTAAGTTATTATTTTCATCTTCAATGTGTAAGTTCTTTTATTTTGTCCACAATCCGCTGTTTTGCCTTGTTGATTTCTCCAAAAACTTATTTGTTCCTATTTTTGAGACCCATTTTTGTCATTTTGAGTTTCTTTTTTAGGATATAAATCTTTGTTTCAACAATATGATATTGTTTCCAAAATTGTTCTACAGTCTTATTAAAACCACTTGTTTGTTGTCAAGTGTCGAATACCTTAAAGGATTTCAGACCTTAATCAATTTGGTTTGATTTTAAGAATCAGTCCATATTAATCTAAAATTGTTTTGTCCAAGATTTAGTGTTAGATCTTTGTTTTATCCAATCTTGTGATACCATAATCCTATCTAACCAACTTTTAAATGATCCATTACCTCTGTTCCATGTGAATCTTCTTCCGATTAAGGTGATATCAAGTAGTTTCAACTTTTTTTTAAAAAAAAAATCATTAAAATTTTCCATTTCTTTATGATTCTCTACTTATTGATTATTTACTATTCTTTATGTTACTGTTCTTACAGTATTAAGATGATAATATTGAATTTTTATTAATCTCTTTAAAATGATAGTTAAATTATTTTCAGATATTTTGAGAGAATAATTCTTAGAATAAATTAAATTATAGTCTACTTTTCTTATTCATCTTCTAAATTCTTAATAATAGGATGTTTAAAATAATTAGGGGTACTAGTTAGGATTTCATGGATAATGAATAAATTTAATGAAGTCAACTCTTTATCTCAACTTTCTCATCGATATCATATCATACATTGGTATAATCATGATAAACAAAATGATTTAGCTTTCTTTGTAGAATGAATGGCCACAATATAGTCAACGCAAGTGAACTTGTACCCAAAACTAGTTGCAAAATGTTCAACTAAAAAACACATGAAAACGTATGGTCAAAGAGTTTACATTTGACCAAACTTCGCATGTTGTTGGATGTAGGCTCGTCACTGGAGAAAAAGAGGAGTACATAAAAAATGTATTCAGCATACAATAGTTAGGGCCCAAAACCACGGGAAGAATGAGTCAAAAGTTGAAACCCAACAATTGATGAAAAACACATAATCCTATCGTCAAGTATTTTGCTGCTGTGGGATATGCTTTCTTCAATATAAAAGGCATTAAGTGATTTTTGAACTAGTTAAAAAAAAAATAGTCAATATCGTTTAATTTTTTATTCATATTAAAAAAAATATATCTCTTTAAATACTTTTAATTGAAAAAGTTACCTTTGCATCATGTTAAGAGTAAGGATGACAAGGGAGTGATACATATTTGACTATTAAAAATACATCTTCATTCTCATATCCAACATGTATGTCTCATCTTAATAAGTAAGAAACTCTCAAGAAATTGTACCTGTCTTTTTAAGAAACTGTACCTATTTTTTACAGTTTATTAATTATATAATTTTTTTCTAAAAAATAAAATCATTGAAAAAGAAACATTATATTATCATTCAAGTTAAAATGATAATATTTTCTTTTCTCCAATCAAGAAAAAAATAATTATATAAATATAAAATAAAAGTATCAAATAACAATTGGATAAATATAAAATAATTATACAAAAGAGTAAAAATATCATATGTATATGACCTATAAATAAAGTACGAACCTAAGGATCATAGAAAAATTAATAGAATTCTTTTAAGTTACCTAATAAATTAAACGTGTTTTAATAATTTAAAACATAAATGAGTATGAGGACGAAAATGAATATAGGGATTGACATGGTAACGGAGACATGAAAGATATGTACATATCTACTCCCGTCCCTATACACAATTTAAAAAGTTGAATATTTCTTATAAATATATTTATATTTAGTTAATACGAAAATTCTTCAGAGTAACAATAAATTCTAAAACCTTACTTTCTCAACAACACTTTTATTTTTATGTACTACAAATATAAATATTTCTTTGATTTATCTTATAAAATCTAACAATAAAATAATTAACATTATATTGAAAAGTAAATTTTTTGCTAATTTCAATTTTTAAAAGTTAAAACCAAGTTATTTTGGGATGAGAATAATATAAAAAAAGGTAAACAATTAATTTAGTCCTTGAAAATGTGGGACACTATTAAGTTAGTACTTAAAAGAAGAAAATATTAATTTCAATGTCTAATCTATATTAAGCTTTTTGTTAGACTATTTTATCAATAAAATATATTTTTAATGATTATTTTGATAGTAAATCAGAAGCTATTTCTTCATTAAGCTATAGTAGTAAGGTTCAAATTGTTATTATATTTACATCTTTTTCATTTTTATAGGAACTAAATTGGGAGTGCTTCAGATATAAAATTGTTCATTTATCTATAAGAAGAATAACTGGAAAATAAAAAATTAAATAATTCAAAAGATTTGTTTGAAATCATGTCATTAATTAGAATGAAAGGAGATACATAACCACACAAAAAAGCTAGAGATTGAACATGATAAAAATGGGATGGACTATATAGACTAGTCTATTTTGAAAAGGTAAATTCTCGTTACATCTTCATACCTTCTCCATACATTATTCCTGTTAATTGTGAAAAGTCAGTTTTATTTTTATTTTTTAAATTTTTGAATAACTATAAATGAAACATAATTTTACCTATTTAAATAACTTTAGTTGTACCCGCACACCTCCTATCTCCCTTTCAGTTGCAATACTTATATTTTTCTCCAATTATAATTTTTTTTAGTTTTGTACTCCATTTTTGTACTTCCCTAGTTCTTTTTCCAGGTTTTGTGGCTTGCAAAAAATGAAAAAAAGCGAACGAAAAAATAGTCAACATCAGTAAAAACATCACAACACTTACCTCAACAACCAACATTCACTACTAGTTACCACAAACAACCATCACAAGCAATCACTACCACTTAAAAATGAAGAAGAAGACATCACATTCTCCATCATACACAGAAGGGTATTGTTGAAAATAAAAAAATGTAAAAGTGCGGGGAGAAGATATGGAGGTGTGGGGAGAAAATATGGAGGTGCAAGGAGAATTTGTTTTCCTAAAAGGGTGTTGGATGGGTTAAATGTAGGGTTGAATATTTAAACTAAGTCTTTATAGGCTCATCCCACATAGTTCTCATGGATCAAAATACAGACTAACCCACCTTGATTCGTTTTTTGTCGAACAAAGATAAGCCTACATTATCACCCTTCTAAGGGAATTTCTTCGTGCACCTCCTTGCATTTTTTTTTACACCCATATTTAGAAAAACTCAAATTATCCTTTGACATTTTTTTTTTAATTATGGAATGTGAAATCCGATGACTTCTTGGATTATAGAATCCAAAAATTAATTTTTTATTTAGTTTGTGTATTCTGAATTTTACAATATTCTAAAATACAAAATTTATATTTTGAATTGTACAATCAAGAATACAAAACTTTTGTATTTGAGAATATGTATTCCGAATTATAAATTTAGAATGGATAATTTTGGTTTTTTGGAAAGTATGGGATTGCAAGAGGAAATAATGGTAGTGCTGGAAGAAATCCACCCTTGTAAATGCTAGATAAATGTAACCTATAAAGCAGATATAGTTTTGAAAGAGAAATTGTGGGCATATCCTACCAAGGTAAACACAAACAAACGAGACAGACCAAGGAAAGGCCCAAGTATTATATATATATAAGCTTTTTGGGGTTTTCTACTGTTAAAAATGAGTTAAGCATTATTAACCAAATGAAAGAATCTAAAATAATATAGTTACTTTCAAATAACTTAAAGTATTTTATAATTTGTGTTGTTTGACACGATGCATGAATGTTTAAAAATTGGGGAAAATTGTCCAAACGACAGGTTTTACGGAATTATTTTAGGCAGTCATTCTAGAAACGAATAATTTCTCTTAATAACCCAACATTGTGACAACTAACATTAATGGGCCAACCTCATAAGACAAGTATCAACTCACAAAATCTTTGTTTGCTTCCCCCCCTATAACTCCCCACCACCCCATACATATATTCCACTCCTCCTTTTCTTTTCTTTAATTGAAATTTTTGATAAATTAGATATAAAAAATAATAAATATGCAATTCAGTTCCTAAAAGATTAAGGTGTTAATTAGTAGACTCTTAAATATTTTTTTCATACAATTAACTTCTTGAAGTGCTTTCTTAGTTAGACTCTTACTAGTTACATGTTTCTCACCCTTACACACTCTTCTGTAACTTCTAGGTGTGAAACATGATTAAAATGAGACTTAAATGCATACAAATAAGTTATTAAATAATTTATCATTTTATATTTAAAATTTTCTATTATACAAAATATATAGTTTATAATTTCATTCCATATAACCCTTAGTGGAAAATCACCGAAACAACTAGCGTAAACTAAAAGAAATCTAAATAAACTTTTCATTCCATTAAAACCTTGTATACTAATGAAAATACAAAAAATAGATGAACCAACAACACCTATAAAATGAACTACTCATAAACTCAAAACTTTGCTCGCTCTAACATTTAAAACAATCAAAACTAAGCAAGTCCCAACACTCAAAGAGTGATTCATTGTACAAATATTTATAAAATACTGATCAATAAATACTTGACACGGAGAGAATTGGAGTGGGTAGTTTAACATTGGACGATGATATTGAATTGCCGTTTAACGTGAAATGGATGAATGTTTTTGTTGATTGAGATTTTTGTGTGTGTGGGGTGAATGAAAGAAGAGATATGATAATAGGAGAAGATTTTGTTAGATTTTGCCGTGGAGAACTAGTTATTTAATCCACCAACGTAGCTAATGTATTGAACGAAATTTCCGTATATATTATTGGATGGAAAACAGACCAGCACGTGTAGATAATGTTTAGTTTGAGCCACTAATTTTTGTTCGTTGCTGTTTATTTTCCTCTTCTTTTCAATAATTTGACGCATTTGTAAAAATAGTATTATACGACCTGGGGTTGGGCTGCTAAATGAAGTATATGTTTTTACCCAAAAAGAAAAAACACTTAAAAGGGATTTGAGGAGCATTCATTCCTAATGTCGGCCACCTTTTTGGATAAAGCTGTGGAAATACAACAAATAGAATTGTCGTTCGTACGTAAGCTAAATATTAGTCAATCCATGCCATTGCCATGCCACTAACATTACCATTAACATTAACATTAACATTATTTGATTCACATATGTTGCTTCTTTCTGGTGCTTAGCAAAAGTGGTCGTAGTCTAATGTGAATGAGTGGACGTACGTATATATCCCTGCATGTTAAACTTTTCAGTCACATATATTCTATTTCTATACATATTCCTCCAACCACATATATCATGCATATGCATGCATGCCATTCATCAAGTTTGTTACATATATAACTCAACAACTTAACTGTCACATACATAACATGAAATTAATTTCGATTCGATCTAAATTTTACACCATTCAAGTACTTATAATATTGAAATAATTGGAATTAATTTTTTTTAATATAAAATTATTCAATTTGAAATTTCATATAGAATAACTTATTCTAATCTTTTTCATACTACAAATATTTGGATGATCTAAATTTTAAATCAAGAATGAAAATTAATTTCGTATTATATAGAATGACAAAAAATATATTTAACTATTTTAATTTTGACTTAATTTGTCTAGATTTTAAGTTATAAAATAATTTTTTAATTAAAAAAAAAGGAATAGGATAAGAAGATGAGTGGGATTAAGAAAGAACATAAAATAGCAGTTTGAAAACAGAAAATAAAACAATTCAAAATGCTTTTGTTTTTTCTATTTAAGAATTTGGATATGAGATTTTATTTTTTTAAAATTATTTTTATCAAAGCTTTCTTTTATTTATACGAACTGAATAATTTTTAAAATAGGAACAAGAAAAAGCTATAGCCATGAATTTTGTGAAACATCATAGTTTTGGAGGTAGCCTTTGTGGTAAAAGTAATTGATGTTTAAGTTTTATATATCCACCCATAAGAAAAATTCCGCGGAAGTTTTATCATCTATATGTATTCTCTCAAATGATTAGGATGAAGCATTGTCACTTTCTATTTTTATTCCAATACAAAATGAAAAAGGAATAAAGAAAGTATTGTTAAGCTGTACATAAAATTTCATTCCCTCCTTAGTCAAAAATCATATTAATCATTTAAATACCGAAAACATTGTAATAAATGAATATAATAAAAATAACACATTTAAAAAGTATGACCTACATCCAATTAAGTGTACAATAATTAGTCAAATAAGGCCATTGATAGTCATAGAAAAATATGAATTTTTATTAGTTGAAAATATTTATCAAATAAATTAATTTCATATTTAAATAATTATTTTTTAACAAAATAGTGTTCAAAGTTAAAAGAGTTATTAGCATGAGGCAATATAATGTTTGGGGGCCACTACCTTTAAAAGATCCGCCCTTTCTAACGGACCGATGATCCACTTGTTCCGTATGTACCTGTAAAATTTGTAGAATATTTTTCTTAGAATATAACTTTTTATTCATCTAATTATCAAAATACTAATATTATTTCAATAACATCTTAATTAATTTCAATCTACTCAAAACAATCCAAATTGTTACTTCAATTATTTTAACTAACACTTTTAAAATAATTGTTATAAAAGTATAATACTTTCTATATATAACAATTCATAATAATATTAGTGTAAAAAGCTATTCATTTTTTTTTTAAATTAATATATTTTAAATTTTTCTTTCAGACATAAACTGAAATAATGGAGCAGTTCAAGTAAGTGTCCCTTTTAATTTTAGTTAATTTGTCATTGCTCATAAAAACATATATTGAAATGATAATTATAATTGAAGTATTAATTAATAGACAGCTTAACTCAAAAGTTCTCTTGGTTATTCTCTTTTCTGTTTGAATGCTTACTTGTTTTTCAATTACTTCTCTCATTTTAAGTTTTAAACTTAGAAGAGGATGAAATTTTGTAATGTGTTTAAAAAGTATAAACTATATATTTATTATTAATATGTACCAATTACTTAGAGAAGCTATTTTTAAAAAAAAAAAATAAAGATTACATAGTAAATAGCTGTATCATTAGTTGATGGAATAATAACTTTGATCTTTGTTTCTTAACAGAAAGGAACTCAAAGATCGCACGCTAACTAAATTCTTGAATAAGTAATTGTATGGTGGTGGTGGATAGGTTAGAAACAAAAAATATGCAGAAAATTAGGAGTATTTATGCATAATCCATAGTTAGAGGACATTTATAGGAGTTGTCTAAATCAGAGTGATGTGAAAAATAAGAAACAAAAGGAGAATTAATTCTGAAGCAGTATTGACAAGAAAGCAGGTGGGGGAATAAAGGTGGGAAAACAACAGTAATCTTTGTTGTGAGACAGTCTGGAGGATAGGGTTATATATATGTGGAGTGATGCAGTTCGTGAATTCAGATTAAGCCTCATCGAGAATTTCTCAGACATACCCTTATGATTCTATCACCAAAAACAGTAAAAAAAATGATTTTATATATATATATATATATACAAATATATAATCCCATGCACACACATGTCATGAAATTAGACGTAAAAAAATAAGGGTTAGGAATATACATAAATTCTGCTAGGCTGGCTGTGTCAATATATACCAATTGAATGGAATGAAAAAGGTAGGTAGTGGCTAGTGGTGGCTCATTCACTACCACCCCCAATGAGCATGACCATGACCAAAAAGCCAAAGCCATTGCCACCGCTGGTCTCACCATCATGGTGGGCTAAGGGATTCAACCATTTTGGACCACCAGAAACAAATAACAAAGGAACTGTCTTTTGTTTTTTTATTTTTGTTTCTCTTTTCACAAATCTTTCTAGTTAGAGAAAATGAAGGATGGAAAATAGACACTTATACCAAGTTTATACCTCATCACATGCAACATCACTCTACATGACTCCTTCTATACTCAACTAAGATTACAAGACTGAAGAAGAAAGTGTGAAAAGATCCCTTGTCTTTTTTGCTTTTTACTTTCTTGAAAATATGCTTGTTTTCAAAATTATTATTCAAAATTCAAAATATTTTATTTTCAGTAGAACACAAATAGTTTTTAAAACTTTGAACACAAATCAAATAAACCTTACATATGTTTTTTGTTTATCAATTAGAACATTTTTTTTTTAAATGTATCCTTTTATTTATTAAAATATGTTCTGCACAATCCTTATTTTCATAAACAAAAAGTCAGAATAAAGTGATTATTGTATTTTAAAAAGATAACGATAGCAAGTCATTATTATAAAATAGGATAAATATACAAATATTGATATACCTATATATATATATATAATATAATGGGATTTTTCCCTTTAACTTCCTTAATTTTTTTCCTATTTTATCTTTATATTAATATTTAATTTTATTTCATTATTAAAGATATTGGTGTCATTTTCTATTTTTTCAAAAATTTAAATTTTTAAAATTTTCAAATATTAAAGTCTTTTCGAAACACTTTAAATTTTGAAAAATTTTAAAATTTCAAACTTTTAAATTTTTAAAATTTATAAATATATTAGGTAAAAAATTGGAAACAAAATTTTTATTTGAAATATTTTATGAAAATGTATACTTTCTTTTTTTACCCTATTTCCCATTTTTTTTTTCTCTTTCCTTTCCTTTTTCATGTAAAAGCATATTTTCATTCACACTTCTCTTTCTCTTTCTATGTTTTGATTAATCTTTGTGGAACCCTAATTTAACATTTGTCTTATGAAATTGTTATTGAAGTTTGTGACTAAATGGAGGGGAAGGACTTAACAAAAGGAGTTGCGAGCACCATCATAACAATCGGTAATTCTCTTTATGTGCATTTCAATTTGTGAAACACTAATTTAACATTTTTCTTATGAAATTGTGATTGAAACATATGACTAGAGGTATAAGAAGGACTCAACAAGAGGAGGCAGAGGGTAAGTGATGTAAGTCATTGATCATAAGACGTTTTCTAGAAACAATTTTATGGATTTAAATAAAATCATACAGAACAGTGACTAAAATATATTCTCATTTCCTCATGTTTTATGGAAAAGTTACTTCCGATCTGATTTACTTAGTCACAATCTTCAAAGAGGGAGAAACTCAGTTAGAAGAATGTAGAAAGAGGAAGACACTGAACCTCAAGGCACTATTTCCTGTGCATGTTCTACCATTGTCGTGCTTACCCCCCAAGCACAAGGTTCTAATGCGAAGGAAAATTATTAAGAACGGTGTGTAATCTGGATTCGATGCATGCTGCATCCTCGAAAAAAAGTTGCATGTGCTTCTACATCCACGGGAGAGTATAGGGAAATGTTCGTAGTTATTTGTGAATAGAAAAAAAATGGTTTGTTTTGGAATTTGATTAGGAGGGTTAAGAATAAGGGAGTGGTGATGATGGAGGACATGGAGGAGAAGTAGTTGACAGTGATGGTAAATGATAGAAACAATTTGACTAAGTTTCTCTGTGGAAGGCAAAGAAAAGATAAACCTATCTCATTATATTTTCTTCTTTTGTATATAATATTTTTCATGATTAATGTTGATTAAATCGAAAATAAATTTTTGGTTTATTACTTAATACATGTGTTGTAATGATAAAAGTAAAAAATACAGATAGCGCCTATGTTTCCGTTAGTTTTAATAAAAAAATTACAATTTTAATTTAAAAATTTAATATTTAAACTTTGTTATTAATTAAGATAATTCAATACATGTCTTGTCTTAAATAACTGTCATTTATGTTTATTAAAAAGAAAGTTAACCTTAATATACACTTAACTCTGAAAAAAAGATTAAAAACTTTAAGTTTACATAGAAAAAGAAAATGAAGTTTTCTCATTTAAAAAATACGTGACAATTATTAAAGATTAAATATGGATTCAATTATCTTAAGTATTAAAAAAACTCAAACAAAATTAAAAAAATTTCTACTAAAATTATAATTGTTTTATAGTATTAAAAATGAAATATATAAAAATAGTTATTTTAGTAAATTAATTATTTAAATATATGAAATTAAGAAGACTAAGATTAGAAGAGGCAAAGATGATTCCCCAAGTTGAAGCAGAAGCCGTACAGAGACTATCGTGTCCGTTGTGTGTGTGCAGCAGATGGCAGTGGGCGATTGGGAAAATAGAGTTATTCCCATTTTGAGTGGCCATCTGAATTAATTTAAAAGAATAGTAAAACAATTTGTATGGATATATGTAATGGAATGGATTGGAATAGTTGGAAACATATTCCAGCATTTTAATTTTCTGTCTTTGTTTCTGTGCCACCATAACGTATCATCCAATCAAAGAGATAATGGGAGAAGATCTTCTTCCCTCATCAGAATAATATTGTTTTAAAGAACCCTTTATTGCAAAAGGAACACTCGTTGCTATGGCGAATATCTCCCTTTTCTTTTATCCCTACACTTTTCTTTTATCTCTCTTTCTCCCTCTCTTTGTTTCAACAAATTTCAACCAAATTTAATTAGCTTCCAAAAAGTATTTGGAAAGTAGAGATGCTAGCAGCTGCTTCGGATGACGTATATGTGTTTAGTTCTCTTTCGGTTTAAAAGCTGCAAATTCTGATAAATACGAATTTTTAGTTCTTCAATTCAATCACTAGGGATCTTTATTATTATTATTATTATGTAATGTAACACAGTAATTCATACCTATCTACCTTCCTTCAGTTATTCTCTTCCATTAAACAAACAAACCATTCTTCTTACTTTACATAACAATCAATTTCATCCCTCCCTTCTTCTCTGCTGCATATCTTATATTTATCTGTCACTCCAAAACACAAACCACAGCAGATACAATGTAGTAATATTGAGCAATATTGTGGAACACTTACTATTCATTTTCATTCTCTTCTTTACTTTCTCTCTAAAATTTCAACTCATTCTGAAATTTGTTACTGAACCTTGTAATCCAAAAAATTATATCAGTGATTTGATCTCCATTATTATATTTTTCTATAGTTTTCTACGTACCTCATCTTATGCAGAAATATGTAAGAATTATAATACGAAACTAATTAATAATATTGTAGATTTTGACTTGTGTGTGAAAAATCATTTCTCTTAATTTGGAAAAATAATAACAATGTGGATTTCTTATTTTTTTATTAGCTAAAGAATAATTAAATAAGAAGGATTTTAAAGATATTTTAAAAAAGAAATGTTATATATTTGTAGAAAAAAAAAACAATAACAAAAATCAATAAAACGTATCATAACCATTACCTAAAAAAGTCACCTACAACATTATCCACCTCACATAAGTTAACGAGTGAAGCTGTATACTAACAATAGAAATTTCATCCATTATAACATAAAATTCTAGCGTCATAAGGATATGGAAAAACTAGAAGACATTTTTTCATAGATTCACCATAACAAAATTTATGATTGAGCATGGTTCTCCAAGCATATATTATGCTATAGATTTCTTATCGATTGATTTAACACAAAAAAAAAATTAAAATAAAAGTTAATTTTAGAGACAAAAAATAATTAACTACTATATTGATTAATTAGATACTATTTTAAAGATTAAAAATTTTATTGATATTTAAAATAGTTTCTATTATTAATAAAATTTATAAGCTATTTTTTAAATTATATCCAATCTAAATTAATTAGTAGCTAAAATCTTGACTAATTAGATTTCAATTTAAAAATTATTTTATAAATTTTATTAATAATAAAAACTATTTAGATACCAATAATTTTTTTTAGTCTCTAAAATATCTAATTAGTCAATATAACACTTAATTACTTTTTGTCTCTAAAATTGATTTTTATTTAATAATTTGCGTATAGTATAAAGTGTGTTTTCCCTCCACTCTTCAATTTGTTTCCCATACATTATATACTGAGTGATAAAATAGCTTAATTGAATTTATTTTATTTTATATTATAAATAATAAGATAAAAATAACTTATTAGTTCATTTTCATATGTTAAAAAATTCATAAAATTTAACTATTAACAATTTTTTCATGAATGGATAACAGAAATATTATAAATACAACAAATAAATATCTAATCTATAACATGATAAAAGTAGTTAATCCGTTAATTTTAATCAATAATGTCATAAATTTAAAATTTATTTTTGAAGCAAAAAGTCAATGATATAATTTTTTTAACAATTAATAAATTTGGAAATTTTTTATTATAAAATGCTCTTGTTTTTTTTCTTATATATTTTAAAATTAATTCTTTGGTATTTTCTAAAATAAATTTAATTTTGTTTTACAACAATATTTGAAAATATATTTTATAGAACATAAAAAGGTAATTTAAGAAAGACTTAATTATGGAAAATTATTAAGATTAAATTACCTTTTGAATAAATATATTTTAGATTTTCCTTGATGGCCTTTTTATTTGTTTTTACATATACTGCACCAAGCAACATAAAAATGAAAGAAATTTTTAATGTAGAAATTTATGTTAGAGTTTAGGAGGTTGATCAGATGGGAAAAAATGCTGTGGACCATGTCATCGTTAACGCTTTGGATTAGCCAGTTATCTGATAAAGCTTTCAGAATATATGGTTCTGAATTCCAATACCTTCAAGTTGTAGCAACGGTGGTTAATTATTCTTCTTCTCCTTCATTTTGTCCTTTTCCAAGTTTCATGACACACGTAGCAGAGAGTTGTCATAAACTTTTTGGTCGATAGAGAAACCAGAAAGAACGTTTTCTATGCATTCACTAAGATATTATTATCATCAGTTAAAACCAAAACCCTTTTTATTCCTTTTCCTTTGGTAACCAAAACTGCTTGCTTACATATGCATGCATACCCCATTAATCATGTATCTCAGATAAAAATCTTAGTGATTAAGAGTTCATTATTACGTAAAAAAGAAGTTAATTAATTAGGAATATGAAGGCATATACCAGATCAAGTTTAGTTTAACTACCAGTCAAGTTATTAACACCAGACATAGATTTACTTTTTAATCATTTTAGTCGACTCATATACTTCATTAATTAGGTATAAGTTTGGTATTAAACCATAAATTATTATTTGTCCAATTATATTAAAATGGTTAATTTTAAAACACTAGACGAATTTCATTTTTAATAATTTTAAAGTTATACTTTGTTATGTAGGTAAAATTTATGTGCCAGAGATAACACTTAATATAGTTATATATTTAAAATTTTCATATTTTTAGAAATATTTAATTTGGTACTATATTTTTATAATATTGTTAATAATAGTGTAAATTGTAGTATGAATTAGAAAGGTGAGTACAGTTTGGAATTGAGTAGAAAAAAAGAATTTGTTTGAGTTATGACACGTTTCATTTGAATGCATTAATTACTTTTATATAGTTTTATTAAACTTTAAATTACATTTAAATTGAGATTAACAAAGTAAAGGTTATATTTCTTCATCCAATATGATATGACATGCATGCATGCATTGAAAATGTAAAATTCAATTAAAATTATATTTTTTTGAAGTTTAGAATTTACACTAAACTTAGATGATATATTAGGTTTAAAATTTTAATTGTTATACAATAAAACACACACATATATATATATATATATATATATATATATATATATATATGTATATAAACGAAAATAACAATTTTTGCAAAATATGAAAACTAAAATTGAGAAAAAATAGCTCATTAAAAATTGACATCTATACATATAAAAAATAGAGTTGTAAATATTATAATAAGATAATTAATTTTAAAATGCGGTTTATTTAACGAAAAACATAACTCCTAAGAAAACGTTAATTGAAGAGAAGATATTTAAATTTATTATAGAAATAATCCAGTGGTGAATTTAGTGGCGAAGATGTGATAGTTGGTGGTAGATTCTAATTTGAATGTCATTGTTACATATTATTTTGATGATAGAGATTGGAATAAGATAAAAATAGTATTGATGATAATTAATTGAGTGAAAAAGTAGTTGTCGTACAGAAAAGAAATAGTGGAACAAGATGAATGAACAAAAAATTGCATGTATTTAGAGCATTTGGAGTTCACGTGACGTACGTCATGAACGTGATTTATGTTCAGAAAGTCTAAACTTACTTTCAGCATATACTGAATATATATATATATATGCATCTGTTCTAAATCCAAACACGTAGTGATTAAATTCAGAAAAGGACTTCTATGTATGCATTAGCACCAAATCCAATACAACAACTTGACTCATCATTCTAGTTTCAAATTATTTGTTCTTGTTTTCTCTGTTTCACTGCTATAGTTTTTGAATTGGTAGGCCGAAAAAGTGGAAGGATCCAACCTCTAAGATGATGTATTAAACAACAATCAATATTATATATATTTTTTTAACAATGACACATAAATATGATAAAAAAAATTAATTATTAATTAAAAATAAATTTATAAAATAAAATTTAATTATAAAAATTAGTTAATGAACATATTTTCAAATGAAGATAAGATAATGAGTTGGATCACCTTTAAATTAAATATTTTAATTTTATTAATTTTTGCTGAAAAGAGAAATTAATAAATTAGTAACTAGAGTTATATGAACGTGCGTGTGATACAAGTGAATAAAGATCATTGATAGGTGTTGGTGCAGTGAGCAGAAAGAAAGTCCAATTTATGGAAAAAGCAGCAAACCAACAAAACGCAATCACTTTCAGCAACTTATTCCCAAATATAGAAGAACGAAACACCATGATCAACCTCCCAAACAATTATATAGTTTACCTTTTATGGATAAAACACAAAAAATTGGGAAAGCAACTCATAACAACTTCTTTACAACATATAATAAATTATTCAAAATATCCTTTCTATCACATGCTTTTGGTCTGCATGTAAACGTAGTAAAATACATTATCCCAACAAATTTAATGGACCATTTCAATCACATAATCAATCTTTGCTTTCTCAAATATCAGATAACGTCATTTTTTGAATAAAGTTTCACGTGTTTAATCTAATGTTAAGGAATTAATTCTTGTTTAAATGGAAGTATATTTTATGATAGATAAACATTGTAAAATTTATCATCAACGTGCTTTTATAATAATCGTTTATCTAAATATAAATTACATTAACCTAAAAGCAATTTATAACGTGTTTTCGGTTCATAATTCAAAAATTAGCTTTTCAAAAAAAAAAAATTATCAGTAAAAAGAATAAAATAAATATTGAAACATTTAAAGGATACTCAAACTCGTATACAAGAAAACCTGATAATGGAATTATTCATCTAGTCCACATAACACATTCCACCTTTAACCAATAGGATCCAACAATCCAAATCCAAACACAATGTAAGTCAATCTGATACAAATAAAGACCCAGAACTTGAGAATTTCATCAAGTCAAAGTCCAGACGCAAATTCCAAGTCTTTATTTGAGCAAAAAAACCAACGACACCCATATGTACCAGTTGTTTTGAGACAGAAAGGGCAGTCATCTCCTCCACTACAAAACATATCACATCAATAACCTTAGAAAAAGACAACCAGCAAAAAATAGATAAATTATACAATAGAATTCAAACATTGTATGGGATCCAAACACTACTCAAAATAGGAAAAATTGCTCTTAGTGTATTTATGATTTAACCAAGTCCATGCCTTTACTTGTGCCACAGTAAAAATCTCCATTGAATCAACCACACGATCATGAAATATTACATCATTTATGTGTTTCCAAATCCCTCACGTGATGGTCATCCACATACACTTTCAAATCCTATTACCCCTACAACTTAGACCAAAGATATCATGTTGATTGAAGTGCACATCAACCATTTCATTATGGGCTCTAACTCTTCTTATCCAATGGTCACATAAGCTCCACACCGTAGTAGCCACCTTGCAAGTGAAAAAAAGATGATTTACATTTTCTAAGTTTTGATTGCATAAGACACAACTTCCTGATCTGACTTGTATCCCCCCACGCAACAATTTTTCTGCAGTGGAAATTCTCCCATGAATTAATCTCCACACAAAGAATTGGGTAGAGGGAAGAACCTTAGTTTCCCAGAAGATGTCAAACCTAAACGCCTGCAGTTGAAGGCACTGAGACATGAGAATATAATAAGCAGATCTCACAGAATACCCTTATACTTTCTCACCCTTCCAAACCCTCGCATCTTCCCTATTCAAATCTAGAAGAACTTTTTCTAGTTCACTCAAGAAATGTGCCACCATCTTAGATTCCCATTGGAATTACTGTCTTTTTCAGGATAGATTCCAAGCCCAACCGTTATTTTGCCAAGCTCCAAATTGCTTCGCAGTTTCTTCCTTTCTCATAGAATTTAAGAACACCCTCGGAAGCTAACTTTGAGAGATTCCTGCCCAACCCACCAATCTGTCTAGAACAAAATTCTATCCCTTTTCCCCACTTTCCATTTTCTATTTACTTCAAACTAGCTATTACTCTCACCTCCACAAATACATTTGATGTCTTGCTACCACCATGATTCATAACTTAATTCACTACTGACATCATGTCCTCTTTAGGAGCCATATTTAGAATCTAAAATCCTTTTCCAAAGGCTTGATTTTTCCTCAGTGAGTCTCCATTTCCATTTTCCTAACAAGGTCTTATTGAATATTTTGAGATCTTTTATACCTAAACCCCCATCTTCTTTTGATTTGCAAAGTTGTTCCCATTTGATCCATGCAATTTTCCTATTATCATGGCCCCAGCCCCAGAGGAAATCCCTTTGGACACATGTATTGTGCTTTAAAACCCCGACAGGGATTTTAAATAGAAAAAGGTAATAAAGGGGAACCACTGATAGCACAGATTTAATAAGGGTGTCTCTTCCTACAAAAAAGAGGTGTTTACCCTTCCATATGGCTAGTTTCTTCTTGATCTTATGCAGTACCCCCTCCAAAAACATGCCTTTCTATGATTCGTTTCTACTTGAACACCCAAGTACTTAAAGGGAAATGACATAATGATGCAATTTAACAATGCAGGAAATCTATGGAGCTTACCAACAATTCTACTCTTGATGAAATTTACTTTCAGAGTAGACGTTAGTTCAAAGCATGATAAAGCACTCTTGACAACCAAGATGTTTTTAACATTCTCCTTATAAAAAAATAGTATCATCTGCAAAATGTAGCAGGCTAACTTGCACTTGGTTACTACCATATTTAACACCTTCATACAAGCCAAATTTCTCAGCCTCCCTCAATTAGTCCATGTGCCACTATAAAAAGGGGAAAGGTGCTAGTGGATTTCCCTATTTCAGCCCCTTGGTTGGAGAGAACTGATTAGTTGGGCTGCCATTCACAAGAATTGAAATAGATGACGACTCAAGAAAAAACCTAATCCATTTCATCCACTTGGCACAAAAGCCCATTGCAGCATATAGAAGAGGAAATCCCAATTCACTAAGTCATAAGCTTTTTCAAAATCTGCTTTGACAAAATGATACATTTACTTTTTGTCCTTCTAACCTCCTCAATAACTTCATTAGCCACCACAATACTATCTAAAATTCCTCTATCCTAAATATGTTATTTCTTTTTATAGCAAGTTTCTAAACATGTACTTTAATCAAAACAAATTTTGTTAATAGTTATTCAATTTGTATTTGAAATTTTAAAATAAGAAATGGATCAAACATTCTCTCTTAGATTATTTTTTAAAAAAGTTCTATCTCGACATCCATCATTAAAAATAACAATAACTTATCATTGGAAATTTCAATTGGCACTACAAGAAAAATCATCAAATAGAAACCAATTTTAGAGAAAAAAATAATTAGTTGCTATAGTGACTAAATTAGAGATCATTTTAGAGATTAAACAAAATTTTTGGCCACTAAATTAATTTCTATTATTGTTAAATAGTTTCTAAATTTGTATCTAATTAACTATCAAGATTTTCGCTACCAAATTTAGAATCTAAATAATTGGTAGTTAAAATCTTGGTAGCTAATTAAATACCAATTTAGAAATTATTTAAAAATAATAGAAACTAATTTAAAAACTAAAATTTTTTTTAGTCTCTAATTTAGTCATTATAACAACTAATTATTTTGTCTCTAAAATTGATTTTTATTTAATAATTTTCTTGTAGTGTGGATATATATATATATTCTTAAAATGAACATCCAAATTATAAAGTCCCTATAAAACATATATACTAACTACTATTCAAAAACATATAAACATGTAAGAATATAGCATGCATGAGTAACTAATTTAAGACAAGTAAATATATATACCCGAAATTTTATAGACCGACTATAAGTTTGGTTTATAGTCTTTTAAAAACATTCATCATCTAATCTCAAATTTAAATAGCATTTAAGGTCTATAATATAAATGTAAACCTTAATATAGATTATCTTATATATCATCTCCCGCTCACATGATAGAATGATTATATTTCATACATATAATGTACAAGAAAAGTAAGCAAGAGGTATAATATTTCAAGTATAACACTAAATGCATACATCACTATTAATTATTAATTATATCAAGAAGTTAAATTTAAATTTCAATTATAATATTTTTTATTGATTAAGAATAAATAAAATAAAAAGGAACATTTCATAAATTTTTCAACCCTTATAAAAAAAAAAAGTTCATTGCATTGAGAACCATTTTCCCATCCCCCTAGCATACTATCACAATCACAAAATTGATGAAACTCACAACCCCTTTTCTACCGTTCAGTAAGTTGTTGCAAATAAGATCAAAACATAGAAAATTATACAGAGTCTAACTATTTTAAACTAACACACATATACAACAGTACAAGATCATATATCTTCTTTACTTTCAGCTTCCATAACCAAACAACTTTAGAAAGAGAAGTATTGAATATGTTCATCAGATATTAATATTAACATCTGACTAAATATCATAATTTACACACTCACAGCACAATTCATAAATTGTCAGAGTAACTCTTTAACCTTACTTTAATAGGTAATAGGTCAAAAATATTCATCAAAATGTGTGAAATCTAGACCTCTCTTTTTCTTAAAGATGTTGATACTGAATGTATTGTACTTCTTATTAGGATAATTTTCTGCCTTTGAAACTTACTCTCAAACTCAACTAAAATAAATTATTCCATACTTCTTAAGATTAAACATAACAATAATTTAATACATTTAATAAAATAAATTTATAAGCAAATGCAAGAAGACATATGATTATAAATTTAAGTAACCGATTAGATCAAATAATCTATATGAATAAAAAAAAATATACTTCTTTAAGAAAAGAAGTTGGTCTCTTCCACCTCCTTGTTCAAATAGTCAACCATCACTTTGAGTGACAATCGTGTCACTTGAGCGACAATCGTGTCACTTGAGCGACAATCGTGTCACATGAGTGACACCTTGAGTAAGCTTTCAAACTTACTAAAATTGTCAGATTATCAAGTTCCAATTTTCCCCCATATCCAAACATCATAAAATACGCATCAAACCAATTATCAAGATATACCTTTAAGCTCAAAATTTTCAGAATAGCACCGATCATTACCCATTCACAAATTACTCAAATCCTTCAACTCTAAGTTAAATTAAAGAGTATAAATTACACGGTTAATTAAAACATCCTATCACTAACTTCTATATGCAAGATATAATTAATTCCTAAGAGAAAATATAGTTTATCTATATAAACACAAATAAAAAAGTTCTAGCTTTTCGTATCTAGGTTTTTCTTGTAGTCTAATGAAGATGAAGATTGGAGAGGATGATGGGCTAAAGATACCAATAATACTCTTTAATAAACTTTAATATGAAATACTGACAGCAAACCATTTATAATTAAGCTCAAAATCATCTAAAGATCCCAATAACCCTAACACACATTAAGATTCTAGAAGGAGAAAAGGAAAAAGAAACTTACTAAAGGTTTTCTAATTCAAAATTAGTGCTTTCTTTTTGCTTTAGTTAACTTGTGATCAACAAAATCCTAAAAAATATAGAAAAAGAGAGGCAGAGAGCGAATGAATTTCCAATGTACTCCCTCCATATTGTTGTTTTTACCCTTTAACTTCTCACTTAAACCCAAAACTGAAATAGAACCTTACTCTAAACTTTTTAACATTTTTACTAATTAAAACCACTCTTTTAACTCATATATCTTCACACGTATAAAATTAATAAGGTAAACATACAATTAAATACACTTGAAAACTTAAAACCTCACATAAATAAACACGTTATTACACGTAGTTATAGAAGGAGACAAAACAAGGTGAGCGAATATCTATTAATTAAAATTATAACACTTTCGCAATTTAGTTTATTAATGGAAAAAGTAAAATAGAATTATTTATATAAATATTTTATCTCTTAAAATATGTCTCCTAGTAGGGGGTAATACGAGAAAACAATTTTGAGAACTCTTAGTGAGTAAACTTAAAGCTACACTTTTTAAATGGGAAAAAAAAAATATTTAACTTTTGTTGGGAAAATTTGTCTGATTAAATTTGTTTTGACAGCTAAATTCCTCTTCTATTTGTTTTTCTTTAAAGCCCCAATCTTGGTATGTAAAAGGATAAAACAAATGCAAAGGACCTCTTATTGTGTTAGGACAAGAGGGTAAGAAAATAGCCTATATTTAACTGAGAGGAGATTCACAAAAGAAAAGAGGAAGAAGGATTAGGAGTTAAAGTATAGGAAGATTTAACAAGGTCTTAATTGCCAAATATGGAGGTTGGGGATTGATATAAAGGGGAAGTATAGAAAAATCTTAGCTTCAAAGTATGGGAATGAGTGCTTTAGGAAAAATGTAACAATCCTAGTGAAAGAACAATCTTGGTGTGGAGAGACCTCATTAAAGTGATTGAAGAGGAAAACTAGTTTAAGAAAAACATGAACTGAAAAGTTGGGTCAAGAACTGAAGTAAGATTTTGGGAGGATAAATGGTTAGGGGATATTAGTCTTATACAAAGATACCCAAGGCTATATTCTATATCTACAAGTACAAATAGAACTTTACAAGAAATTGTAGAAGGGGGAAACCTAGGATGTGTATGAAACCTATCTTGGAGAAGGAATAAGTTCATGTGGGAAACAATACAAGAATCAAAATTTATGGAGGAAATTAGCACATTTAACTTGAATAGGGTTAGTTCTGATCAGTGGTTGTGGGTAGGTGAACAAGATGGTGTGTTTTCAGTCAAATTTGTCTATGTCTACCTGCAAAACAATATTAGTAGTCTTAGTGTTGAACAATTTCATACTTTTTGATTAATTAAAGCTCTACCAAATGCACAAATATTGACTTGGAGGATTATTTTGGGCAAAGTTAAAAGAATTGTCTATAAAGTAGAGGAATAGTCTAGATTCAAGGGTATGTCCTCTATGTCTGCAAGAGGATGAAATTGTTAACCATCTTTTCTTCACATGTAGGGTAGCATCTGTTGTTTGGAATTTGTGCAACAACTGGATTGGAATCATAATTGTCTCACCTAACTCAATGTTTAACCATTTTCTGCAATTCGCATATTTTCACTTAAATCACAAATAGAACCGTGTGTAGAAAGGACTATGGATTGCTATTGTAAGGAATATATGAAACCATAGGAATAATATTGTCTTTAAGGATGTTAGGGTAGATAAGGAGAAGTTTTTGTATATGTCGCAGTTGAAGCATGATTGTAAATGAAACATAATCAACAGTCTTTTATTTTCTCCTTCTCGAATTGACACATATTCTTGTTACATTGTTTGAAAAGTGTAAGTTAGTTGTTTGTTAGGTAACCTATCCTCGAACAGGGTGCTAATGTGTGTGAAGTTTGTTGGCATGTTTTTGTAATATTTTACTTGACCTGACTTAGGGGAGGGGAAGGTACATGGGTGGATGTACATGGCTGTAGGTTTGATCAGATTCTCCATGGCCCAGAAATTAGGAGCTAATGAGCAGAAGTAGAATAGAGGACATAACAATAATGGAGATTCTACAACAGTTTTCTTGGGCATGACTATGTAGCAGTTGTAGTATAATTGTGCATGTTAGGGTTGTTGCAAGCAACAAAGTTGGCATGGCTGCAAAGGAGGCTAAGCAAGATACATGCACATTGGTGTTGCCATTTTTGTTCTTTCAAATGAAACATCATTGGGTGTTGATATATGAAGAGAAGTAAGAACCAAGCAAAGCACGTGTAGTATAATATATGCCTAAAGAACCATGGTTAATCATAACTCTTATTATGGAGAGGTATTATAAATATCTAAAGAAATTTCTCTTAGTTTTTCATATGCTTCTCATGCTAGAATTTTATGTATCTAATTGGTGGAATTTCTGTTGCCAGTCATACAGCTACACTGGTTAACTTGTGTGGAGTGAATGATGTTGTGACTAGTTTTTTAAGATAATTGTTATGATACGTTTTGTTGACCTTTGCTACTTTTTGGAGTTATGCATATACATAATTTTTTTTTTTTGTAATAAGGTTGAATTATCTCTAAATACTCCTTATTTATTCATTTTTTCTAATAAAAAAAATATAACTTCTGCTAATCTATCTACTTAATTTATACTTTATCAAATAATTGTATATTTAATTTTATTTTTCATATTTTTGTAATTTATTTAATCTGTATTTTTATTTGCTATATTTATATTTTCTAAATTAAACAGGGGATAAGTCTAACTCACATTTTAGTATTTCATACATGAGAGCATACAAGTTAAATAAACTTAAAACTTATCCAATTTTTATGTATTAACGAGTATAATGAGAGTATACTTAGTCGAAGCAGAGGTTCTGAGTCAAATAAGTTAATTTTTTTTTTGACCTCCATGCTTGCACAAGACCGGTCGCAAGTGGGAAGGAGGAACAGAATCGTATGCTTTCCCTTTACAAATTTTCCATAACGATTGGTTTCCATTTAAATGACAATTGTTTATTAGGCAAAGCAAAGTAGTGGCCTATGTTGTTAAAGTTTTCATGTTCTTCACACGTGCCATTTTCTCACTGGTCATATATCTCAATGGGTTTGCCACTCACAAATGCCATTTCATACGTACTTCAATTAACTAATAATATACTTAAAAACATTCATTTTTTAACATATGGGGGAGGGGACAAAATAAAATATATACAAATAAAAAGGGTCTTTTCTAGAAAAAAAGATAAATTCACATTCAATATGCTTACTTTAATCTTGCCGCAGCTGCTTCTCAAACTAGGGTTTTACAAGTTCATGGTATTTAGACAAAGCTAATTGAAACGAAATTTAGGTTAAAAACAATGTTATCACACACTGTATCAGAACCATTACACTTAATTCATATATAACAATAATAATAATAATAATATATGAATTGATTATAATAAGTTAAAAATTCAAGTATAAATGAGAAATTTATTATCTTAAAATTTTTTAATAGAAGATGATATCAAATCTTTATCTCTTATGTATATGTTTAGCTCATGATTCTTTATTGTTGAATCTCTTCAAATAACATTTCCTCAAAACAAAATTGAGTGCATTAGCTAAAGTTTATGAACCATAAAAAAGTGTAAATTGCTAACTAATAAAGACCAAGTTCTTAATTTTTTTCTGTAGTTCTTCTGATTAGTATCTTTAACTTGTACTATATTGTCAACGATCTCCTATATTTTTATGAATAATAAAAAATAAAATAGTTAAATATATTTTTAATCTTTATATTTTTAGACGAAACTAGATTTTGTTTAATATATAGATTGTAGATTAATTATTTTCTTATATTTTGAAAAATTTTGAAAAAAATCTTCATAATCAGTTGAAGTTAACTTGTTTATCGAGTGACAAACGGAGTTACATAAGTAAGAGTACGTCAGCACGAAAGTTCAGGAATTAATAATATATTTAATTTTATTTTTTTACATAAAATAAAATATTTTATATAAAAAATGTTTAATATTTAAAAACTATTATAAAAATATTTTTGTTTATATTTAACTCTAATTTTTTACATTAAATAAACTGTTTTTTTATATAAAAAAATATATTATGATTAATATTTTTATTTATATTATCAAAATATATTATAATAAATATTATATATAAAATAATTTATATAAAAAAATTATATAATTTTAAAAAAATTATTTTAAACTTGTGCATAAATTAATTTTAATTTATAAATAATATTTTTTTATTTTATTTTTTCCCTTAGAAGCTTTAGTGGTAAAAAAAAAAAATTAGAATATAGAGATTTGTTTCATTTAGTGCATTTCAAACTTCCAAAGTTTGAAGAAAATAAAATTTAGATTGAGAAAAGAAATTATTCATAATATTTTTATTAAAAAGTACATTTCTTTTTAAAAATTTGCAAGTTGATCTATACTTTCAAATTGATAAATCTAGTTTAAATGGTAAAAAGAATATCAATTATAATATATCTTTTAAAATATTTTAAACATTTTTTATATATATTTTTTAATTTATGTAAAAAATTATAGTTAAATATATTTTTAATTCCTGAATTTTCATGTTGATATGAACAAATAATCAAATTCAAATCTTTGTTGATGAAATCTCATGTTGACATTGATAAATAGTCGATGTCATATTCTTATTTAATGTAGTACACCATTGGTCAAATGACAAAAAAAAGTTAGTGTCTATTTAAGAAAATCTTTTTCAAGACTTTAAGAAATATAAGGAAACCATTAGTTTATAATTTTGATGAAAAAAAAAGTTCAATTTGGCATAAAAATATAGTGATTAAAAATATATTTAAAATAGAGTTAATCAAAATAATGCAGTCATACACAATCTTTAACTGTTTTTTTAAAAAACGAGTTCTTCAGCTGCTTTAATAATGCGAAAAGTAACGATAAATTAAGACGATAGTGTCTACCGAGTAATTAACCAACTAACCTAAGAATGAAAAAGGAAAAATTATAAAAGAAGGAGTCCAAACAGAAAACTAGACATAATTAAGGAACGCTTTATTTCCATAATTTAATGATTTTGTTATATATGCAAAAGGCCACTAAGTTTTGGTTCAATTTGCTACATGCAGTAGTTAATTCAAAGTTTTAGGTCAAACACTATACTAAGGAACCTTTATAGGTTAAAATAATTGGTAAAAAGTCTGAAATAGTCAATTAAAGCTTTATTTTCCAGCTTAGGTCCTTTAATGATGCATGCTAATCCAATACTAGAGTCTTAAAAACAATAGTATTTAGGTTGACGGAATCAGTGCTAAACAATAAATGATGTGGTTAATTAGTGGCACAAACTGGTATATGCTTTTTGGTGTGTAACAAACTGTGATATGCTTCTGCATGATATTTTAGTTATCAATATAAGTGAAAGAACTTGAAAAGTAAAATTCTGATTCAAAGAATGTAAACGTCGATAAACTGAACTCAGAACTGGAGTCAACTCCGAATCAAACCGCCCAGGCCATTGCATATTAACACGCCATTACCAAATATTAAATCACTAATACTACTTTTCCCCATTAATTATCAGCTTCAACGTTGCTTTTAAGATAATTATATTTTTGAAAGAAATGACTATTTTTAGAAAAAAAAAAGTTAGTTATAATCTTAAATTAAAATATATGCCGTATGTGGAAAAGAAGGAAAGAAAAAGGTGGAAGTAACAAGAGGGCAATGAGGACTGTTGTTGGATTTGTTAAATGATAAATGATAAATGATATTCGAAACAGGAGCAGAAATTCTTCCATGAAATGTCACGTCACTTTTTGTTTTTTTGGCCTTTGTTTAGATGTACGTATATCCATCAATTCCTTAATTCTCTTCTCTGTTTATCCTTATCAAAAGAATTTGTGAAATGAATCCTTTCCAGCTACCACCACCGCTTATTTTCACCTTTAATTTTATTTTATGTTACTAATGTAAACCTTATATGAATCTTCTCTCACTAATCTCACACTTTTGCTTACAAATAGATTCCCTCTGATTTTTAAATTTATATGCCAATTCCTACCTATACTTTCTTCCACTCAAAATTAATGACATCAATGACAAACAAATGCTCTACAAATGCCATTTTTCGTCATCTTTTTCTTCTTCACTGCATTCTGGATTCCACTTCAATAGGCATAGCTACTACTAATATTATATTTCAGATTAAATTTGCAAATTGTTCTTGGTTCTGGTAACTATTATATATTCGACGTATGTAAGAATATTTTTAAAAAAAAACTAAAAAATATAAGTCATATATATTATTAATTAAATCATGACTCTCTTTTTTACCGTCCATTTTTGTTTTTTTTTTTCATGAAGAATAAAATGACAGTCCACTTTGTGAGATATAATTTTTGTTTAATACATTTAATGACATGATTTTAAAAATTATACATATAATCATATAATCACATTTCATTATTTAATTTGTTGGCTTGGAAATCTAGCATTAATTCGGATAGTTTAGGTACAGGGCTGATATATAAAAATTTAGGTGGTTTTCTTTACTATTATAATTAAGACTTGTGACTCTTTGTGGTCGATTAGGAAACTAATATTTGTTAAAGAAAATTTCACACATGAAAAACTTTGTCCTTTTCGAAAGTCGAGTTAAGTGAAAACCAAATTCAATTTCTCTCTTACGAGCATGCGACGCGAAGTAGATCATACCTATTGAGGGAAGCAGTTCACTTCTATACAAACCCACGCTATTTAAAAACTTGTTGCTTAAATTTAAAAAGATGAAAAAGAATAGGAAAGAGAGTTATTAATGAAATTTATTTATACATTTGTTAGTTTAATTGGATAATTTATTCACTCTTTCCTAAGAGTAGTTTTTTTTATTTTTTTTATTTTACATATTTCATTATGACAAAATTGTAATCTACATTAAAACGGAATGCGCTCTAAACAAATTTTAAAAATTATGACAAGGGAACAATATAAATTATTTGAATAGCAACAATATGCACTATTTGAAATTTGAGAAACAATATCATTTTTAACAATCATATACCAAATTGAGAATAAATTTTCATGATGATTCAGATTAATCTGAGCATGGATAATATCTAAATTTTTATATATATTTTTTTATCCTAAGTGGTGCATTAGCCTTATCACATGTATATCTTTGGTAGGATAACCCTTATCAAGCTCCATCAAGTTTAGATTTTCATTTGTAGGAATCTCTGTTCGGTTGGAGCACTATTTTTTGTTCTGAAGTGATATTTCTTCTCATCAACAGGCCTTTAGGCGAAGCAAGATGTAGACATGGTGTTAATAGGTTTTTATCTTTTGGTTGGAATGTTCCATTGTTAAGGGAACCTTTGCTATTTTTGGAACCTTTTTATTTATTTTTTGGTGGGCTGGGTGACTCTCAATTCATCAAGGAATGTGTTGTAAAGTGTTTCGAGATCATTTTTGTTTTTTTTTTCTATTTATTGTAAAAGATTTGAAATGCGCCTACTACTCTCATTTATATAATTCTTTATAGCTCATAAAAAAAAGGGAATGATTGATGTGAAATATTTTAATTATGTACTTAATATTTCTTCTCATATTTAGTACTTAGATTACAAATTTTTCACAACCCCTTTGTTAACGAAAAATTGTAAAGTTATTGTAAAAGAAAAGTATCCCAACAAAAAATACTGTTGTGAAAATAAGAGTTGTTACAAAAAAAAAATCAACGACATTTAATATCATTATCATTAGTAATTTCAAACTAGATTTAACAAAAGTAATTTCAAACAAAAATAGGATTTACATGTGGAAATGAAAAGGGCAAAATTCATATATATATTTGGTCTGGGACGCATTAATATTTTGTACAATAATAGTGCATACTATCAGGAGGATTTTTTTAGTGATATTTGGAAAACAACAGCTACTCCAAATGCTAAAACCCTAGTATGGAGAATAAGTCTTAATAGGGTCCATACTAGGCTGAATCTGCAAAATAGGAGAGTGGTTATGGGGAAAAATCTTTGCCCCATTTGTAAACAACAAGTAGAGTCTACCCATCACCTATATTTTTTAATGTAATACTTCTTGACAGGTTTGAAATTTATGTTTCAGGTGGATTGAAATCTCAAATGTGATGCATAATACCGTTTATGGAATTTTTTAAATAAAAGGAAAATTCTAATTTGGAAAACTATGTGGACATCAATCATGTTTGAAATTTGGGCACACATAAATAGAACCGTTTTTAAGAATGCAATATGTGATGGGGAGGAAATATTTAGCATAGCAAAGTTGAAATGATGGGTATGGATCACTAATTTGAATAAAAAATATGATTTCTCCTATCCTGTTTGGTGTTTGAGTCCTATAATGTGTCTTTATATGTCCTGAATTTTTGATTCATTGTTGCTACTGTGAGTGTATCTAGTTTTTTCTTCATGCCCTCTACTATATATAGCTTCAGAATATGTTTATTATACATCAATGAATTGATGTTAGAGGTAGGATCTCACTTTTGGCAACGACAATCAGTCTGCTAGTCTTTACCTTTAGACAAGTTAATAGAGTATGGATTAACAGATACATTAACAATTATCCGGGTTAAAGTAGGAAAGTCTGAGATGGAGGGATATTATAAGATAATAAGCTTGGCTTTATGAAGAGCTCTATGAGGTGGAAGCCTTTTTTTGGGGCCTATTTTCATTTGGCTAGTACAACTTTGGGAGGTGCTCAGGTTTGATGATAATATCATCATAACCCTCTTCGAAGTCATTTATATTTTCATAGTTCAACACATATGGTGTTGTTTTGTGGATAGTAATTTCTTGTAGAGCACACACACACAAACCTCCAAAAACATAACTGCTGGCAGCAAAATCTAAAAGACAATCCAAAATTAATAACAACCTTGCATTATTTAAGGGACTTTTTAATACAACGAAAAAACCAAAGCAGGACAAGGTTCTACGCTCCTCTACCCCTAATTTAGCTATTCCAAACCCAATCTAGTCATACAACCATATACATAATGAGAATGTAAGAGTGAGTCATGCATTGGTTTATCTCTTTAATCGCATTGCAAGAAACCCCCAAACTACATTACTCGCGAGTCTGGTAGCGAAAAATCAATGCAGATTGGGGCATTGAAGGAGTTAGGCATTGCATGCCATTGCCCTAAAAAATAATATTACACATTTATTTGTTGTTAATCATAAACAGGTGGTCCCTTTTTCTATTTTTTTATTTTGATGTATACATTCATTGTTTCCCTAGTTAAAAAAAGAAGTGAAATGATACAACACAAAATGACAACAACTTCAATGAATGGGTGGCGAGGTGTGCACCAAACTTGCTATATAATGTGATATTTTCTTTTGTGAGGGATAATGATAGTTGAGTAGGTTCTAATATGCAAAACTCCTACATAAAATATTTGTGTAAATGGGTTGAATCATCTTAAGTACTTTATTGTAGATATAATTCTTTGTTAATAAAATAATTAAAATGAAGCTAAAAACATTTTCTTGTTGTCATATTCTTCTTCTTCCATGCATAAGTATTTTAAATAGTTAATATGTTTTCCATATCCTATAGGAAACTACAATAAGGCATCAAAGTGGGTTAAAGACTCGCTCTGCCTCCATTGAAACTATCTTATTCTTTTCCCCTTTTTTATACGTTATTGTTTTTTATTCATAGAATCTATTTTGTTCTTATTAGTTGTTGGGGGATTAGCAGACCTAGTAAGACATCTAAATAATTGGTAGTTAAAACTTAGGTAACTAATTAAATACTAATTTAGAAAATATTTATCGCAAATAGAAACTAATTTAGATACTAATAATTTTTTTAATATCTAATTTTGTCAATATAACAACTAATTATTTTTTGTCTCTAAAATTGATTTTTATTTAATGTTTTTCTTGTAATGTCTATGTTCTTAATAAACTTGTTAAACCCCTTTATTTCTCTTTATTTTATCGATGTTTTAACCCTTATACAAAAAGAGGTTATAAACCTCCAGATCCAAAAAAAACCTACATTAGAATAGTTGAACAACCACAACCAAAAGAGTCTATAGTAGAACTATTGAACATAAAAGCTATGTTCACTTGTTACCCTCTTAATTTAGTCATTTCCTTTCATCAAAGTCCTAATGACATTAAAATCTCCTAACATACACCACACCTTATTTTCGTACTGTCTCCTAATTTTAGTTATAAGTTTTTCTACTAATCCTACTTCCCCTATGAAACCTTTAATTCTAATTGATATATGTCATAAGCAAACTTGTTTATATGTTATACGTTCTTAAAACTAACATTTAACACTACAAGAAAATTATTAAATAGAAACCAATTTTAGGGACAAAAAATAATTAGTTGCTTTTGGTTTCTAAATTAGTTTCTAATATTGTTAAATAGTTTCTAAATTGGTATCTAATTAGTTGCTGAGGTTTTTGTTACCAAATTTAGAATCTAAATAATTGGTAGTTAAAACCTTGGTAGCTAATTAGATATCAATTTAGAAACTATTTAACAATAATAGAAACTAATTTAGAAATCAAAAAATTTTTAGCCTCTAAAATGGTCTCTAATTTAGTCAATATAACAACTAATTATTTTTTATCTCTAAAATTGGTTTCTATTTGATGATTTTCTTGTAGTGTAACCATAATGTATAAATTTAATTATGTGAAATTAATTTACAAATAAAATAAATTAAAACATATCAATCCATGTAAATAAGATACAATAATATTCTTAATGAAAAAACAAACGAAACATTACCAATTTATACAACATTCACTAAACTTGATTCAACTCAAGATGTTATCACTCAAAGAAAGGAGTTACATGTTTTGCAAGAAATATTTTGATTTGTTTTTCTTAATTGTAGTATAACACCTTAACAATTAAAATAGTTTTAAACAATTTCTACTTGGATAACTTTGTTCTAGTGAAGAATACATATTATGTGTTAATTCGTGAAATGGGTGCCATCAAATTTTGGAAGTAATTATCCACTAATAATATTTTTTTACCAAAACAAATATAAAAATCATTGATATTAAAATAATTAGATTAGATAAATAACGTTACTCCTGCGTATTTTTATTTAAAAAAATGAGTTATGTGAAAACCTTGTATATAAATATCACCAACGTTACCGAGTGCACCATTCCACAGTTCTTTATCCTTTTCACACACCAAATAATGGGAATGTGATTCCTCCTTCATTTTTTTTATTAAAAGGATAAATAAATTATCAGCATTTAAAAGGACATTTTGATGTTGCAAAGCCAAATGTGCTTAGGCCATGCTCGTCCGAATTTGGTACCCAACTATCTCTATCTATCAATTTTTAGGATCATCCTTCCCTTTTTGGTTCGGGAAGGTCACATAGAGTTAGGTCATTACAATCATTAGAGTGCAACGGCAGTTAATTATAGTTGATAATGTGAAAAGGAAATTCTCATACATGCATACATTCATCACTCCAAATGTTCATAGTGTAAATATTAAGAATGGAACTTTAAATCTAATTCAATTTTATAAAATTGGTTTATGCAGTAGGGTTTGTACTTACTTATATTTTATAAAATACTTTTATCTCTAATCGACATGAGATCTTCATTATATCCCTTCATGTCGAGACCTGTCAATTCATACGTGAGACTATATATTGGATGATCTGATATCGACCCGACAACAAGTAGCCTAATCAGTACAACAAATTTTTGATATGATAAACCATGACTCTAATGTCATATTAAAAAACAAATTTTAAGTTTAACTCAAACTTACAAAATCCACTTTTGTAATCAGTATATACTATAATATATTTTTATCTATGATTGATAAGCCATCTCCAAATGTGTAAGGAACCTAACCTAGCATAGGTAACATCAGAAACCACTCACAAATGAAAAGTTAAAACACAAAAGCAAGTTTACCTTGCGTGGTACGAGCCAGGAGAATTTGTATAAAGGTGCTCTCTCTAATTAACTTTGAACGCTGTTGGATTTGATTTGGACCAAAAAACAAAACAAAAACCCACGACATGAAGCTCTATGTTTGGTTAGTGGTGCTTGCCAGTTGCCATGTAAATATCTTGGAGTAGCATCTGCCTTGGCATTTGGCTAGACGACCATTTTTTTTTTCTGGTTAAAATTGAAAAGAATTTTGAAAAATAAAAATAAAAAATTGTAGAGGGTATACTATAGCGTTGAACGTAGTAGATAAGCTTTTGTAGGTTGAGTGGCTTAGCTTTATAGTTTATTAAGCAGACAAGGGGCATCTACTTACCATCTTTGCGTTCCTCAGTTCGTGGCAAAGGATACTACTTGCCTTTCAATTGCTCTATCTATTCATTCATTAATACTTTCTTTATGCTATTTCGTATTTCATGCATACATCGTATATATTATTCTCTCTCTCTCTCTCTCTCTCTCTCTCTCTCTCTCTCTCTCTCTCTCTATATATATATATATATATATATATATATATATATATATATATATATATATATATATATATATATAAACTCTTCTTTGAATTGAATTGAAATGATCAACATCATCACCTTTTAGTTGGTGGATGTGTGTATATATATTTGTATAGACCAATTCTATGACTTTATACACGCACAGATGCAAAAACTACAGTGAGGGATGAAAGATGGAGAGAGAGAAAAGAAGTGAGGTTTGTATCCAAAAGGGGTCCCCCAAAATCAAGACGTGACGCGCGTTCATTTGTTTCCACATACAATATTCCTTGTGATTAAACTATTGTGATTTTTAAATTGATAATATTTATTTATGTGTATGCATGTAAAATGAAGTATGCTCTTTCTCTTAGGCTATGGGATGATGGAGTTGGGTTGTGGGTTTCTAGCAGCCAATCATGTTTTCCTCCCACAAAGGTGATTCCTTTGCTTCCTTCTTAAGCCAATTTCAACCAAAAAAAAAAAAACCACTTTCTGTCTTACCTAATTGGTAGCATTAGTAATGTGCATGAAACTGTGTTTTTCTCCATTGAGTAAGGTTATGGTGCTAATTAATTGCCTCATCACTTTTCTTGTCTTGCTCTTATTGGCATTTCCCCTACCAATATCACTTTTATGCTCCTTCCCATTTTTATTTTTATTTTTAAATAATGCTTTTGTTTTGTGGGAGAGGAAGATGAGTTACTTTCACTTTGAAAATTCTATGTAAATTTGTTTCCATATACAATTTTACAACTTTTTCCAATCAATGGAATATATATAATTAAATTACCCAAGTGACTTAATTTTTTTTTAGTTTAGAGACTTGATTTTAAAACAATAGTTTCCAATAATTTAACCTAAAAATAAATAACCTTTTTTTTTTTTTACTTTTATGGCAGTTCATTAATTCTATTGTTAATCTAAAGGGAGTACTTTGGATAACTGAAGCAGGAGATTTTCCCTATGCTTTTAAGATATTTTCATTATCAAATTAAGTATAGGGAAGATCTCAGTGAAAGAGACCTAGCTAATTGCATGAACCAGATGAAACGTGCAGGGGACTGTCAACTAATACATGTTCAACTCATCATGATAAATGTATAGTATTCAATATCCAAATTTGGTTCATATGCCAAAAATCGTTGCAAAATTAAATGTTATGTATGACAGTGTCTTCTTATGGTGTTATTACCTTAATTTTCACACATCAAATTTCAAATTGGGTAGTTCAACTTGCAATGGATATTTAAATATATTAACATTTGGCAGGTAAATGTGTGCATAATACTGTATCAATAACTTCTGAAATATGACTCAATTTAAAATCTTTACAGCATTTAGGTTTTTGACGGCATATCACTATTGATAAGAGAGTTAATTTAAAATTAATAACTCTTTTTATGTATTTTTTCTTAATTTTCTTTTTGAAACAGTGTCACATTATTAAATGTTTTAAATTTATATACGTTGAATATCGTATAAAATCATTTTTTTTATCAGCAAAAAGAATAAGTAAATAAATAAATATGAATCATTTAAGGGGTAGTCCAACCCGTATACATACCAACTGTGCTACTCGACAGAAATGTCTAATAATCAATTTATAGAATATAAATGAGAATAATTCTCATCTTACTAGTTAGTTTTGTAAGGAGGAGTTAAACTTAAATTTACTTACTAATATGATATCAAATTCTATCATATTGAGGTTTGTTGAGTCTATCATGTCACTCATTATTGGGTTGTTATCGAACCATCCATAATTATTTAGTTTCATGTGCAAGATGTCCATGGCTAGATGTGAGAGAATGAGTTGGAGATCCTATATCAATTAGAGATAAATCTAATCTACAATATATAAGTGGAGACAATCTTCACCTTACTAATTGACTTTGAGAAGACGAGTTCCTAAAACTACAAGAATAATGTTGATTAGTTGTCATAAAGTAGTATCAGCCAAAAAAGGAATGTTATTAGTGTTGGCTAAGCACACGCTAGTTCAACAAAACAAAAAACAAAAAACTTAGTGTCGACTAAACGGACATTAAACTCATGCTAAGAATTATACCAAAAAAAAATGAAGAAAAAATAAAGTGTCAACCTGGTAGACGCAAATGGGAATACTAAAATAATATTATGGATTAAAAAATATCATTTTAGCGTCGGTGTAACTAACATCAAGATTACTATAAGTTTTATAATATAAATAAAATACATTATATGTATGTATCAGCTTAGTTAATGTAAAGAAATTATTATTTTTTATTTGGAGTAGTGTTTGTCAAATAGATGCAATGGTGACTAGGATTGTTGTGTTGGCTTAACTGATGCTTATTGGCTGTGTGGGAAAAACATATAGCATCAAAATGATTTCAACACAGGTCAAATAAGTTTTAATGAAACTTTATTTTTCTTCAATCCCTAATTCTCTCACATGCTCCTCCAAGACTATAATCCCTAATTATGCTCCTTAAATGGTAGGATTCCCAATGTCGCTAGTAAGCTTGGAAACATTATCTAGTAAGTAAATTTTGAATCCTCTATGTTTCAATTGGTGAAGTATTGACAAACCCTAATATACAGGTGACACATTTGCAATTGGGTGAGTTCGAAGCCATAATCTTAAAGGTGGAGACATACGAAGGTTGCCATCGTGAGGAGGCAGACAGTTTGCGGGTGGAGTGAGAAAAGGGTAATGAAAGGTGAAAAAATATTGTATTTAATTTGTTGATTACAATATACATATATAGTCAAAACCTGACAGTATATAATCCTACAATTAATACCCATTATCATGACATTACAGCAAATAAGGTAACAATCAATGCTAATAATCATTGATTGATAATTACAATAATTACAAAGATTGACACAATTAAAGATAATCATTGGAATCCACATATTAAGGAATCTTGTCTCTAATTCCCCCTTTCAAACTGATGGGTGAGGGAGTCACCCCAAGTTTGTCTCTGAGTTGACTGAATCGTGTATGAGTTAATGCTTTAGTGAGACAATCAGCTATTTGATTAGCTGATGGAACATAGGCTACAACAATCTCATTTTGCAGTACTTGGTCTCTGATGTAGTGCACATCAATTTCAATGTGTTTGGATCAAGTATGCATAACTGGATTTGAAGCTGGCGCCTTAGCACTCAAGTTATCACACCACAATGTTGGTTTTCTTGGCAGAGGGAGTTTTAATTCATCAAGAAGTGAACGGTTCCATGCTATTTCAGCAGCTAAGTCAGCCAATGCTCTATATTCTGACTCTGTACTGGATCTTGAGACTACCTTTTGCTTCCTCGAAGACCAAGAAACAAGTGTTTCACCAGGGAAGACACATTGACCAGCCATGGATTTTCTATCATCCACACTTGTTGCCTACTCTGCATCTGAGAATCCTACTTAGTCCAAGTCAGTTGATGGTTTGATGTGTAGACAGTGTTGAATGGTACCTTGAAGATATCTCAATATTCTTTTTATGCCTCGCCAGTGATCTATAGTGGGACAGCTCATGAATTGGCTGAGCTTCTTAACTGAGAATGCTATATTGGGCCTTGTGTTTGTTAAGTATTGCAAAGCTCCTATAGCTTGTCTGAATATGGTTGGGTCTTGTAATTTCTCCCCTTCAGCTGTAAACTACTTGCCGGTTATCATAGGTGTTGGACAAGATGAAGTATTTTCCATTTTGAATTTTCTTAGGATATCTCCTATGTATTTTGATTGCTTCAAGTACATGCCAGATGCATCTCTTTGGACTTCTATGCCTAAGAAGTAGTGCAGTGGACCAAGATCCTTAAGTGAAAACACATCATTGAGTAGTTTGATGAAGGATTCCAAGAACTTGGTGTTGTTCCCTGTGACAATTATATCATCCACATATATAAGTAGGAAGGTAATGTGATTTGTACCTCTTAGAGTGAATAGTGAGGAATCACTTTTTGTGTTCTTGAAACCCCAGCTGACTAACGCATTTTTTAGGCTGTCAAACCAGGCTCTTGGGGCCTATTTCAATCCATCAATTGCCTTGGATAACTTGCAAACATGTTCAGATTTAGCTGAGTCTACAAATCCTTCTGGTTGATGCATAAACACAGTTTCTTTGAGATAGCCATTAAGAAATGCATTGTTTATGTCCAGCTGTTTGACCTCCCAATTGAGGTGTACTGCAATTGAGAGTAGGATCCGAACTGTACTGGCCTTGACAACTGGACTGAAGGTTTCTTCATAGTCCAATCCATCTGTTTGTTGAAATCCTTTTGCTACTAGTCTTTCCTTTCTCCTTTCAATTGTCCCATCTACTTTGTACTTGGTCTTGAAGACCCATTTAGAATCAATGATGTTTTCTTGGCCTTGATATGGTACCAAGAGCCAAGTTTGATTTGACATGAGTGCCTGATACTCTTTTTCCATAGCTTCTTTCCACTGTGGTCTTGTGAGTGCTTCTGTGACATTTTCTGGTTCCTTCTCATCTGTGGTAGTTTCAACAAACCCAACATATAGCTTCTTTGGCTTATGAATTCCAGCTTTGCTCCTGGTCCAATGATTGTTGATGTTTGGTTCAACAAGATCTTGGTGATCCCCAACAACTGTTTCTGTGAGATCAGAAATTTGAATGTTGCTTGGTGAATTATTTTCAGAAATTTGATTGCTCCTTGTTGAATTATTTGCAGCCTGATCTCTGCTAAAATTAACTGCAACACTCTCACTTGGATTGGTTGGTTCTTGTTCATCACCAAGATTATTATCATCTGGAAGTGTGGTGGCTCCAATATGTGGGTTACCTGCAGTAGGCAAAGCAAAAGGGAGAGATGAACTCTCAGTTAGTGTTTTCAAGGGACTTCTTGTATTGAGAAATCCATCATGGAATGGAAAATGTTCTTCATTGAAAACAACATGTCTTGAAGTGAAGATTCTTCCATAAGAATTTATGCATTTGTATCCTTTGTAAGAGTTATTATATCCCAAGAACACACATCTGGTTGTGTGGAATTGTAGTTTGTGCTGATTATAGGGTTTAAGACAGGGATAGCAAGCACACCCAAAGGGTTTTAAGGAATTGTAGTCAGGTTCCTTTTGAAAAACCAATGAGTAAGGGCTTTAATTTTGAATGACTAGAGAGGGCAATCTATTTATGACATAAACTGCTGTGGAGAAAGCTTCCCACCAAAAATGTAAGGGCATTTCGGCTTGTGCTAGCAATGTCAAGTCAAATTCAGCAATGTGCCTGTGTTTTCTCTCAGCCCTACCATTTTGTTGTGATGTGTAAAGGCATGACATTCTAAATTGTATCCATGCTTCTATTGCACGGTTTTGCACAGCTTTGTATTCACCACCACCATCACATTGGATTGTCTTAATTCTCTTGTTAAACAAATTTTCTGCCATGTTTTTAAACTGAATAAAGGCTTGTACAGTATCTGATTTCTGTTTCAAAGGATAAATCCAAGTAAATCTACTAAAATCATCAATAAAGTGAACATAATATTTGAAACCAGAAGAAGATATTATTGGTGCAGGACCCTAGACATCAGTATGAACTAATTCAAGGATTTCCTTAGCATGAGAGGAAGATGTTTTGAAGGGTAAAAAATGCATTTTTCCATATTGACAAGCCTCACAAAAGTTAAAATGATCTCTGGGTGATAGTTTCACATTACAACTTTTCAAGACTTTATCTAGGACTGTATTATTTGGATGACCAAGCCTTCTATGCCAACTCTCCTTGACAGATACATAAGCACACGAGTCCCTTTCAATCCTTGAGAGCTGATATAAGTCATCTTTAAGTGTCCCTTTTAGAATTGCCTTCCCTGTTAACTTGTCCTTCACAAAGCAACAATTTGCATCAAATTCAACAAGAATGTTATTGTCAGCCGTTAATTTTGACACACTTAATAAATTTTTGGTAATGTTAGGCACATATAAGACATCATGTAAGTTGAGTGAGTTTAGTTTTGAGGAACCTATGGCTACAATCTGTAATTTCTCACCACTTCCAACTATTAATGAGTTCTTACCATGATGTTCGGCTAGATCCTCAAATTTTTCAGTTTGGTGTGTCACATGATTGCTTGCACCACTGTCAAAGTACCAATCATAATCTTGAGCTGCGCTTTGTGAGGCTAGGAAGGCATTGTGTGCTCCTTGTTTGTCACTGTCTGCTGAATAAAAATTTGAGTTTGAATAAGACTTATCAAACCTGTAACAACAGTTTACAGCTGTGTGCCCAACCTTGTTGCAAACTTGGCATGCTGGTTTAGACATTCTTCCTTTTCCTCTGCCTCCTCTCCAACTTCTGAAGTTAGAGCCCCTCCAGTTGTTATTTGTGTTGAATTTGTTACCTTTGTAATCAGTTTTATTAGCAACATTTGCTGAAGCATCAAGAGAGAGTTTGGTAAGACCATTCAGTTGATCAAGTCTACTCTCAAAGGTCAGTAATTGGGCCTGCAGATCAACCCAAGTGAGACTAGTTTGATCAGATAGTTTGACCACCACAGGGTTGTATTCAGAATCTAAACCATTTAGGGTTTGAATGATTAGATCTGAGTTGGAAACGGGACTTCCTACAAGTTTAAGTCTGTCAACAAGATTCTTCATCTTGACCAAATATTCCTCCATCTTCATTTCTCCTTTCCTAATGTTGTGAAACTCAGACTTAAGGTAGGTGATTCGAGATCTTGTGTGTGCACCGGCTAGGCTTTGGGCTTCATCCCAAAGTTGTTTTGAGGTTTCACAATGCGACAATTGTGTTGCTATTTCAACAGTCATTGAATTCATCAACCATCCAAAGAGTTGTGAATCATGAGCCTGCCAATCTCCAAATGCGGGATTTGGTTTCTTGCTTGAATTTGCAGAAAATATGAATTCTTCAGGACACTCCTTTGTCCCTAGCATGTGGCCATCGAGCCTGCAACCTTTGACTATAGAAATCACCAAGTATTTCCATAATAGATAGTTGTCTCTGTCCAACTTGACAGATACAGTAAATGGAAGACAATTTTGGGATTTTGAATCTGCAGTAGATGCCATGATTTGAATTTGATCAAAAAAGCCTTCAGAGCTTTACAGCTCTGATACCAAGTGAGAAAAGGGTAATGAAAGGTGAAAGAATATTGTATTTAATTTGTTGATTACAATATACATATATAGTCAAAACCTGATAGTATATAATCCTACAATTAATACCCAGTATCATGACATTACAGCAAATAAGGTAATAATCAATGTTGATAATCATTGATTGATAATTACAATAATTACAAGGATTGACACAATCAAAGACAATCATTGGAATCCACATATTAAGGGATCTTGTCTCTAATTGAGTTGAAACCATAAAGGTCATTTTTGTCAATTTTGGCATAACAAATGTAAAATACATTGGGTGTTTTTGGTTTTTCTACATTTTTTTATTTGAATTAGTTGGTGTGGTACTTGGGGAAAGGCTTGTGGCATGGATGTCAAAGTTATGTTCATTTCGCTATAGGTGAGTTTTCTATTGGTTGTGATAACACTTACTTTGACTGTGATTGCTTATCACTTTCTTTGAGTGTATTGTTTTTTTTTTTAACCTTCATTGTTGACCTGACAAAATCTATTTATGTTGAAGCTTATAAAGAGATAGTTAGGATATAAGCCATACCTATGATATGTGGAAAAAAATTTAAACTTTTAGTCTAGATAAATAAAGTTGATTACTACCGTTTTAATTTTGGTTCAAATGGAAGTAGATTTGAAAACCATCATGAACATAAAGTGTTATGTACAAACATTATTTACAAAGCATTTACAGTTGATGGTAGAATCATAATAAATTACTTTGTTCCTTGAATAAATATGTGACCTACAAAGAAGTCTGATTTTGCAGATAATAAATCCTAAACCCAAAATAGACTAGTTTGCTTATAGATTGAACATATGGAACATATACAATTTAGGCAATTGCCAACTCATCAAAATATTTGTGTCTTATTACCATACAAATGAAATAGAAAAATAGTTTTTTAGGTCAGTGATTGCTTCCTAATCCAATCCTAATGTTTTTTAGTGTAAGGGGCAAAATCTGCCAAATATTTTATACTAGCAACAAAGTATTATCTGCAATAAAATATTTCACATTTTAAAAAAATATTAAACAATGGATAAATGAAATGTTAAACAAATGGATTTATATAAAAATATTCATCCATTGTTAGGTTTTCTTCTTCTTTTTTCCTTTTTTTTTATCAACAAAGAAAAAATAAAATAATGAGTATTTTAGGGATACTCCAATCCTTGTACAAAAAAAAGAAAGGGCTAGTGAGCCACCATACATAAAAAAAGATTGCCTTCCCTATATTCTTCTAACATAACTTGTGTAAAAGTATTACACTTCACACCCCGAGGGTCAAACAAAAGGAGTTAACCCCATAAAAAATTGTACCCAACCCCACCTATAAAGGACTTCAAAAAAACCCATATGAAAAAAAAAGATTCAATGGATAGGTAACACGTGTCATGTTCCACTCTTTGTTGTCTCAATAGGCCACAGTTGTTTACTATGAAGTTCCACTCTTAACTCATGGAATTGACTCGATCACCAAATTTTCGATTCTAAGTTCATAACCCTGGCCTATTCCCATTTTGGGCGGAGCATATCTACTAATTATCAAGTTAGTAAGGTAAGATTTGAATTAAGAAATAGATTTATGACTTATTTTCTTAAACAATTTTACTTTTTAAATTGTCCATGAAATGTGTATGATATATTTTACTTCAGTATTGCTTCATTACCACCTTTTTAACATGTTTTCTCTAGAATTGATGTTGTAATTGAATCTGGAATTACAATTCATATTAGATATTGGGTTTGGATATGGAATTCCAATTGAAATTGATATTGGATTTCACTTTTTAATTACAGTTGGAATGATATTGATTAGGGAGTCTTGAAAATTCATATTAATTTGGAATCACAATTCATATTGGATATTGGATTTGAATATGAAATTACAATTGAAATTAATATTGGATTTTACCTTTTAAATACAATTGGAATGATATGTATAGGGAGGTTCGAAAAATCATATTGAATTTTGACAAATTGCAATGATATATATAGGTAGGTTTAAAATTAAGTTGGAAATTTTTTTTACTCTTTTTTTCATCACTTGTATCAGTTGGACCCACTCTAAATCTTTTTTTTTTTTGATTTGCAAGAAAGAATGAATAAATAGAACCACTTCAGGGGTGATTCAACCATTTTACAAACAATAAATAAGGGCAAACCCAACCTTACAAACCACTTCCAACAGGAAGAACAAAATCACCACCTATCATAAGATAACAGACACCTAACTCTACTTAAAACAACTACACTAACAACCCAACCTATCACATCAAAGCACCAATAACATCACCAACCACCAAACACCCCACACAAACATCCAACCAAGACTATCCAAGCAAACTAAATCCTAAATTTGTTTGTAAAAGGATTGGACCCACTCTAAATCCTAAATGTTTTATAACATAGGTTAGACCAACACAAACCTTTTATTTTTTTAATATTTAGTGTCATCTTGATCCATTCTTTTTTTTTTTCTCCACTCGAACGAATCGACACAATTCTTTCAATTTATTTTACATTTTATGTTAATTTATTTTACATTTTACAAATCTTTTAAAATTGATTGACTATCCGTTGTGTGTTTGTTTAGTGAACACTATTAACATCTCCTTCGTAACACAATGCAAGATTCAATAGTTTTCGACCATATAACGGGGTTGTTTAACCAACACAAGACTTACGTTAATCACATTAAAATGTCGACTTTATTTGGTTTGTGTTAGTTTTCTATCTACTCTAAAAATATTTATTCTTTTAATGTAATAAATTAAAACAGAAACAAACTTATAGTAGGTAACAACATGATGTCATTAAGCATATCCATTTTGAGTGTTCATCATCGTCATCCATTTTTATTTAATGTAATTAAATTCAGATTGCAAGTAAACGTGACAATACATATATTGCGTGACAGATCAGTGTATTTAATATCCAAACACGGTTCCTGTTGTTTCCCTTCCCAAAAAAAATCCTATTTTTTAAATTACTATTTTTCGTAATTAATATTGTAGACTTTATCCAAATATACAATATTGGGAATGGATGTTCTCAATTTCTCATCATCATTAAAATTGAGTTATATTAATTTTATATAAACTTTTTTTATAACTTTTTTTATTTCTTTTTATATACTATTTAGGATATTTATCAATTACCACTACAATGTTAATCATTCAAAGTTGAAACTAAGATCTTATACAATGTAGAATTTTTCATCACGAAACTCGTTACTAACTTGTTTGTCTCATTTCAAAGTCATTCTTAGTCTCCACTAAAAATAACTTTATGTCAACACTAAACAAAATCTATAGTAACCTTTTTTTTTTAAAAAATTGTTTGTATTCAATGAAATTTTTATGTTTTCGTCCCTTCTTGTCCTTTATTGTTTCTATTTTAAGGCCATGAACATTATACACTAAGTTCTCACTATTAACAAATCTAATATATAGAGAGAAATTAATGGTAATATGTTATTAGAGTTCAAAATTTAACTTCAATTAATTAAAAAATATTTTTATTAATTATGACTTTTTAAGGTAGTTATTATAGAAATTAATATACTTACTATATATACGATAATTTATCAATGGATCACAACACTATATATATATATATATATATATATATATATATATATATATAAGAGTTTAAAAAAGATTAGATATATGAGAATGTTTTAAATTTAGCTATTAAAGTAAATTTAGCATTAATAATTTTTTTTAAATTATTAATTAACATCGCCATAATTGATGTTTACAATAACTTTTAAGATTACTAATCAGAATTTATCAACATAAGTTAAAAATTATACAAATATTTAAAAAAAATAACGAAATCAATTTAGCATCTACCGCATTAACGTTATCCAAATAAATAAATAAATAAATCTCTAAAAAAAACTCTCTTTTTTTCATTAGATTGAATCCTGTTATAATTCATACGTTGAAAACGATCTGATCGATATAAAACTGGATTGAGTTATATTATATATTTTAGATTACTCAATATTAGTTATATGAAATATATTAAAAAATTGTATAAATTAGGATTTGTGTACGAGATGTGAGTTTATGTCAGATTACTTTATGTATTTTGTATTTTATCTTAATAATTTTGATTAAAAATTAAAAAGTATAGTCTGTATTTTTGTTTAAGTCTAAGTCACTAAATAAAATTAATTTTTATTAAAAAAATTAATATAAAAATTTTAATATATATATTAACAAAATAATATTTAAAAATAATTATTAAAATAATTGAGTCAAAAAGTCTTAAGTTTTACCTAAGGCACTGATTCTAAAATATAAATTATTTATTTATTTATTATTTATTATATTTAGAATAATAATAATAACATTATTATTAATAATGTTAATAATAACATTAATATATTAGTAACATTAATAATACTAATAATAATATTTATAAAATTAATAATTATAAAATATATTTATAATAATATTAATAATATTTAATAGTATTAATAACATTAACAATAATATTAATAATAATATTGAAAATATCATTATCATTATTATTATTATTATTATTACTATTATTGTACCGGATAGGAGTGTTCGGGACCTCGGTCTAGGCATGTGGATATGGTCAACTTGGCTATTGGGCCCAAAGGGTGGGTCGCGAGTTTGGCCCAGTTGTTGGTCAGCCCAGAAAAGGTAATTAAGATAAAGAGATATTTTATCTATTGTTATATTATTTTGAAGATGAAAAATATAATTGTTATTATTTAAATCTGTTATCATATTATTTTGAAGATGAAAGATATAATTGTTATTGTTTAAATCTGTTATCATATTATTCTGAAGATAAAGAGATATTTTATCTCTTGTAATAATATACATGTTAGTTATATTAATTAATAGTTGTTGAGAATAAAAGAGGAGCACCTGAAAATAATGGTGCACATGTGAAACAAAATATTTTCCTGTTGTAAGCACCTGAAGATAAGTGGTGCCCATTAACAAATGACTTTTCTGTTATGATTAAATATTTTCTGTTGAGATTACACTCTTGTTAGTGAAAGTGGTTGAAAGGAAAGTCGATTCTAGAGACTTTGTTTCTAGAGACTAAGACTGAAACTTATTACTTATCTTGAATGCTCTCACTGACTTGATCGTCGAAATGTGATCAACAAGTACAGCTTCCTCTGTCCCAACAGAGCCGCATTCCAGAGCAACAAGCGGAGCTCTTCATCCAGTCCACCCAAGGTTAACTGGCAAGAACAATTATTAATATTAATAATAACAATAATAAAATTAATAATATTAAAAATATTAGTAATAATATTAATAATAAAATTTATAATTATAATAATAATAAAAATAAAAATAAAAAAATAATATTAATATGATTAATATTAATATTAAAAACAATTTTAATAATATTAATAACAATACTAGTAATCTTCATATTAATAATACTAATATAATACCTACAAATTTGAATTCGTAGATAATGGATTTATCTATATGTAATTACTTACAAATTTATTTGTATGTAAGTGACACTTGTAGGTAATATCCATCGCTAACACTTTTCTGCCCCAATCCTCAAAGTTATGTGTGAATTTTGCCTATAGATTTTTTTTGTCAAACTACTTCATTATAATATACGAAAAAATCCCTAAGTAATTCAACTTTATCTATGAATAAAAATTCGTAGGTAAAATTTGTAGGTAAGTTCAAATTTATCTACAAATTCAAATCCATAGGTAATTATCAGTAGTAAATTTTCTTATAGTTATGGTATTAAAGTCTATCCTAAACCCGCAATCAGAACACTATGGGATCACCTACAAATATCTAGTTTCACACTTAATATTATATACATCGACGTGAGGGGGTATGTTGGAGATCTCATATCAACTAATATAAAGCCAATTTACAATGGTATCAAGACCTTAATGATTCTACATCATTTTTTTTTCACCAAGTCTTCCACAAATCTATCTCTCAGAATTATAGATCCAAAATCACCTTTTTTTCCTTCATCCCTTAGCATCATTCTGGTGTCATTCTTACCATTGTCCTATTACATGGCAATCCAATGATAAAAATTGAGCAAATTTAATGTGTTATATATTGAAAGCCTAGAACAAGCTTGGTTTCATTTTAGACAATGTTATCGCCCTTACTGATGATACTTTTGATGAGGCATATGTTTGGTCCCAGTGCAACTTAATGATTAATAGTTGAGTTCACAACACTATTGATCCTTAACTCTAAATTGGCTTTGAAACTACAAAAGGTCTCTAGGATGATCTCTAGGTATGATTTGCACCCAATGATTCCTCTAAGCTATGTGTCACCTGCACCCATTGTTACAAACTCAATGACTATTCTAACCGCTTTCTTGCTAGTCGTGGTAGTGGATAGGCTTGCTTTAATTTGGGTAGTCCTACTTTTATTTCTACCCATGCCATGAAATCTAGTGCATCCCATAACAACGGTAGCTCTTCCAAACCTTTGTATATTGTTGACTTTACTCTTGCCATGCTTCAACAATTGATGTCTATTATTGTTTCGTCCAAACCATCCATTAAAAATGATCAAGTATAGTATATTTCCAGCAACCTTGGGTTCTGGACAATCTCAACATAAGACTACGACCATCTCCTTCCTTTATGATATCCACATTATTCCCCTTGTTTAGTAGCATTACCTAATTGTGCTCGTACTCTTGCAATCCAATGTGAGGACATTCGACTTACGACATTATTGCTACTAATCAATATTCCTTATGTGATATATCTTACATGCAAATTGATTTATGTTTCTTAGTTGCTACATTGTACCAAATGATAGCGATATTTAATAATTCTACATGTTTCCTACAAGATCTGCAAACGAGGAGGGGGATTAGATAGGATGTTGAACATGAAGGGGTATATGTAACATCCCGCCAAAATACTATACAAATGTATATAATGAAAATAAAGGTAACAAATAGATTGAAGTGAACAAAATATTATATATATGAAATGTAGTTTCTCCTCACAGGGAGTTTTAATACAACTTCGGTCAAATTTTCCAGAAACATAAACAGAATACAGTAAAAAAAACAAAGCAGGCAATCTCCTATCGGAAGAGACCGATCTCCTATCGGACGAGGCCGATCTCCTATCAGAGGACCCAAAACAGCCGATCGGCTACCAGAACAGAAATCAGGCGATCTCCTTTCCGGCGACCCCTCACTAAGGAGCTCTACTTCCTGGAAGATCATCTGCTCCCGTGTAAATTATACACGATCATCACAGTTTTAAGAAAAACAACCACAGAACCAAAATACGCAGGGTAAGCTAGATATTTTAAAGAGAGTTTAAATAAGAACATTAAAATAAAATCAAGGTAAACAATTTCAAGATATTCACGTAAAGTTATCAAGTTTCTCATACTCTGCACCTGGTCACCCAGAAATCACACATTTCACAATATTCACAAGAGTCATTCATTTTCACAAACTGCATCAAGTGTCTATAAATTTCAAGTTCCTCATTTCACATGTCAGACCACCACTGACCCAGCACACAAGACACTTGACCTACTTCCGGAAGACTCGTGCATCGACTAGACTCAGAGATTCTGCACCTGTCATACAAGCTGTTGTAATGTTTCCACAGCTATGCGCATCAACACATTCTCAATCTCAAGTTCACCATTCTCACAGCATGACAGGGTTAATCCATATGACAGGCCGAGCTCGTTCTGTTTCACACGACTCACCCATACATATGAACCTCCTTCGACTCTCAACGCCTGAATAATCTCATCTATATGAATCCATTATCTCAGGAGAGTCAGGATAATCCCATTATAGACATCACCGATCAATGCACATCCTACACGATCTTACACGGTATTTTCTTTCCTGAAAATACTATGCCTCGATCCACATTCACCACATCCAACACATCACATAACACTTAAAGGAATGATTTCAATCACAGCAAAACTCAATCCAAGGTTCTTATTTTCGAATATCTCATTTAAATCTCAACAGTTTCAAAGCAACACCAAAAACAGAGAGTTTCGCAAACAACGCCAAAACCGGCGACCTGGTTCAAAAACAGGGTATTTCGAAGTCTGCATTTAAAACCGGCGACCACGTCGCCCAACACATAGCACAGAGCATTTTACAAGAATGAAAACGAAAACCGGCGACCACGTCGCCCTCACTTCAGAAAATAGCTAAACTATGGCTTGTATTGAAAATGAAGTCTAGCTTCCCTTACCTGGACTTGCGCAAACCACCAGGAGCTCCGAAACCCAACGAAGCTTGAACAACGCCTTGTCTCTGTTTTTGCGTCTGGTTGAAGGACTTGCAGAGAACTGCCCAGGTGCTCTAATGGTGGCTGTCGCTCGTCGTACTCTCGTGTGAAGGTGCCAGAATCGCAACGCGAAGGAGGCAACTGGAGGAGAAGGGAGGTAACTCACTCTTTCTCTCTTTGAAGGCTGCAACGTTTCTTTCTCTCAGCAGTGGGTTTTCTGCATCTTAAACCAACTTATCCACCAAAAGCAGCTGCCACCACCCACTCTGCAGAGAAGTCTGAGAACCACTGCCCTGAACAGTACGACAACTGTTGTCTCTGGTGCATGCCAACCACTGCTCTGAACAGTACTGCCACTGTTGTCGCTTGTGCATGCCAGCCACTGCTCTGAACAGTACGACCGCGAGTGTCTCCTGCGCATGTCAACATTCTGATGTCACCACTCAGAATCATCCTTTTTGTCTACGTGGCGCGCGTGCAGGACGTTTCATGCTGAGAGTCTGGGTCCCACTTTACTCTGTGTGAAACTCGACGTCGTGCGATAACATTCCACTGCTGACTCATCCTGGCGAACGACCGATGTCTCCTTCGCCCTGGAAGACGACCGATGTCTCCTTCGCCCTGGAAGACGACCGATGTCTCCTTCGCCCTGGAAGACGACCGATGTCTTCCTGTGGGAGACGACCGATGTCTTCCCTGGCGACGCCCTCATAACTCTCGCGCCCTGGCTACGTCCACATGCCTCGCGCCCTGGCGATGCCCGCATGCCTCTCGCGCCTTGGCCACGTCCACATGCCTCGCGCCCTGGCAATGCCCGCATGCCTCTCGCGCCTTGGCCACGTCCACATGCCTCGCGCCCTGGCAATGCCCGCATGCCTCGCGCCCGCGCGATGTCTGCATGCCTCACGCGCCCTGGCGACGTCCACCTGGCGCTCATGTGTAGCAGGCGACCGGCGATCTCATAGCCTTCTAAACTTAACTTTTCCTCCCTTTTTGTTTTAAATAAAACATACATAGAATTCTTTTAAAATATAACCCTTTTTATTCCAATTCAATTTTACAGGTCCTTACATTCTCCCCAACAAGAAAAATTTTCGTCCTCGAAAATTGAATTATAAGGAACGAAGGTATGGATGGGCTTCTCTCGTGGTTTCTTTTATTTCCCATGCTGGATCACCCGATCTGCACGTCGTCCACTTTTAATACGTGACTAGGGTCTGTAAGATACTTCTTCAGCTGCGAAACGTGAAAGACATTGTGCAGATTCGCTAAATGGGGAGGTGGGGCGATCTCATAAGCCACTGGACTGATCCCCCTTAGGATCTGATATGGCCCAACAAACTTAGGGGACAGCTTCTTTGATCTGATCGCCCATCCTACACCCTTGGCTGGTGTCCTCCCCATAAAGACATGATCCCCAGCAGTAGACTTCAAAGGTCTTCTCCTCTGATCTGCATAGGACATCTGTCGACCTTGAGAAACTTTCATTCTGCCTTGCATCAGTTTTACCTTCTCGGTTGTCTGTTGAACCAACGCTTACTACTCCAATACTTCATCAAATTCCATTCTCCTTCCCTGCATATGGAGTATGCTGTTCCATTGAGCGCCAACTCCAGTACTCACACTCTACTTCCAACCCTGAAGACTTGGTCGAGCAAGTCCAGAACTAATCCCTTAACAGAACCAGGACTAGTCCCTTGTAGAGAAAAAGTGAGCAAGATCCCTTCATCGGAAGGAAAAGGGCAGCTGACTACTGCTCATGCCCCCTAGCCAATTCAAACTAGGATCCGAAATATCCTTCTAGGAATCAACTTCCGCCTCTTGATCAAAACCATCCATCGACTTCCCACTGCTGATCTAATTCTCACGCTCCCTAAAGGAATACCTTTGGTTCACCACTATGCTACATAACTCTGCACCTTATAAAGACAAAGTTCTTGTTGCTGTTACTTTCCAAATCATCACTATGACTTCTTTTGCCAACTCGGCTTCCTGTTCCCATCATTTCCTCTTTGTTCAATGTATACATTGGATGCATTGATTTGGGTTCAGGTGCCTATCTGAAAAGGTATACAAGAACGAACGCACCATATATCTCAACCACCACCATGTAAGTAGTGGAGCCGATTGGAAAATTTCCTCTGCATCCAGAATTTTCTTTCTTAAAGACAACTCTATTCCTCTTCTCCAAGATACAACAGACTATTGCCATCCACATTCCCTTCCACACCTGATTCTACTTGGATGACATACGTATAAGATAAAAGTTCTCAAGGTGGGACCTCAAATTCTTATGTCGAACAAATAGAACACTTATCCACTTGAAGCACATAAACCAGCCACGTTGCTTTAAAGTTAGAGTTAGTGGCCCACGCATCCTCCTGAAATCTCATACCCCCTCCGCCTCCAACTTTCCAAACAATGACTTTTTGGAACTAACCATCATCTTCACCCTCCTCGCACATCTTACGTACATCTCTCCACCACCACAATTGATATTTCGAATGAGTTCGGCTTCTCCCAAGTTCCGAGTCATATTTGGATACAAGGATATCTTTCCATTTCCCTTTCTCATCACTCCTCATCCACCATTTCCATACTCATCTTCCACATCACGATCCACAAAACAGCATCCATTCTGCGTGATGCTTCATCTCTTCTCCCAGTAACTTCTCTACTTGGTATTTTTCAGCAAATTTCTCTGTCTAATTGAACTTTAGACATAAATACAATATCTCCTCTTTCCTTTTAAGCTTGTGGTTAAGCTAGAGTCATCTCATGCTGTTTCATCGACATAAACATCTTCCAAGCTTCAAATAAAAGAAAATTCATCTTTCATTCTTGGAACTTAACCCCGGTACTTCCCATGGATACACATGCTTAAGTCTTTAAACCCTCAACATTCTGCTTATATACTCTCCATAACTTATATGTAGCTGAACTTAAACCTTGGTACACTAAATCTAAATTACACTTCCTTCTTTAATTCCATCAACTCAGCTGGAGCCATTGCCACCGGTCCAGCTCCAGGCACCAAAACAATGGAGAATTCCACTTCCCTCTTAGGGGGTAACCCAGGTATCTTGCTTACGTCCTCTTCATTCTTCACTTCCAACCGAGCTAGCATCACGAAGCACCTCGCCATCTGGCTCTTGGAGATCTGGAAACGCTAACTTCTGATTACCGCGGACTACGAGAACGTGATTGGCAGCTAGCCAATCCATTCCCAGGATAACATCCAGATCCCGAAGAGGTAGGCAGATCAAGTTTACTTTGAATCTGCGTCCCTCTACCATCACTGGACATTCAGGGCAAACTGTAGAGGTCAACACCTGTCCTGATACAGGTGTAGAGACCAACAGTTCAAACGGCACTTCCTTCACTAGAAGGCCCAACTCGGCTACACACAAGCTTGACACAAAGGAGTGTGTCGCTCCAGAATCAACCAAAATTCTAACGCATCTACCAGCTATAGAGCAACACTCTGTACTAAGTTACCTGACTGAGATGCCTCCACTCCAGACATGGCAAACACTCTCCCTGCTGCCTGAGGTCGACTGCCTCCATTCCACAACTGTTGGGATCCACTGGGTTGAGTCATCCTATTCTGGGTAGGACAATCTCTAGCAACGTGTCCCGTCCTTTGACAGGCAAAACATCTTCTCTCTGAATCTCTCTTGGGGCACACTTTGACTGTGTGTGGTCCACCACAGTGGAAACATTTAAGTTTCCAGGGTTGTTGCTGCTGAAACTGGGGCGGTGCTGCTTCTGCCCTATGCTGTGGGGGTCTCGAATAAGGCTTGCTTTGTGGGTGCTGCACCTTGGCCTTCCCACTGGAGGGACCCCCTGGGTGTGATCTGATTACTCTGGAACCACCCCTCTCCAGGGTCTCCACCCTCTTTGCCTTCTCCACTAAGGCATGGAACTCCCTGATCCACTGATCTGGTTGGTTCGGAGGAACGTTCCCACGGAACTGGGTTGGGTTGTGCCTCATGAACTCGGTCATCCCCATCTGCTCCCGAGGCTGATTGACATGGGAAGCTGTTGCAGCCGATCCAGCAGTTTCCAAATGATTCATTACAGCCTGATGAATCTGGGCCATTACCGTATTCTGCTGCTGGATGGCAGTTGCCATCATCTCCATGGCCCTGGCGATCTGACCCATCTCTGAAGAAGGTTGGGGAGGGGTAGAAGGTCTACGTGCCATCTCCTTCGTTTTCAGATTTTGAAACTATAAGATTCCTATATTTCCCTACAACTAAAAGAATGAGATCGATAAGAAATCAATTCATTCAAGGGGGTAACAGCTAGACCTTACAAAGGTCAGCATCTCAAAATCATTAAGAATTTGAGCTCATCAACAGAATCATAATGCTTATAACATCAAGCATAACACCAGCACAACTACTGGTATGCAGTCATCAATCCAATCAACCATTTTCAATCATTACAAAGACACTCAAGAAAATGAAATAGCTCACACCAGAATTCAATATATGCCAAACATCAAACCTTTGGAATTAAGATTGAGACCCATCTCGATCCAGTTATGAGTGTGCACCCTCACTACTTTATCAAGACCTTCTCATTCTTAATACTAAGATTTTTAATTAGAACATATATTCACCAAAGCACACACAAAATTTCAATACAAAAACGTTTGAAAACCTTTCACTATAGTTGTTATTTTAAACTCAAATAAATTTCATGAGCAGAAGAAACACAATGGATCCACAGCCCTCAGGTCATCCTAAGGACGAACTGCTCTGATACCATTAATGTAACATCCCGCCAAAATACTATACAAATGTATATAATGAAAATAAAGGTAACAAATAGATAGAAGTGAACAAAATATTATATATATGAAATGTAGTTTCTCCTCACAGGGAGTTTTAATACAACTTCGGTCAAATTTTCCAGAAACATAAACAGAATACAGTAAAAAAAACAAAGCAGGCGATCTCCTATCGGAAGAGACCGATCTCCTATCAGACGAGGCCGATCTCCTATCAGAGGACCCAAAACAGCCGATCGGCTACCAGAACAGAAATCAGGCGATCTCCTTTCCGGCGACCCCTCACTAAGGAGCTCTACTTCCTGGAAGATCATCTGCTCCCGTGTAAATTATACACGATCATCACAGTTTTAAGAAAAACAACCACAGAACCAAAATACGCAGGGTAAGCTAGATATTTTAAAGAGAGTTTAAATAAGAACATTAAAATAAAATCAAGGTAAACAATTTCAAGATATTCACGTAAAGTTATCAAGTTTCTCATACTCTGCACCTGGTCACCCAGAAATCACACATTTCACAATATTCACAAGAGTCATTCATTTTCACAAACTGCATCAAGTGTCTATAAATTTCAAGTTCCTCATTTCACATGTCAGACCACCACTGACCCAGCACACAAGACACTTGACCTACTTCCGGAAGACTCGTGCATCGACTAGACTCAGAGATTCTGCACCTGTCATACAAGCTGTTGTAATGTTTCCACAGCTATGCGCATCAACACATTCTCAATCTCAAGTTCACCATTCTCACAGCATGACAGGGTTAATCCATATGACAGGCCGAGCTCGTTCTGTTTCACACGACTCACCCATACATATGAACCTCCTTCGACTCTCAACGCCTGAATAATCTCATCTATATGAATCCATTATCTCAGGAGAGTCAGGATAATCCCATTATAGACATCACCGATCAATGCACATCCTACACGATCTTACACGGTATTTTCTTTCCTGAAAATACTATGCCTCGATCCACATTCACCACATCCAACACATCACATAACACTTAAAGGAATGATTTCAATCACAGCAAAACTCAATCCAAGGTTCTTATTTTCGAATATCTCATTTAAATCTCAACAGTTTCAAAGCAACACCAAAAACAGAGAGTTTCGCAAACAACGCCAAAACCGGCGACCTGGTTCAAAAACAGGGTATTTCGAAGTCTGCATTTAAAACCGGCGACCACGTCGCCCAACACATAGCACAGAGCATTTTACAAGGATGAAAATGAAAACCGGCGACCACGTCGCCCTCACTTCAGAAAATAGCTAAACTATGGCTTGTATTGAAAATGAAGTCTAGCTTCCCTTACCTGGACTTGCGCAAACCACCAGGAGCTCCGAAACCCAACGAAGCTTGAACAACGCCTTGTCTCTGTTTTTGCGTCTGGTTGAAGGACTTGCAGAGAACTGCCCAGGTGCTCTAATGGTGGCTGTCGCTCGTCGTACTCTCGTGTGAAGGTGCCAGAATCGCAACGCGAAGGAGGCAACTGGAGGAGAAGGGAGGTAACTCACTCTTTCTCTCTTTGAAGGCTGCAACGTTTCTTTCTCTCAGCAGTGGGTTTTCTGCATCTTAAACCAACTTATCCACCAAAAGCAGCTGCCACCACCCACTCTGCAGAGAAGTCTGAGAACCACTGCCCTGAACAGTACGACCACTGTTGTCTCTGGTGCATGCCAACCACTGCTCTGAACAGTACTGCCACTGTTGTCGCTTGTGCATGCCAGCCACTGCTCTGAACAGTACGACCGCGAGTGTCTCCTGCGCATGTCAACATTCTGATGTCACCACTCAGAATCATCCTTTTTGTCTACGTGGCGCGCGTGCAGGACGTTTCATGCTGAGAGTCTGGGTCCCACTTTACTCTGTGTGAAACTCGACGTCGTGCGATAACATTCCACTGCTGACTCATCCTGGCGAACGACCGATGTCTCCTTCGCCCTGGAAGACGACCGATGTCTCCTTCGCCCTGGAAGACGACCGATGTCTCCTTCGCCCTGGAAGACGACCGATGTCTTCCTGTGGGAGACGACCGATGTCTTCCCTGGCGACGCCCTCATAACTCTCGCGCCCTGGCTACGTCCACATGCCTCGCGCCCTGGCGATGCCCGCATGCCTCTCGCGCCTTGGCCACGTCCACATGCCTCGCGCCCTGGCAATGCCCGCATGCCTCTCGCGCCTTGGCCACGTCCACATGCCTCGCGCCCTGGCAATGCCCGCATGCCTCGCGCCCGCGCGATGTCTGCATGCCTCGCGCGCCCTGGCGACGTCCACCTGGCGCTCATGTGTAGCAGGCGACCGGCGATCTCATAGCCTTCTAAACTTAACTTTTCCTCCCTTTTTGTTTTAAATAAAACATACATAGAATTCTTTTAAAATATAACCCTTTTTATTCCAATTCAATTTTACAGGTCCTTACAGTATACATACTCTTCCTCTTTCGATCTGTGGCATCAATGCTTGGGACATCCTTTTCAACAATATTTAACTTTGATGTCATTTGTTTCTAGTTCTCACAAAATGGCCCCCCATAGGTGTTATCGAGCCAAACAAACTTGTCGTTCATTTACTATTAATAAAAAACAAAGCTTGCATCCTTTTGATTTAATTCATTGTGATTTATGGAGATCATATATAAAAAAAAAAAAATTATTTCCAACGACTTTGGATTCGTAGATAAATTTGGACTCACCTACAAATTATTATATGAAGGTAAAATTGAGTTACCAACAAAATTTTGGTATATAATAGTGAAGTAGTTTATTCGAAAAATTTCATAGGTAAAATCCGTATATAATTTTTTGACGGATTTGGATAAAAAATGTGTTACCTATGCATTTTTACCTACAGAGATTACCTACAAATTTATCTATAAATAATTACGTATGAATTTAAATATATAACTAATTATAATTAATATTATTGTTAATTTTATTGATATTATTAATTACTATTAATATGAACATTATTAATACTATCAGAAACATAAATGTTATTGTGTTTGTGTGTTTGTATCTATTAAATGTTTTAAAAATTTTGTAGTATTTTCTTTATTGTAGATATTGCATTATAAGTTCACAATAATTATAATTTTATTGAACCAATGTGATTACAAATTTTACTATACACATAAAAACAAAAACACTAATTTTGAATGTGATAAATTACTCATTAAATAGGGAACAGACAAATATTAATATTCATTAGTCTATTTGAATTTACCTACAATTTACATGAATTTATTTATTAAATTATATAACAATTGAGTATATTCTTTCTTTAAAGGATAAATTATATATATTAAAGTACAAAAGTTATTACATATACGTAACCATTATTTCTAAAAAGAGAAATTATTTAACTATTTTGAAATAAAATTTTTTATTCAATTACTTATTTTATTAAATAAAGAAATAAAGTATTTTTTAATAGTTAAATAACTACACTTTTTCTTTTGACAAAAATTACTACATTGAAATAAAATATATTTTTAAATTATAAAAATATTTACTAAAAATTATTATAAAAATCAATATATTTTTTTAATTTTTTTGTATGCGAATTTTTTATTGTGTAAGTGGTTTTTTATTGGAAAGAATTATTTAAATTTAAAAAGATAGTTATTTTAAAGGTAAAATTATAAAAATGTTAGATTCTTTGCTTTTCTTTCAGATTCAAATTTCTATAAATTTTTTAAAAGTCAAATTTTTAATTTAAAATAAATAATTGTTATATTTGTTATATTTTAAAATTATAAAGGATAAAAATGGAAAACAAAATGTATATGAAAAAAATATAATTTCCTTTATATATTGTTATAGATTAATATTACTATTATTAATATGAATATTATTAACATTGTTAGTAATACTATTAAAATTGTTATTAAGATTACTATTAACAATACTAATATTATTAATATTATTATTTTTAATATTATTATTAATATTATTATTGATCTTATTAATATATTACTATTATTATTAATATTATTAATTTTATTATTATTAATAATAATATTATTATTAATTATAATAACAATAATGATAATAATAGTAATATTATTATTATTATTGATATGAGTATTAGTGATATTATTATTAAAATTCTTATTAATATTACTATTAAAAATTAATATTATCATTGTTTTTATTATTATTAATATTATCAATATTGTTAATAGTATTTTTAATATTATTAATATTATTAATATTTTTATATTATTATTAATATTAATAATTATATTGCTAATATTGCTATTATTATTAATATTAATAATAATCTTACTTATATTATTAATAATACCAATAATGATATCATTATTATTATTATATTTTTATTAATATTATTAATTATTATTATTATTAACATTATCAATATTATTATTAATTTTATTATAAATATTATTAATTATATTATAATTATTAGTAGTATTATTATTAATATTGCTATTAATAATGTTAATATTATTTATATTATTATTGTTATTATTATTAATATTTTGAATAACATTATTATTAGTATTATTAATATTATTATTAAAATGACAAGCGTTAAGGATAAAATGACAATATCAATCATCAATCAAGAACAAAATATTATTTTTAAATATCACTTCAATACATAAGAGTTTGAACAAATTACTCTCAATTTCAAAGGGTAAATGGTAGAATTAGCCACTCATGTTGGCCATTACAAGCATGGAAAGCAAGAAAAGAAGATCCAAAATATTTCTCCTTGACGGTTGCCTTCTCTAGGGTTTTTTATCACCTTCAATTTTCCCAATGATATTTATGATTATGCCTCACACCTCATATCTAACTTAGTTAGGCTTGGGCTAAGTGACTCCGCGCCTAAGCGTGATTGGGCTCGTTTGGGCGAGTTGGACGAGAAAAGGTCAATCTCCTCTGGAGTGATCTTGCCTAAGCGTGATTGGGTGAGTTCCTCTGGAGTGATCTAGCTTAGGTGAGTTTTTAGGCGAGTTTTAAGCATTCTAGCCTTTCCCTTTTCATCTTGTTTATTCTCCTTTAGCCCTTTCATCTCTATTTTTCCCTAGAATCCTGAAATTAACACAAATTTAGGAATAAATCGTTCTTATTCATATTATAATCACAAAATATTTAAAAAGGTTTAAATTCATAAATTAGGGGTTAAATTATAGTTATTTTTATCAATAAATATCCAAAAGTGTCTCTCTTTTAATATGAAATATTACTGAAATATGACACTTATCAACACACGCCACAACATAATGGTAAAGTTGAACAATGTCATCGTCATCGTCATATTCTTAATGTGGCTCATGCTTGCAGTTTGATGGATCTCTTCTTATCAATTTATAGGGTGAATGTATTCTCATTGTTGCTAATTTGATTAACCGAACTCCCACTCCATTACTAATGACTATTTTACGACAAGTGTACCATGTCAGAAGTAATAAATTGTCCCTAAGGACAGATATTGAACCCACAAGGAATAGTTGAATTCTCAACTATAATCTTTAATAAATAGAAGAAAATATGTAAAAGTTTGTTGAAAGGTTGTGTGTATGATGAATTTTCAAAAAATTAAATAAAGCAAAGTAAAAGATTTATAATGAGTCAATTGAGAAAATTGGGATTGGGGTTCATCTTTCTCCCTCATCTATATTTTTCAAAAGCATATAATATTCAATCTTTATTGATATAAATGCACATATAAAATCATTTATATCGATTCCTCGCATACAAAATTATTAAAAAAAGTTTCCTAAATACTGATTTCTCGCATATTTATAAAAATTCCTTATCATTACGAACAAATGTTATAAATTAATTAACATTTCAAATATATTCCTAGCATTTAAATATATTAAGCATTATCATTTAGGTTAGATGCTTAGAAGTACCTTCTAGTCAAATCTAAGGATCAAAATCATGAATAATTCAAGCTTTGAGAATAAAATGATAACACCAATCATCAATCAAAAATTGAATATTATAGATAAATATCATCTCAATACATAAGAGCTTGAACAAATTACTCTCTTTCCCAAAGGGCAGAATTAGCCACACATGTTGGCCATTACAAGCATGGAAAACAAGAAAAGAAGATTTGGGATGTTTTTCCTTGACGACTGCCTCCTCTAGGGTTTTCTATCTCTCTCTATTCTTCCAATGATCTCTAGGGTTATGCCTCATGCCTTCTATTTAACCTAGTTGGGCTTGGACTAATTAACATATCGCTTAAGCAAGTCATTACTTGCTTAAGCAAGTTTGACGAGAAAAAACTTAATTTCACTAGAGTGAACTTGCTTGGGCGAGTCTTGGGCGATTTCCTCTAGAGTAATATTCTTGGGGGAGTTTAGGTGAGTTTTGGGCGAGATTCCAATGTTCCAACTTTGTCTTTTTATCTTGTCAATTCGCCTTTAGCCCTTTCATCTTTATTTTCCCATAGAATCCTAAAATTAACATAAATTTGGGAACAAATCATTCAAATTCATCTTATAATAAAAAAAATATGTAAAAATGTTTAAATTTCTAAATTAGGGGTTGAATTATAGCTTATTTTCTTAATAAAAAATCATAAGTGTCTATCTTTTAATATGAAATATTACTAAATTATGGAACTTATCAATTACTTAAAGGAAAATGTCCATATGAAGTGCTTCATGATATTTTACCTAATTATGATCATATTCAAGTCCTTTGTTGCTTGTGTTATGCTATAATTTTTTCTAAATCATTTGATAAGTTTGTTGCTCGCTCACGAAAATGTGCTTTGAGGGATATCCTATAAACAAAAAAGGTTGGAAGGTGTTTGATTTAGAAACTGAGAAGATTTTTATCTCATATGATGTTTATTTTTTTGAAAATATAGTTTTATTTGCATTACCTACTGTAAACATTCCTCAAGCTCCCACACATTCTAACTCTCCACCTATTTTATTCATTATGAGTAATATGATTTTGGTGCCCCATCTTTGGATACTGCACCCCTACCAGACCTAGAGTTTACGGACAAGAAGAGAACTTTGGATCCTCCATTGTCACCAGAGTTGGCTGACAAAGTAGTTTTTTCTAATCTTCTGTCTCCACCTTTAGTGCCTCTCCATCGCACAAGTAGAACTCATCAAACACGAGCTTATTTGAAAGACTATCATTGTCAAACTACTACTACACCCTCTTCTCTCAACACTATCTCCAATGTTTCCTCCGATATTCCCTATCCTATTGAGAACTTTGTTACTAATAATATTTTATCTTTACACCATCAAAATTTCTTAGTGGTTGTCAGTAGTATCATTGAACCATGATCATTTAAAGAGGCAATGAAGGTTCCACTTTGACAACAACCTACAAAGCTTAAAATTCAAGCTCTTGAGGGTAACCATATGGATTATTACTCCTCTCCCTCCTGGTAAAATGGCAACTCCTGTCAATGGATTTTTCAAATCAAGTATAATTCTAATGGCTCTATTGAAAAATACAGGGCTAGATTAGTTATTGTAGATAATAACTAAATGGAAAGACAACATTTTCATGAAACCTTTGCTCCTGTTGCCAAAATGGTGAGTGTGTGCACTTTTCTCTTTGTGATTAATGCAAATGATTAGGATATTTATCAATTAGATGTTCGTAATGCTTTTTTTAATGGAAATCTTGAGGAGGAAGTGTATATGCTTTTTCCTCTTGGTTTTTCTACTAGTTCTCCTATACCTACATGCAAACTACTTTGTTCCCTTTATGATGTCAAGCAGTCTCCGTGAAATTGGTTTGCGAACTTTGAGACTCTCTCTTTAGTTTTAAGTTTTACTAATCCAAAGTTGATTAAACATTGTTCACCTTTACTCAAGATCACAATTTTGTTGGTATCCTTATATATGTTGATGATATCCTTTTGGCTAGCAATAACACTTCTGCTTGTGATAGGGTTAATTGTCATTTGCAGTCTTGGTTCAAAATCAAAGATCTTAGCAAACTTAAATACTTTTGGGGTATTGAATTTACTCATAGTTCCTCTGGTCTATTTATGAGTCAACACGAATTTTCTATGGATATTTTAAGTGAATATGGTTTACTTGGGTGCAAACGAGCTACTTTTTTTCATGGATCAAAATCATTAATTAGCCTTGTTGGCTTGTGATCATCATGCCTATTATCGACGACTTCTAGGTCCCCTTGTCTATCTTACCATCACTCGCCCTAAGTTAAGTCATGTCGTCCATACACTTTCTCAATTTCTTAACCATCTCTTATAAGAACATCATGATACATTGTTACGTGTACTACACAATATCAAGAGTAATCCCACCCAATTAGTTATACGTGTGATCTTTTGTTTCATGTGTATTGTGACTATGATTGGGCGAGTTGTCATGTTACTCGGCGGTCCATCACTAGCTATTTTATTACACTCGGACAATTTCTTATTTCTTGGAAATCTAAGTAGCAGCATATCATTTCTCATTTTTCTGTAGAAGCTAAATATTAGTCCATGACAAGTGCTACTTCTAAACTCTTATGGATCAAAGCTTTGTTACAGGATCTTGGTGATTCCCACTCCATGCCCATGAAAATGTATTGTGACAATCAATCTGCCATTCACATTGCCTCTAGTCCAGTATTTCATAAGTGTACAAAGAACATTGAACTAGATTCTTATTTTATTTGTGAACATGTGATGGCCCTATTTCTACAAAGCACATTCACACTTCTTCCCAACCTGCAGATATCCTGACTAAAGCGCTTGGCAAAAAGCATCTTGAATTTTTATTATCCAAGTTGGGCACTTCCTCCCTCCATGCTCCACATTGAGAGGAAGTATTAGGATAAAATTAATTGATAAAAAATAATTCGTTACTATTGAACATATCAATTACACATTATATACTATTTTTCAAGAATATTGTTTCCTGTATTTTACCACTTTTAGTTTTATTGTGTAGATATTTCTATTTTCTCGAAGATCTATATAATGACTAATATATGAATAATAAAACAAGTTATTTGTTTAAAAACATACACTTTTGTCAAAAGTGTATGTTAGCTTATTCAAAATCATCTTATTTCGGTTGATAAAAAAAAGGTAACGCTTGTCCTTGTTATTGTTGGTTGACGCCTATTTTCAAAGTCACCAAGTCATCATAAAAAAAAAATGTTTGATATCCAAGATTCTCCATAAAACAAAGCTAGTAAGAAGAATGATGACGTGGCTATTAAAGTTATCATAATTCAGCATCAAATACGAGCTTAAAAGGCCAATTATGTCTTAAAACCTAGTCAATTTCGTTAACAAGTTACAATCAAAACCTATAAAAGAAAGTGTTCGATGGACACTACATGTGGATGATTGTTCAAATAAGGACAAGAAGTTTGTAATAATACTAGAAGGACCATGCAAATCGCTCATTAAGCAATTCTCTCTTCACAACCTCAAACAATCTAGCTAAATATAGAAAATATTAATTGTCGATTACTCTTAAACAATGACATGAGAGTATAGAAAGTCACATATCTGTTGTAAATTATGAGTATTACAAAAGGGCATACAGTCCTACATTTCCTCGATTAAATACTCTCAAAGGGTTGATATACCAAGGTACTCCTTACATTTTCAAAATGGGTAACAAAGGAGGTGGATCTTGCTATGAAGTAGGTCTCAAAGGAATTGACGGGGTCTGCACAAGCAGTGGAGCTTGTGGTTTAATTTGATGCAAAGCGAAGAACCTTGCTTGAAATGCCGTGAATCCTCTTGAAAGAGAGAGGTGCTTTCGGGAACACGGACACATGTGGTGCATTTGGACTTTTTATACAAGTTTAGTTCAAATCCTGTTGATTCCTCCCGGCGTGTGCGATAAGGTTTAGTTTCACTTTACCACTTAATTTGTTTAAGGTTTAGGTTATTTTTATAACTTAATTTGTTTTGTTTTTTTTTTTTTTTGCCTTTGGTTAATATAAATTTTAAAACTTACCTGGATGTTTTTATTTGGTCTTGTGAATCTCCACTTTCTCCACAACATGCCTCCACTGTCTACGCGGCATTCCTCCAAAACTTTCACAATCTGCATGATCAAGGGAACTTGTGACTATGTAAGTCAAGTCTCTAATTTCAATAAATATGTGTCTTTCATCTCTTCCAAAGTAGGCCTTCACACACCTTTTGTGATCTTCTGAGAAATTTTTGTTGTAATACACTGTTGAGAAGTTCATAAATTTAGTGTTCATCCATGCCTCAAAAAATCATCATGCTCATCTTCTTAGAGGAATTTTACTATAATATCAAAGTAACAACTCTCAACTGAGAATTAATCATTTGGCTAAACAATTTCAAGTCAAATTTTCTCTACTACTCAAATACTATCACTATGTATCCAACCTCATGACCAGAATTTAGGAAGTCTTAAATTTGGCCAGATTTAAAATCTTGATTTTTAAATTTCATTTCTTATTTAATAACTTTTCTTCTAATTTTGTAAGTTTAATAATATGACTTAAAAAATGTGTTTCTCCTAAAACACTTGCACCTAATGAAGAAGTGGCAATTTGGATATGTTTAAGTGCAAGGTATTCATAAATTTTGACAGCATGCACGAATTTATATCTTGAAATTATCTAAAATAAATAGACACATTATCATTTTCGAGAATCCCTCACAAACCTGTGTCCATAATAAAAATGGAAAAAGGTAAAGAAAAATAAAATGGAAATCATAAAGGAGTCTTTTCCTGGTGCGTAAGTAGGGTCCAGTGAACACGGTTCCTAGAGCTTTTGGCCCCCTACAAATACCCTCATTCCCTCCTCCCTCCATTCCCATCATCAACCACAACCCAAACCATACCATTCCGTTCAATTCAACCACCACAACACTCACAATCTCCAACCCTCATCCTCATCATCCTTCCTACTTCCACTCACAGTGGTCTCTCCCTAGAGACCTCTGTTGGAGGCTGTTGCCTTCTTTCATTCAAGGTATATTTTCTTACTTCAATTCATTTCACTTCAGTCTTGTACAAAATTTATATACAATTTTTTAAATGCTTTTTTTGTTGTCTTTTCTAGTCAGAATTGAGATAAAGCTTCATTTCTGATCAGAAAACAACACTAAAATCACTTGGAATAATGTATTTTAGTTTTGTGCATGCATTTCCCCACACCTCGCTTATATTGTGCGTTTTCCAAAACCTCATGCATGTTACCTATCTGACTCCACTTTGAAACTTGAGAACTCTTTTGTTGTTTTATAACACTTGCGACTCACTTCACTACTTTATAGTTATCATCACATACACTTCTAGAGGAGTGTTTACGATGTTGTTGTTGCTACTTGGCGTTTTGTTCTAAACTCTTGTGACCTTTTTTGTGCAGCCAGCTAAGTAAGAAGCACTTTCTATTGGACATGTCAGCACCTTCAATTGCCATGACCAACACCACCATCAACAAGGTTCAAAGCCAAAACCTGTTATCTTCTTCTTCCTCTGCGAGGATAGAAGAAGAGACCATGATGCAGAAGCAGGGCATCATCACCATTTTGGACTCAAACACAAACATAAACACAGTTTCTTCTGCTTCTTCTCTGCGAAGAGCTCTCTCGGCAGACATGTCCTCAAAGAACTGGCTCTCTCAAACCATTGCTACTTCCGAAGAACTCGTGCATGCCAAAACCATTGGTGACTGGGAAGATGAAGAGAGTAGTAACAAGGAGCTTGAAGATGAAGCTGAAAGAGAGAGGCTCGAGATTTGGAGTTCCATCCAACGGAACAAGAAGGAGGAGCAAGAGAAATCAGGGCCATTTGATACGTGGAGCTCAATCATATCCCTGAAAGGAAAAGACGAAATCTCGAAATCTCTTCCTGTGTCACCTTATGTTCACCCTCTTGTGAAAAGGTCCAAGAGTTGTTTGAATGAGAAGAGCCTCCAAATCTGCACAGAGTCTCTCGGATCCGAGACTGGCTCTGATGGGTTGTTGGTCTCTTCTTACTCTTCTTCTGGGACAGGGGATGCAGAGGAAGAAGAGAAAGTTGCAGAACCAACACACCAAGAAGAAGAAGAGTTGAGCAATTATGCTTCAGTGGTGGCTACAAAGAAGTCTTCGTCACCAACACGTGCTTTCCCTCCACCACTCCATTCACTCTCTCATCAACAAGCCGGTCCTTCACTTCACATGCGTTCACGCCGTGACAATGGAAGGTTGGTTCTAGAAGCTGTTTCTTTCCCTTCTCACAACAATTTCAGCATTCAGCGCCAAGGTGGTCGCCTTGTCCTCTCTTTCTCCAATCACCAAGAGGAGGAGGAGGAGGAGGAAGAAGAAGAAGAAGAGAATGATGGTTGTGTGGATCAAGAATACTTGGGAGGGTTGGAGTTTGGGGAAGATGAGGCAGAAGAGGAAGAAGAATACGGTTTTGGGAGGAAACCACGAGTATCTTCCACTGGAGTGAATCCTGGCTTCATGGAATACGAGAGAGTGATGGAGAAAGGACCCTTATTGTCCAGTGGGGTGACAAGTAGTGTTCATGGGTTGGCTTTGATGATGAATAAAAAGAATAAGCCAATCGGGGTAGTGAATAGGAATCCAAAGTGGACGGAGAAGTTCAATGAGATGACCAAATTTGATGACGTTAATGGGGCACAATCACTGCCTCCGAGGCCAAGGGTGGCAAGGTTGATTCCATCAGCACCAGCTGTGGCTGCAGCTGCAGCTGCAGCTTCTTTCAATTTCAATGCTTATGAGTACTATTGGAGGACCAACTCTGCTTCATCAAAAGGTACTAGTGTTAAACTTAACCCACTTGACCAAAACAAAAAACATCATCACAATCATCAAGAGAACATGAAGAGCAAGGTTGTTGTCTCCGGGGAGATGAACAAGGAGGTCTCAAGGGAGCAACAACAGTTGGTGGTTCTAAGAGGGAAGAATGGTGATTACTTGGTTCAGAATTTAAAGAGTTGCAAGGATTCTAGAAGGTCGTTTCTGTTCTGGGAACCCTATTGCATTGCCACCTCTTGAGTGAGTGAGAAAGAAGTAATCAAAAACATTGCTGAAAACACTATTTATTGCTCCATCATCCTTTTATCTCTACCTGGTTCCAGTCTTTGAGGGAGCTGTTTAGTGTAGTCAAATAAGGGAAAAGGGAGTGGGAGAAAGGGATAGAGAGAGAGAAGAAAATACTTTATTTGTGTTGTAAGATCAAAGAAATGAGTTGAACAGTGTTGTTATATATAATACTATTTATCTGTCTGTATTTGCTATTGGCTAATGATCTAATACATACACAACGTAATCTTAGCTCATCTTTGACTTCTTCCATTGTCTTGTCTTGCTCTAAAATTATCATCGTCTCTTAGCTTTTCAACTTTCTTGCTTTTCTAATCCTAACCAATGGGGTTTCAGAATCGGTCCTGTCCTGCCTAATTGGTCTTATTTTTTGGGAACACCATGATCATTCCCTCATATGCTTTGCCCTTCCTCGCTGTTAAGCTAACAAACTCAACCAACCAAATTATATTCATACATTTCTTTCTTATATTCACAATTACAATTTCCTGAGGGACCGGAAAACATAAATTTAAATTTAAAAGATAAATAAATTTATTATTTTAATATTATCATAAGATACTGCAATACAATATTATAAAATTATAACAACAATTTTCTAATGATTACATAATAAAACCTGTATAACTGTAGCCGGTTGTTTGACCAATTTGGCTTTTTTTTTTTTTTTACTAAAATGGTGTCCGTTTTAAAAAAATTATAAATTTGGACAAGTCGTGCCAACTTGACACGTTTCTGCCATGTCATATTGAAATCGTGTCAACTTGATACGATTTCTACCACGTTATAATTTTTTTTTTAAATAAATATATTATAATTATTTAATTATAATTAGATATGTAAGTTATCTAATAATTGAAATAAATTTGATAAATAATTTTTTTATGAATGAATAAATACACAGATAAAGAAAATGAGAAAATTAATAATCAAAATTGAATTGAATTTTATTATAAAGTTTGTCTATGCAGATAATTGCTTCTATTGTGACCCTCAGTTCTACAATATGAACATTTTTTTGGCTTATTTGGAATTAAATCATTCATTTCGTTATGAATGCGTTGAGTGTTAGGTCTTCCTGATTGATGTCGACGCATGATAGGGTCAGGTAAGAAATTTGGTTCCGTGTAAGTAGACCAATAATCCTGATTTCGAACTGGATTAAATTGGACCTCATAAGTCTTTAAAATATTGTGCAGACTGTATACTGGGGCCACAAATGACAAAATGAGAAAACAACAATTACATGGGGACAAGGCAGATGTATAGCTTGAAATTTCCCACAATCAAACCACCATTCATTTAATTTAACTGTGTATGTCATTGGATAGTGTCGATGTTCGATAGTCAGCATATCTTGTACGTCAAACATGATCCATAAACGATTGTCCAATTTTTGTTCCTTAAAACTAAAACTCTTAAAAAATTATATATCAAATTATTTTTTAACATTACATAACTTACTACCCAATATATAAATAATAAAATTAAAAAATATATATGACGTGGCAGAAGTCGTGCCAAGTTGGCACGACTTCAGTATGACATGACAGAAGTTGTGCCAACTTAACACGACTTCCTTATGACATGACTGAAACGTATTAAATTGGGACGAGTTGTACATATGAAGTCGTGCTAAATTGGCACTACTTGTCCAAATTTGTAATTTTTTTAAAACAATTCAGGATAGTCACTCCGCTCCATAGATAGTTAACACTGATTCTTGTTTCATTTTCAATTCCTTTCCATTTTGGTAAAAAAAAAAATCTCATGGTAAAAAAACCACTGTAGCCACTATTTAAAACCTTAACTTTTATATCCATGATCTTAGTTAACAGAGACTGATTTATACTGCAGCTAATGCTTGTACGTACGTCCACCGACTCATGCATTCCTTGGTTTTCAGAAATAAAGTTGGGCAAAGAGCCTACCACTGAAAAAGGAAAATGTAGCCATATGTGTCATGCAACATCATCAATGCATTTTTGAATGATATGATTAAACATGTAAGACAACTATGGAAAAGATGATGACAGCATCACCAACTTCAACTGATATATATTTTAGCTGCCAATTTTCTGTGGGTGGAGATGACGACTTACCAATACAAAACAGAAATACACAAACTTATGAATAAAAGATTAACATGGACTCTGATTTCACTTCCAATATGTTGCTAATGCTAAAGCATGCATTACAAGCTAACTATGAAGCTGGGTCACAGCTTCATGGTGTTTTAATGTCAAACATATATTGGATATTGACATATGCGTATGATGAAGTATTAAATTCAAGAGATACTTTTAGAGCTAATGATAATTCTAACATATTTTTTTAAAAAAATAACATGTTACATATCATACTGTTTCTCTTTTTCTTTCTCTAGTAATTTCCTAAGCCTATCTCTTTCTACTCTTGGGCCCCAAGAAAGAAGACATTTCCTTTTTTTACTTGTATTATTATCCATCCACAGTTAGGAATTTTCTCCTTGAAGAATTCTCTTAGCCATTGCTTTTGAATTTAATCTCTTGAACTGATAAAAGTGTTAAAAGTGAATATATTAGAGATTGCATTTTTTACAAACTTACATACACGTCATAGTTAAAGAAGATGCCACTCGGAACCAAGAGATCAAAGGTGAGATTTGATGTTGGACAGTATATTTACCTTTCAGATGATTTATTTACTGTGCTTATTAAAAATTAATGTAAATATAAATATTTGTAATGTTAAAAATACTAGTGAGAGTGAGAGTGAGAGTCTAACACTTTCTTGATTAGAGCTTTCAACATTTAACAAGTTATGTGAAAATTTAAGAAACGTCACAGAACAAGATTAAAATCATATCAAGATTAATTATATTTATCATATTTAAAAACAGAACAATTGGTTATGATTATGAATTACCAATCAAATTCCGAACTTGTATTGGTACCAGAAAGTTTTATCATTTTAAAAGTAAAAATATTTTTCTTAGTAAATACCTTTTGATATGACTAAAACCGAACCAAGAAAGAGAAACCGGAACCTTCCAATTCTGTGTTTGATGAAAGGGCTAAAACTTAAACCAGAAACATTTTCGCTAGATGGCATAATCCAATTTCTTTTTTCTACAGAAACTTAGAAATCAAAATATGGATAGACAGAGGATAGAGCGAGGTGAGATATGAGAAATGAAAAAAAGTTCTATGTCATTGCTTAAGTCTATTTTTCGATTAAAAATGAAGGTTTATTTTGATATTATGTTAAAAATTAGTATAAATAAGTTAAGTAAAACTCCATTTCTAAAGAAAAACAATATTAAAAAACCTATTGATGAAATACTATTTGTCTTTCAAATATGTAATTTGATTGTTGCAATAAATAATTTTTGCCATTGTTATCGTTTAACCATCAAATTAAAACAATTTCACTAGAAATCATCTAATCTAGTGTTAGACCATCTAAGACTAAAAAGATGATAGTATAAATATGGATAGATGATCTCATGTTGTCTCCCTACTAATTCAATGGTAAATCCAGTTGACACAGTATTCAAAACTTATTTTTAATTAAAAAATTATTATAATTAACAAAAAAAATAAAAGAGGTTGAAATTGTTGTGAAAAAAATTAAAATAGAGATTATAAAATAGTAAAAGGAAACAAGTTGATTCACAAGTTTATTTGACAATGAATTCCTTATTAACTTTCAATCCTCAGAGTCTCAAACTTATTCAAGCAAGCGTCAATCAAATTCAACAAAATTTTATCACAAAAACAAGTATCCATTGATGTATTAAGTATTGTCAACTCGTGATATCTCTTAAATTAAGCAAATAAAAGATTGATTAAAACTAAGTGAATTGACCAAGAACTTCAATTAAAGAAAATAATTAAATTTTCAACAAGCGCTCAAATATAATTTTTTGGGCAAAAACTAGATTTTAAAGAGACTAATAATAAAGCACAATCTACTATAGAGAATTTAAGAATAAAAATTTATTGAACAAAAACCTTAAAATATATTATGAAATTACAAGAAAATCAACTCTAAGGAGTTTAGCATTTCATGCAAAGGCAAAACGAAAGGATTTCAACGAAAAAAATAAAAAAAACTAAGAAAATCTTAATGTTGTGTTTTTCAAACGTCGCTGTCAAACTCTGAAGCTTGATGATTTCTCCTTGAACCTTGTACCTTTTTATAGGTTTTTCTGTTCCAAGGATCTCGGGAAAATATTTTGGTTTAGATTTTGTTCACAATTTCTTACTTTCCAATTTTTCAAAATCATAGGATTTTGTTTCCTATTTAATCGCGAACTCTGTCTCTTTGAATTTTTGTGGATGATTTACTTCTAATTTTGTTTATGAGATATTGTAAATTTTATTATCTAATTCTTCTCCTCAAATTTCATTTCCCAATTTTATTGAAAGAAACATCTTGGACTTTCACTTGATTCGGCTCATTTGTAGTGGAAGACACTTCATTTAGACCATCTAGTTAAAATCGTCCACTTCCTGTCACCACCCAACCGTCTACTAAAAACACGAAGTTAGTAGAGATAACAGTTAAGGTCAAAATAAACCCAATTAGATGAATCTCAATTAAAACAGTGGATTTATTCTTGATTTTAGTCCAAAAATATATTATTAAAGCCTTAAAGTGTGAATAAAATTATGTTCATAAAATACTCCCACATTTATCATTTTGCACTCGGTGAACACTCTATAGACTCACAACAAATCAAAGGAACAAAGTACAAGCGAATGTCAAAATTTAAAGAAATCACAAGAATGCATAATGGTTAGCATGATATAATTCTAAGAAATCAATGTATCACGACAAATGTGAATAGAAATTCCTATATTTTAACATTCAACACTCATGCAGACAAATATTATCATATGCTTGCAAGACTCTAATATTTACAACAATTAAAAAACATGCAGTCATATATCAAGAGGACTTCATAAGGGATGTAATGGGGTAAATGTAAGGTAGGTAAAATGGGGAAAAGAAGTTTAAAAACCATAGAAAATCGAAGGATCAATGGAGGATAGGTCTAAGAACAAGTGTAAGTATCATAACAATTCAACTCCTTTTTTATTTCAAGATATAATTTTTTTTTTTCATGTTACATCTATCCAACGTATTAGACGGTCCATTCTTATGTTCTTCATTTTCTTTTCTTTTAGTTGTTCTATTCCTTTTTTTCTTTTTCTATGTTTTTCGATATTTAGGAGGTAAACTTATGAACAATGAGGTACACCTCCACACTTATTCAAGAACCTATTTCTAAAATAACTTCAAAGCTCAATTATCTCCTTTGGTAGGCACAAGCATGCTTTTTTATATTTTAGACTCATAATGAGGGTTAAAAACAAGACAATGTTATAGGCTTAAGGGTCTAACAAGTGAATTATCATGAAGGTAAAGTAATATGGCTAGTATATTAAATTGAATAAAGAATGCATCAATCATATCAATTCTTTTGAATTAAGGGGAAGCTAAGTTCAAGAGGGGATGAATTGTACTTAGAAAGATTTTCGCAAATAATTGTTTACAACAATTCAAACAGAATTTTAACAGATTGTTTTTCCGGACAACAAATTGATCTTATAAAGAAGTACACTGATTAAGAAAATGAATTTATTTTATTAAAAAATAATTCATTAAATTCTTTAATACATAGATCTTAAAACACAATCTTGTAAATTAGAGTCACAATTTGAAAAAATTTAAACTGATTAAGAAAATGAATTTATTTTATTAAAAAATAATTGATTAAATTCTTTAATACATAGATCTTAAAACACAATCTTGTAAATCAGAGACACAGTTTGAAAAAATTTAAATTTGTTTTAAAGAAAAAAATTTCTAAATTAATTTCAACAGGTTATTTGGAATTAACAGATTGTTTTTCTAATTAAGAATAACAGAAAAGAGATTTTACAAATTCCAAGATAAGTGCAGAATTCAAATGTATCAAACAATATTTTTAAGAAAACCTTTGTTTCAATTTAAATTGTTTAATCAGTAACAAATATGAATGGATACAAACTATATCAATATACAATGTAACATTCAATGTTGCTTATCACAACTATTTTAGTTATTATAGTAAAACAAACAACTACAAAGAACAAAAAATAACAAATTGATTTTACAAACAACCAATTGATTATACTAGTACATAAATTAGGCAGAAAAAATATAAAGCAATGATTAAAAAAATCATAAAAGACATTAAGATTTTATAATGGTTCACGCACAACAAAGCTGCATTCAGTCCCACCTCACACCAAGGTGAATTTCACTAAAGCAACACAATTCTTTTATAAGAAAAACAAAAACAGTTCTTGAACACTACAAGAACAACACCACTCACTGCAACACCCTGTCACAGCAATGATACACACCAAGAAACCCTATCTTGGCCCCCAACAATCATAGAATTACAAAATAGAATGTAAAGGAATGAATAAACCTTAATCGTGAACCAAGAAATACAACAGAACCTCTCAAATTCACAGCTACAGTGAAGAATCTTTTACCTCTATCTAGATGATGAAGGTTTTGCTCCAATAGAACTTAAATATCTTTCAAAGACTAATTTTTTCAAAAACTTTTATCACTAAGGTTCTCACAAATGTAAAATGTAAGTTGTATAAGTAACCTTTTTCTAAAATAATGCAAACCCTTTTATAGAAATTTAATATAAACAATTTTTAAACAAAAGGGTGCAGCTAAGTAAGGTCAACCTATTAAAAAATCAAAACAATCAGTTGATTTCACTTAAAAAATGTAATATGCATGAAAACTAATTTTTCTCAAATATAAAGTACCAAAACTGAAAACATTTTTTATGTTAAATATTAAAACATGGCTTTCAGTATATAAAACATATTATAGATAAATCTAAAACTATTTCAGTATTTTCAATCAATTGATTTGAAAGATAACAGATTGAAAAACTCTAACTTTCCAGAAAACAAAATTAAAACCAATTGAAAACTTTTTAACCTGTTGAAAAACTATTTGTTCTTGGATTTATCATCATTCCTAAAGGCAAAAGATAAATCAAGACATACAAAATAAAAACTAAACTATCTAGACACATAAGATTGCAAGTCTTCAATCATCGCTTCATCAAACATCAAAGTTGGATCCTTGAGATGTCCAACAAGTCCATGCATGTAAATCACAGTTGCAAAACAAAGAATCAAACTAAGTTTTAGATTATAAGCAAACATGAGTGAAAACACACTAAAAAGAGCATTAAACGGTCCATTAGACAATCTGCCAATAAAGCTCAAAAATCTCACCAGGGACATTCTATCACAAAATATTCAACCCAAAATTTCTCATAACCAACTTATTTATCAATTTTAGGGAAATCTAAACAACAAAAATCAAGAAACTAAAATTTTCAAGAATTATGAAATTGTCAACTATTAGATGATCTTAGATCCTAGAAAACTTATTTATTTTTATTTTTATTTTAACAAAAGGAAAAGGAAACTCAAACAAATAAAATAAAAACAAAAGACAAATAAATCCTAAACTATGATTCTCCTCCCCCACACTTAAATCACGTATTGCCCTCAATGTAAGAGCAATCAACTAGAATTACAATATAAGTAATAAAAGAATGAGAAAGAAAAACTCCCTCGTCAATCTTGAGGGTAGTGGAAGCTATGAATGATCAACCATCCCCTTTTGCAATATAAGTCAAGGGTCTCCATATAGTGTGGTAAAAAGATGTCTACTGGAAAATCTAGCCAAGCCATATAGAACCTCGGTGTAGACGATGAAACATGAAGAACATTTGTTATTACGAATCCATGTACAACAAGATGAGATTGGAATGGGTCACTTGGCGAATAGAGAGGGTTCCATGAATGGGTGGTAGTGTGTGATGAATAGATGTAAGAGATAGGCTTATACACTATGAACGGTCTAATGGGATTTTCTAATATGGGATCATCTAGGGGTGGTTGTGGGTTGGTGTTAATGGAATTGGAACGTTTAAAGTTATGCTCAGGTGGCAGTACAAATGGTTCAGTTTAGGTGGGATGGTGGTGATAGGGTTGAATAAACCTTCTAGTTATGGTGGATGGTCTAGTTATGGAAGGTGATGGAGTGAGAGGTATGTTAGGAGTTGGTGATGGATGCATAGGAGGGCACCTAGTGCCTAGAAAGACTTCAATATCTTCCAAATTTGTTGAACTAAACCTGCCTGTAGCTGCTTTAGTTGAGCTTGAGCATTTTGGCACAATGATCCTTACTATTATATCAGAACCTGCACTACAAATGTTATAACAATCAATAGACAATATAAAATCATCTATCTTAGCATATGTACAATTAGTTAGATTAGAACAATTAAAACCTCCAAGAAACTCAAGCATATTTTTATCCTTAGTGGGAATATGATATACGCAATGATCCTTAATAGATTGTTTAGTACCTCCTAATTAAGAAGTGGTTTCATCTCCATTAGTGGCAACTCGACAGTAGATGGTAATGGTCCAGAGATTTCAACAACCTGCATGTCAATTGGGTCAGCTCTAGGAATAGTTGTTATGACTTCATCTTTGCACTCTAGTTTATCAAAGGATGGTGGTGTAATAATACCAATATCTACAACACAAACTATATCAGATGATAAGCATTTGTTTATCTCAACACATGCTTTGTACATGAATCACAAGTAAAAAAAATAGGAAAATTCCAATTCTCCTGAAAATTTAAGTAAATTATCATCCTTAAAACCAGTAAGTTTGTCAATGCAAAGAACATAGTGATTCTGGACTAGTTGTTTTATAGTGTATAGGGTAGTGGTAGATGTTATTGGAATGGTAAACGCTTCAAGGTTAAACATTCTATTTAAATCAGTGGACTTGCACATGTATCAGCAAAGTCCTTATAAACTTGAGCAGTAATACGCACTTCAAGAGTGTCATCAAAAACATGAATAGGATCAACATTGGGTTCATCAACAAAATCATCAGCTTTAGATGGTTCATCCATAATTGTTGTGATGACCTATTGTGGAAGAGAGTTTATACTTGGATAAGGGTTTATACATGTGAATAAAATGGAAATTGGAGGCATGGAAGAATTAATCAAAATATAAAGTAGGATCACGAAGTGAATTCAACTCTTGCTTAGAAAAACCTTTAACATGTTTGGCCAATTGACCAACTTTCTCTCCCATTTCTATAAAAACCAGCATGTATTCTTTGTTGGAATTGCATTGTATTTACAATCAATTGCCTCATACACTCCTCTAAATATGATTTTTCAAAACTATGAGGAGTAATGTCAGGTTGCACAAATTGTTGAAATGGTGGTTGGCTTTTCTTATATTCATCATAATAATATGACTCATAAATATTACATGGTTCAAAAGACTATTAGAAATATGGCTCACAAGATTGTTGGAAATATGGCTCATAAGATGGTTAGGGATGCTGAAAATAAGGCTCATTGTGTACAAAGGATGATGATGAATATTTTACGGCATGTGTACTATGTCAGAAGTAATAAATTTGTCCCTAAGGACGGATATTGAACCCATAAGAAATAGTTGAATTCTCAAGTATAAGATTCACTAAAAAAACAGTAAGTAAAAGTTTGTTGGATGTTTTTGTTCTATATAAGATTGCAAGAATGTAAATAAAGCAAAGTAAAGAGTTGTTTATTCAATCAGGAAAATTGGGATTGGGGTTCATCCTTCTCACTCTTTTGTAATTTGAAAAGCATAATCATATTCTATCGTTAATTGATATTGATGCCCATATCAAATTCATTTATATTAATTCTTCGTATATAAAATTATTAAGATCGTCTCCTAAATATCGATTTCTCGCATATTTATAAAAATTCCTTATCATTACGAACTGATGTTTGATAGCAATTAACATTTCAAATCTATTCCTAACATTCAAATATGTTAAGCATTATCATTTAGGTCAAATGCTTAGAAGTATTTTTCAATCAAATGTAAGGATCAAAATCATGATAAAACAAGCATTAAGAATAAAATGACAATATCAATCATCAATCAAGAATAGAATATTATGTTTAAATAGCATCCCAATAGATAAGAGTTTGAACAAACTACTCCCAATCCAAAGGGTAGAATTAGTCACTCATGTTGGCCATTACAAGCATGGAAAGCAAGGAAAGAAGATTCAGGATGTTTCTCCTTGACAACGACCTCCTCTAGGATTTTCTATCACTTTCTATTCTCCCAATGATATTTAGGGTTATGCCTGATGCCTCATATTTAACCTAGTTAGGCTTGGGCTAAGTGACTTCTCGCTTAAGCTAGTTACAACTTGCTTGGACAAGTTCTTCTCTGGAGTGATCTCGCCTGGGCAAGATTAGGCTCGCTTGGACGAGTTCCTTTGGAGTGATTTGTCTTAGGCGAGTTTGGATGAGTTTTGAGCCTTCCAGCTTTCCCTTTTCATCTTTATTCTCCTTTAGTCCTTTCATCTACATTTTTCCCTAAAATCCTGAAATTAACAAAAATTTGGGAATAAATCGTTCTTATTCATATTATAATTACAAAATATATAAAAAAAATTAAATTCATAAATTAGGAGTTAAATTATAGTTATTTTATTAATAAATATCCATAAAAGTTTGTCTTTTAATATGAAATATTGCTGAAATAGTCACTTATCATATGCTCATAAAATTGTGAATGTTGTTGCAAATATGACCCACAATGCATCTCATAGTTGAATTGTTGATCATGATGAGATGAAGAATAATTTCAAGATGAAAGATACTTTAAATCTCTATCAATTTCAGAATAAAAATCAAGAAAAATATGTAATGAAAAATATTTAGACGTTCTATCAGTAGACCTTCTACTCTAAAAATATGTTTATTTTTTTATAATAATGTCATCATTGAGAAAATTTAAAAACTATGCAATTAGAATGGGAAAAGCAGAGCTAGATATGCCGACAAAAAAAAAATTATGCAAATACATAAAAAAAATTATGTAAATAGAGAATAAATTGATAACCAACTTTAAATTGGATTCCTCGGCAAAAAATGTCAAATTTGATAGTTATTATTTAGTAGTCAAATTAAAATTATTTTGGTGGAGATGGTTTAATGTAATGCTAGACAGTCTAACATCAAAGAGATGATAGTGTAGATAAGGTTAGATGACCCTAAGTCATCTCCCAATGAATTCAATAGTAAATTCAGTTAAGATCGTATTCAAAAATTATTTGCAATAAAAAGGGTTAGAAATAATAACGAAAATAAAAATGAGTTGAAACTGTTGTGTAGAAAAAATAAAGTAGAGATTATAAAGCAATAAAAAGAAGTAGGTTGACTCTCAAGTTTATTCGACAATAAATTCATTTTTTTTTTTAAGATTTTCACTCTTTCAATCCTCACATAATGTCAAACTTAATCAAATAAGCGTCAATTAAATTTAACAAAACTTTATCAACGCCCACTAATGTATTCAGTATCTCACTAGTTCCAACTCCTACTCATAAGATGTTTATCTTCTATCTCTTGAATTAAATAAATAAAAAATTGATTAAGACTAATCAGATTAACCAAGAAATCCAATTAAAAAATAATTGAATTATCAACAAGCGTTCCAAAATAATTTTTTTAACAAAAACCAGATTTCAAAAAAACTAACAGTAAAGCACAATCTACTAAGAGAAATTAAGAATAAAATTTTATTGAATAGAAACTGCAAAATTCTTTGTGAAATCATAAGAGAATCAACCCCAAAAATTTTAGTCTTTTATATGGAGATAAAACAAAAGGATTACAACTAAAAACATCCTAATGCTCAATTTTTCAAATATTGTTGTCAATCTCGGAAGCTTGATGATTTCTTCTTGAATCTTGTATCTTTTTATAGGTTTTTTTGCTTCAAGGATCTTGGAAAAATATTTTGGTTTAGATTTTGTTCATAGTTTCTTAGTTTTCAATTTTCTGAAATTCTCAAGGTTTATTTCTATTTAATCTAGAACTCTATTTTTTCGTATCTTCGTGAATGTTTGCTTCTATTTTTGTTTCTGAGATATTGTAGATTTTATTCTCTTATTCTTGTTCTCAAATTCCATTTCATTTCAATTCAAAGAAACAACTTGTTCTTTCACATGATTCAACTATTCACAGTGGATCTTGTACCATTAGACTATTTACTCTGACTAAAAATATAAAATAGAAAATTAACAGAAATAACAGCTAACACCAAAATAAACTCAATTAGATGAATCTCAATTAAAAAAAATATATTTATTTAAGATTTTAGTTCAAAAATCTATTATTAAAGGTTCAAATATCTTTCAATTTAAATCCATTTTTCAATCTTAGACCTTTCATGCTTCACCTGAAGTTATGAAAATGCAGTGTATCTATTAGGTATAGTCTTTCTTAAAATTTTGATTAGTTAGTTAATTGCAATTTTACTAGGAAACAGGTTTTAGTGTCATTATGTAATGTTGGGTTTATGAAGAATGCTGTTGTGGTTTTAGTTAACAATTTAGATTTAATTATGTTAAAATGTCATTCCTCTAAGAGAAGATGGTGGTGATAGTCACATTTTCATCAGACTTTGATTATCCTCCTTTTTCAAAGACTACAACCATCCTGGACAGGGTTTCCCCCTTATTAGCTAACACGGTAAGTTTATTTATTTTTTGATAATTTCTTCCTCCACCACCATAGTTTCTTATTGCATCTCCATAAAATTTATAATTCCAAAATTATCCTTGAACAAAAGATGTAAAATTTATTTTTTTTCTAAATTTATAATTCGTAAACCTTTCAAATTTTAAAATTCAGAATATAAAATTGTATTCTAAATTCTAAAATTGGAAAGGTATTTTTTGGATTTCAAAATGCATTCTAAATTTTAGAATTTTGAACACAATTTTGTATTTCAAATTTTAGAGCTATCAAGCTCGGACACTCCTCTTAAATAGCGTGTCCGTACACGTATCAGATACCGTCACTCGTATGATACTCGTAGGACACGTATCGATAAAGCATCTAATTTAAAAAAAATATTTGTTGAATTTCTGACAATTCTAACACCATTCTAACAAAATTTTAAAAAAAAAATACATTAATTTTCTAAAAACTCAAACTTATTGTATAAATTTTTTATATGATTATTATTATAAAAATAAAGAACAAATTATTTTGAACTAACCATGAAAAACATTTTTCTGTTCCAAAAAGAACTGAAACATACTTGAGTACATAAATCTTTATTGTCAATTTGTATAATTCATAATTATATAATATATAGATTCATGTTTCCGTATCCTACATTTTAGAGATTATACATATCTTTATGTCCGTGTCGTATTAACGTCCATGTCAGTGTCTATGTTACATAATTTTAGAGTTTAGAATGTATTTTCTGAATTTGAAAATGCATTTTTATGGTATGAAATTACGTTTGAAAATAAATATATATTTTTTTAGAAATATGAAAATTGCATAATGTTTATTAAATAAAAAAATACGCATTCTATACTATTTCATTTTCTAAAAACTATCAAATTAAATATGTTTTAAAAATAAATGTGTTCTCACATTTGTTTCTACTACTTTCGAAACCAGAAAGGGATCTGCGTTTGGAAGTTTCATTTTTTATTTATCCGCGTTAGAACAATCATTTTATCTCAGCAAATAAATATGTAGTTATAAACTACCTTCATAATTTAAAATATAGTAAAGTCATTATAAACTACCTCATGTATTTTCTTAGTTTCATTATTTTTACCTTTAATTAAACATACTAAATATTCTCCGCATGCGCATTTCACACCTGTAATTAACAAAAGAGATGCTACTCCACCATTTCAAACTTCTTTTATTTTACCTTAATACATGTATATTTAAATTCTTAACTGTCTATCATATTCAATGTCCTTTTTTATCATTATCTCTATTGTTTTAAGAAACACCCGAACATCACTATAAATTATTCATTGTAAATCTAAAAGAAAAATTTTATTTAAATATAGTAATTTATTATAAATTTCAATTACAATGTATGAAAAATATTTATTTAAATTTAATTATATAAAAGAAGTATATGTTGATTTGCATATTGAGATTCCTCAGTTATAAGAAGGAAGGGAAAAACCAACTTACAAGAGGTGCATTATAGGTATATGTCGTTGTGTTTGTTCCGAAAACAATATGTCTATTTACATATTAGATTATTCATGAATTAATTGGACAACAATTTTCAACAATTTTTCAGATGATTGAAAAATAAAATATATATATATATATATATATATATATATATATTATATTATATGATAAGAAATAGTACAATTAGTTCTACTTTCAGAAATCACCAAAGTTGGGTCTTCCAATTTTTATTGACCATTAAAATTATTAACAAGGTTAATAAATAGATATTATTTTCATATTATATAAAATATAATATAACTTATTTTAAAAAGTTAAATATATTTTGTTATTCCTATATTATAACGTAAAATTGATTTTTATCTATAATTTAAATTTTAAACCTTCTAAATAATAAAAAAAATTAATCCTTACTAATGTGCTAATATAAACTATATTATAATATCCATATCATGAATCAGTGTGAAGTATTTTAATATTCTAATTTAATTAAAAGTCTATTTATTATGTAAAAAAAATTGATAAAAATTATTTCAATAATTTCTTTACTACAAATATTCAAAATTTATAAAACTATATTAAGAACAAAATCAATTTTGCATGAAAATAAAATGACGAAAAATATATTTCATCTTTTATTTTATTAGAACTTATAATCATCTGCAACTTTTAAATAATAATAATAATAATACTATAAAAAATTATCTTAGAAAAATAATTTCAATATTTGATGCAGAAAATACAAAAAAAAAATTGAAAAGGTGAATTACATATTTATATTAGACTTAAAATAATTCTATTCAGGAAATACATACATTATATTACCCTGAAATAAATTTCATATATTTTAAATAACTAATATTTACTTCTAGGGTTTATAATTTTATCAATTAATGTTTACTTATTTCTTTCTTCTTCTTTCACTTTCCACTTTCCACTTTCTTTATCAACATAAGTTTCTACTCTCTTTTCTCTCATTTCCATCTTTTCCATTCCCTCAAATCCTTGAAACAAACAAGGTCTAATAGTACCCCTACAACTAAAATTCCATGGGGCGTTTGAACTAACGTGGATGACTTGAGACTCAGATTAATGTTGGACGTGCTTTGGAAAGTGAGAATGGGGATTTAGACAGAAAAGCGAACCCACACATTATCCATAACTGCCGCAAATGCCATTCATCAGAGGGAACAGTCCACGATATGAAGCACAAGGCAATATACAAAATTCTATTCTCAAAATTCACATTTCTCTGTCAGAATATGTTGGTTCACACAAAAAGTTAGTTGTACAGAGCATGGATGGGAATTACAAAAAGCAACAACTATGATACAAGGACCCCCAAGAAAGATTTCTGATTTCATATATCTCACCATCACAGGAAAGAAGAAAAGAAACCCGTCCTCTTCATTTAAAATATAAATTGAAAAAACAATAACCTAGGGACGATGAGTAAAAAATATGTAAAAAAAATAATGAGAAAAATAACCAGCACTCATGAAGCAGACATCCATGACCTTGATTTTGTACCTACGGCTCAATTTACAACAGCTGGGTGGGAACCCAAACTGCAACTTCTAGCTTTGTCAAAGTGAACCAACCTAGCAGTGGCTACCAACTTTGCTTCTCGAACTTGTATCATCTAGATGCCAGATGATTGAGTAATGAGAACCAGGACAAACATTAGCTTGGTCCTACAAGCTTTCTGCGGGCATCAGATCACAAGCTCCATTAACCCGTAAATGGCATCATGCTATACATGTAACACCGGAAATTCAGGCGATAGCACAAGCGTCAAGGCATAAACAATACGGGTATTCTTAATAATCACTATATCCAAGCAAGAGAACCTCGGTCATTTGTTACTTGAGGACGGCCTCTAGTCGGTGTTGGTGGTCTGTTGGCATTCAACTCCTGTATAAGTTTTAACCCAAAAAATGTGAATACCAAAGAAGAAACTGCAGAAATATAGATTTAGTCCCATAATTAAAATTCACTTAGATATGAACGTATTTATTTAACATGTGCAATGTTATGCAGCACGAAGAGCGTGCCAACCATTTAATGAATAATACCTGCATCCATGTGTCCTCAATATGTCGCTCCGGCGAAGTTTCTGGTGAAGAAATTGCAGGTGGTAATGGATGAATCAATTTAGGAACCACAACAAGATCTCTACCCAAAACTAAAATCGCTCCAGCATTATTTGCGGTACCTATTACCCAGCCAACAATGAAGTGCCAAAATTTAGAACGAGAATTATCTTTAGAAGAAAGTGCAATGGAGAAAGCCCAGTAACAATACCACAGTAGTTTGTCGCAGAAAAAAGTGTGATCAAATGTCCCTGAGCAAAACGCTCAAAGCCATCCATCACACATTCATGTGCACGAACAATCAGCTGAAGATCATTGTTGTTACAAAATTCCATGACCCGATCAGGCTGCAACAGCAAGACACATTTAGATGAGCATAATATCACATATAAGAGTTAAAACAATCAAGGCAAAATAGAAGCCTAAAATTAAGAAAACGCAGACAACATCAAGAAGGCAAATGCCTAGAACAATAAAAATAATAACCATCATAAAACGTATGTAGTCTGCAAAAATTAAAGGAAATATTGAGTGTAGGCATTAACAATAACGTCAGAAAATGCCTAGGGCTAAGGTAACTAAAGTGGGAGAGCCGTGTTATGGGGTGACCTTATTGCAAGGTTTGGAGAGCACTTGTGAATGTGATGCAAATGAACGTGTACGAAAAAACTGTATCTAGGGTGAGTTCATTATCGACCCTATCTATGTTTCTAAGATGGCCCGAGAATACACTCATTCTTCAGCCGTAGAGTGACTTTTTACGGGAAGGGAATAAATGAGAGTTGAGATATGCAGTATAGAGAATCGAAACTACAGCAGTAGTAAATGAAAGAAATCAGATTTGTAGTTATTTCAACCATCTGTATTAAGGCTAGCTTCGAAAATAATTACTTAATAGATGCATGTTACAAGTACAAAAGTTTCAGGGCATAAACACAGAACAGTTTACTTCAAAAGTTTCAAATGATGCATCAAAATTAATATACAGTAATACAACATGAATTTTCTAGAATAATAAAACAATTAATATATGAGCATTAAAAATTTATCAAACTTATGAAACCAAAAAGTAAAATAAAAAAAATTAATATACAAAATGAATAATTGCATTAGAATGTATTGACATTGTAAAGATTTTATTCAGCATCCTCCAATCATAAATTGTCAATTATGAACGAGTGTTGACATTCATAATAATTACTTTAGAAGTCATATTTAGGGTATTTTTTAATTGGTTGATTGTGTAAAAATATTTGCTCTGCCAGCAAATAAAAATTAAACTCTTGTATATTTGTTGTCAAATTTAGAAAAATCAAAACCTGAATCTCTTTCTATCATTCTATAGAAAACTAAAACAAAATAATGGTTTGACAGAATAACAAATAACAACCACTCACTCACCCCAAAAGTAACTAATCCTGGACCCCGAGCATTTGGCCGCAGCCCTTCCACACTGTCATTCTCTGTAGGGTCAGACCTGGAGAAACACTTCATGATGTCATTCTTCCAAAAGAAAATGAAATAAATTGTAACAAACATCACAAGTATACAAAATGCACCAACCACAGTAGATCCATAAGCACAATTGATCCTGCTTCCATCGTAATTGGACGCTGAATATTCTCAATTTGTTCTACGTGATTTATTGAACGACCAATACCCCCATGCATGCAAATAATCTTTTTCTCAATTAGTGCTGCCAGAGGAAGCCAATTAAACAGACGGTTTATACGGTGCCATGCCCAAATTCCATCTCTCTCACCCTATCAGCAAAATTCAGAAGTTCTTGAGTGACAAATAAGTAAAGAAAATACGGTCCAGTACATGCAATGTCAAATTCCTTACCATCCTCTCAATGCACTCTATTCGGAAACCAAAAAGGGCATTAATATCTGCAGCTTCATGGTTTCCACGTATTAAATGTACGTTGTTTGGATACTCAACCTGCATAATCCGAACAATCATGCATAAACTTGATGCCATCAAACTTGTCAAACAACGAAAAAAGACAACCTATAGCATCCAGAGTACCTTCAGAGCAAGCAGAAGGCTAATAGTTTCCAGGCTGTGTTGACCCCTATCAACATAATCTCCAAGGAATAGATAGTCGATGTATCTGATTGTCATTTATACAAAATTAAAATTAAAGGAAATTAAATACCTAAATCACAAGCACATTAGAATAGTCCAAAAACTATAATGCTACCCAGTCAAGGGAGAAGAAAAAAAACCTACTAATTATTTATTTTCTTCAGCACCTCTGTAGTCATAAACTATCAGATCAACATATAAATATAACGGTCCATTAGCTTATATAAACTAAACCTAACAATCAATCTATCCAGTAAAGAATCAATAAAAACAATGGATCTACATCATACTATTATTCGAAGGAATGCATGTATGGTATGCATTGGTGCAAACAAACTTGGTAGGTTACAATGAAAACATGAAATGAAAAACCATGAGACCATTATAACTGAGTTGGATAATCAATCACAAGAATTTATGCCCAGAGAGATTAAAAAAATGGATACAAAACATCAAGCATATGTTTGGGATAGCTGTGAAAATTATATTATTTGAATAATTTGTTACAACCAAAATCAGTTTTTGTTTGGATAAATTTTCTGAAAAATGGTTGAGAAAATCGTTTGGATGAAAAAAAAAGGTATCAGCTTTTAAAAAAGAAAGAGTACTGAAAGGAAATTTTCTTTTTTTAAAATAATCATATTTTACAGATTTTCAAATTCATAAAATCAGAGTTTTTAAAAAGAAAGAATTTTCTTACTAAATATCAGCTAATATTCCAAAAATCTGGCTTATTTTGTGAATAGATAATTTTCATAAAAAAAAAAAACGAAATTGGGGGAAAAAGCTTTCCCAAAAATATTACAAGAGTGCGAAAATTAATAAAGTTAACATCATATTAATTAAGGATGCTACAGCCAAACAAGTTTAATTAGTTCAATTGAGAACGGTAGGGTCATTGGATTGGCAGAGCCCAAAATATCTGGTGCAGCTGAAAACCAGAATAAGAGTAAGAAACTTATTTGAACTGGTCTTTTCAGAAAAAAAAAATGCTTATTTATTTTATTGGTTGATTTAAAAAATATTCTAAAACATCCATTATACAAATAAAGGCTCATATATGATATTCACATATTTTGCTTTTATTTAACTAGTTATAAAGAACTTCAAAAAAATATTAAGAATTTGTAATATGATCCTTTTATGCTAATTTAAAATTATCTAACTAAATATTTTAACAATTCTATAATAGTATATTGCTTAATATAATATAAAAATATATTTTATTATTACCAACTCAACCCTACTTCAACCACCATCAAACCAACGAACTCTCAATCAAGGCCCTTACCAGTCCATCGGTTGGTCTGATTTAAAAACATTCATTAACATTAGCTATAAAGTTGGACTCCACAGATGTTCAAGACAAAAATTATGAAAGAAAACCCTCTGGCACAAACAATTAAAAGCACGTTGTAGTAGTTTTGACATCTTAACATCTTATCAATCATGCTTAGACACGATCTGATAAATACTTATTGACCCAAAGGCTATTGCTAGAAATAGGAGACAGATGCCATAATAATAGATAACATTAGTGGCACAGGATAAATATCCTTCATTCACTTTTATACACAAATCAATCCATGAGTTGAGAACTAAGCAACTTACGCTATGTCACCAGCAGTTGACGGTGAACCATACTCATCAAAGAGGCGCATGAGATCTCCAAATTGACCATGTAAATCACCAAATATTTTAATTGGAGCCCTAAGTTGTAAGACACTTGGTTCACTTGAAAATATCCGTTCTGCACTGTCACATAGATCCGCAATTTCATTGCAGTCCAAGAAAAACTGTCGCCGAACTGGCGGTTTCCAGCCACGAGGCTTTAAGAGGTGAGCTACAACCTATATAAAAGAAGGTCCAGAAACTTAATAAGTATACTCCAAGAAGCTTGATTTCCTTCTACGAATACTCTAATCAATTATAAGTTATAACTAATAAAGAGACAAGTACCTTCTTTGGGACACTATTGATAGACATCTGCCGGTCTAATAATTTTCTAGCTGCTGTTGCACTTTCAGGAGTTCCATAACTGACTCGCCTGCCTTCATTCTCAAACTGATCAATTGAAAGCTGTCTAACCATGCCACCTAATGCTCCACCAGTCTCTGCAGCAACAACCACCTGCAGAAAATTCCAGAAAATGGACATGGGGCTTGAACATTCGTGGAATTTGTGACAGCATAATTTTTCCTAGGAAATAAAAAATGTATTACTCACAGCTCTGTGATGCAGCCTCACTCCACCAGGAGGAATGCTATTTGACGCAGAAGAATCAGGCTTAATCAAGGAAGATATTTGTTTCCCACTAGGTGTTGCCTCAGCCCCACGATCTCGGTCAGGCAATTCAACTTCCCCATTTACTTGTCGTGCTTTGGCAGCAGCCAGTGTCGCACTGATAGCTTCAGCTTCTGCAGCTGATGCTTCAACTAGATACTCAACTCCTTTGCTTGTTCGCCTGTTCAAAATTCTTCACATGAATGACAAAGCCAAAGTAACAATTCAATACTTCATCCAAAGATATGTTCAGATGATAAAAGCAGACATACCTAGATCCTGGGAGTAAGGCATTTTCAGTGCTGATATCAGTATATATGTCCCCATTTACAGGGGGAGCAACTGGATTTCCCAAAACAACAGCACCATCTGGAGCTGCTTCAATCATGGTTTGCCTTGTCCTATCATCAACAAATGCACCATATCGTCCAAGTAGTCGTCCAGCTTGTGCATTAGATGCAGCTGCAGCTGCTGCATGTGAAGCAGCAGCTGTTGTTTCAGCAGCAGCAAGATCTTCGGCAACAAGTAGATCGTCTAGCAAGACCCCTACAGCATAAAGAATACATCATGGCCAGTCACACACATCAAACAAAAAAATTAGAACTCACCAAAACATATAATACCAAAATGAGCACAAAAACAAGCATCTTAGCTTCCATGACAAAAAAAAAAAAAAGTGATTGGCCATGCTCAACAATAGTTCAAACTTGAATAATATTGTTATTAGATCCATAAAAAGGAAAAATAAATAAAGAATTTTGCAACTGTGTTAATTGGAATTATCTCTCATGATGTTCACTCACGCCTAGCGTTGTCCGATAGTAAACATAGTTGAATAGTGTTAAACTCTAGGGAAGAGAGAAACATTAAACTCAACCATGTGTTTCTAACACAGAACATGTGCTTTATCTGTATTGAGAAAAAATAAATAAATAGAGGAGATTTGATATCCTTTGATAACAAAGAAGATATAGGAAAACAAATATCATACAGGAACAAATAAGAATATTCTGAATAATACATTATAATCTAGATATTCTTGATTATATAAGATCAACTAGTTATTTTATTTCTATAATTAAAACACTCCCCCTCAAGCTGGAACATATAGGTCATATATGTGCTTAGCTTGATGCAAATATAATAGATCCTCACTCCCCTTAGAGACTTGGTGAATATGTGAGTCAGTTCTTCATTAGAGTTGACAAATCTAGTGGTGATGTCTCCAGACTTCAGTTTTTCTCTTATGAAATGACAACCCACCTCAGTATGTTTCACTCTCTCATGAAAGACAGGATTAGAGACAATGTGTAATGTTGCTTGGTTGTCTCGTCAAATATCAAAGTGAACTAAAGAAAAAGGAGACACAGTTAAATTATTAAGAATATCAAAAAACGACTAATGAACATGTTTCATGTTGGAGATCTCACATCTACTAGAGATAAGAACATTTAATAGTATATAAGTGGATGCAAAACTCACCTTGTGCGTCGATTTTGTAAAGTTGAGTTAGACTTAAAGTCCACTTCTTAAGATGGTATTAGAGTTATTTAGAGTCTATCCTAGCGAGCGTTTGTTTGACTTATCAGGCCAGGCTGTTATCGGACCACCGATAAGTATATAATCTCACACACAAGTTGATAGGTCTCGGTGTGAGGAAGGTGTATTGGATATCACACATCAACTAGCGATAAGGATGTTTAATAGTATATAAATAGGTACAAACCTCACTTTATGAACCATTTTTGTAAGATTGAGTTAGGCTTAAAATCCACTTTTTAATATTTCCGAATTTGGATAACTCACAATTCAAAATAGACAAATGTTTTAAACTTGGCACCATCTTCTCATATATTTTTAACCCATAATGTTTAATTGAGCATGCATCGTCATTGGAGAGGTTGTCGATGTACATATAAGGGTTATGGATAGAAATAGTAATAAAGGCCATGTGACTCACATCCAACGCCAATTGTTCAACCTGATATTCAATACTGCAAGGTAACATTATTTTTAGTGAAGGTGAGGATAATATCATGGGATTAGTCAATTGGGAATTAGACAATAAATTAAAGGGACAATTGGGGACATAAATAACATAGTTAATAGTAGGGGGTTGGGAGGAGTTGGGTAGTACCAATGCCGCAAGCTAGTGTTGGTGTACCATTGGCAGTAGTTGTAGACAAATTGGCAGCTTTAGTAAAGGAAGAGAAAAGAGAGCGATTACTAGATATGTGATTGGTTGCACTAGAGTCAATAACCCATGGACCAAAAGAAGGTGATTGAGAGACAAGTCAATGAAGTACAAGTGTCACTGAACCAGTGCTGATTTAGGTCGGGTGAATCTGAAATAGAAAATGGTAGAGAGATATTTGGGGGTTTATTTGTTTTAAGGTTATTCTTATTTGGTGGTTAATTTTTTTACTTAGTGTGGATGAAATCAGATTGAGGGGATAAAATATTTTTTTATTCTTTGGATGTGTTCCAGCAGATTCAACAAATGCCAGCAAATTGAGACGACTCAGCTGAAGAAAGTTTAATTGATCTAATTTGATAATGTTGATGAATAATTTTCATCTAAACTGAAGAGGAATTTGAAGATGATGATGATGAGGATGATGATCAAGATCTTGGAGATGATTTTCTTAAAGAATTAAATCAATGAGACTTTTAAACTTGATAACATTTGTATTATTTTAGTTATTTAATTATTTTATCACTTAGACAACTAATATTTTGTTGGTGTATGAACTTGTTTATTTCAATATTGTGAAGTTGGTTTGGTATCATGATTTTTTTTATTGAATTTTTATATGAAGTAGACTCTTATGAGTCTACGAGTCAGGTTTACAAGTCGAGTTTACATACTTCTCAAAAGTTTATTTAGACTCTCGAGTCTAATAACCTTGGGTGACACGTTAGTTGATGGCAGGTGGGATAAATTAATAAGATGAGAATTACTCCTATACATATACTACAATTTGATCATATATCTGGTTGAAGTGGGATTTCTAAATATCTCTTCTCATGTATGAGAATCTCACATTGCCTAATATGGTTAAAATATAGTATATAATTGAGATGTAAATCTTCAATTGTGTGAAGTTGAGTTCAATTCAAAATCTCATTTCTCAAATTATATTAGAGATTATCCAAACGATTTTGTTAAACCTATCATCCAATCCAATACATTATTGGGTCACAATCAATGTTATCGATATCGGATATCAAATCATATCGAAGACCCCATAAATCCTTTATAAAGTTATAACAGAAATTATAACGGGTTATGGCAGAAGGTGTTGTGGCAAAGATAAAAAAATGTGTTGAGGATTGCAAGAAGTATAATGTTTTAATTGGACCAAAAATAGGCCAAAAAAAACCTAATTTTAAGTAGGTTTTGAACTCTTAATTAGGTTTAAGAGTTCATGCAGCGGCAGCACCTTCAAATTTTATTTGAATATTTCGAGTTTTAGGGTTTTATTAGTTAAAAAGTGTAATGTTTTAATTGGGCCAAAAATAGGCCAAAAAAAACCCAATTTTAAGTAGGTTTTGAACTTTTAATTAATTTTAAGAGTTCATGCAGCCAAAGCACATTCAAATTTTATTTGAATAATTAGAGTTTTAGGGTTTTATAAGTTAAAAGTTGGAATGGACCAAAGCCCCAAACTTATTAGGGTTTATTCAAAATTAGGTTTAGGGTCTTCTATCTTCTTCGTACGCTCCCTCCTTCTTCCTTTTCCGTTGCCGTTCCAGCGTGTGCCGTCACCGTTCCAGTGTGCGCCATCGCCGTCCCAGCATGCGCCGTCGCCGTTTCAGCGGGCGCCACCACCGCTGCCACTGCACTAGCCCACCTTGCACTGCTGCCACCGTCTTTTTTTCCGCCTTTTTTTATATTTTCGTTTTCCGTTAGCATCTTGAGATGCCAAAGCAACCGCCATGGGAAAACCGCATCACCACCGCCTTGTTGTGGTGGTGGTCAGAAAATCCGCCACCGCCTTCTGCCATGGCACCGCCATAACCGAAAAGTGATAACACTGGCCACAATTAGACCACTCATTCAATCTCATGTTTAAGATGTCCAATCCTCAACTGTAAGGAGGATATTGTAGATCTCACATCAACCAATAATATGACTAAAATATAATATATATATATATATATATAAATGGAGAATAAATTTCAACTTACAAGTTGATTTTGTGAGATTGAATTAAGCCTAAATCCACATTTTAAGAGATGCTAAGGTGATCATATGATTTGAGTTACTTCGTAAGTTTCTATCTCCCACCTCTTCTAACACCATTTAAGAATTCATATTCTAGTAAAAGATACTATAAATTTTATAACATTTGCTCCAAAGTCCAAACAAAAATAATAAAAATAAAAAAATAAATTCAACTAAATATTAAGCAAAATAAAACGTGTAAATTACATACAGCAAATTAACTAAATTAACATCATAATGCAGCCTCACCTAATCAACAACATTGGTATTGATAAAACTATTAAACAATAGGAAAGAAAGAGATTGAGCTGAAACTGTGTATTTCTAAGAAAAGGGAATTAATACAATTAATAGAGAAGATTTGATATCCTCTAATAAACAAACATGTTCTTAATATTAATACACAATCTACTCCTTTTTTCTGTAAGTATAACAGCCCCCTCAAGCTGGAGCATACAAGTCATGTCATGTGTCAAGCTAGCTGCAAATATAATCAATTTTTGGTCCTCTTAGAAACTTGGTGAATATGTCAGTCAACTATTCACTAGAGCTAACAATTCACTAGAATTGACAAATCTAGTAGTGATGTCTCCAAACTTTAGTTTTTTTCTTTTTATGAATGACAATCCACCTTAATATATTTGGTCCTCCCATCAAACCCTTTGAGGAGTTGTTTTAGCCATATGAGCTCACAAATTACTAATGTTATTCCTCTTTATTCTCTTTCTGCACTTGATCTTGTCATAAAATTTTGTTTCTTACTTTTCTACAATATTAAATTACCTCCAACAAGAACACAATACCTTGAAGTGGAAGGTCAATTGCTTGGTGACCCTGCCTAGTCAACATCAGAATACCAAACAATTTGAGATTTCCCTTATCTTCATATATGATCCTTACTTACCAAGAGCCTTCTTAATATACTCTAGTATACGTATGGTTGTATCGATGCTCGCTACAAAGATGATGTCAAGACTAGTCACAATGAGGTATTTAGCTTTACCAATTAACCGTTTGTATCTCGAGGATTAGAAAACAACTTTACTTGGTCAAGTACAAATTTGATATTTAAATTTGTTGGAGATCTCATATCAACTAGAAATTAGGACATTTCATAGTTTATAAGTGGGTGCAAACCTCACCTTATAATTCAGTCCACTTCTTAATATGATATCAGAATCTTTTAGAGCTTATTCTAACAAGTGTTTGTTGGACTTATCGAATCACCCATGATAAAGAATCCCACACACGAGTTGATAGTCTCGACGTGAGGGAGTTGTTGTTAGAAATCTCACATCGACTAGAGATTATGACATTTCTGGAACTTTTGAACAAAATATTGTTTTAGTTGTACAACACCCTCTTTATCCTTGTTGTGATAACAATGGTGCTCATATATACAATGAGATAGATATAACCTAGGGGAGAATGATGATAATACAAAGAACGATCAACATCACTTTGTATTATTCAAAACTGTTGGATGATAGTCCCAAAACACTCAAACCACACATGAGATGATTGCTTGAGACCCATGTAGGGACTTATGTAGACAACATACCATATCAAACCATCTTAGAAGCAAACTTTAAACTTAACCTCAAAACCTACATATAAGGTGAGGTTTGTACTATATATTACAATTTGGTCATATCACTAGTCGATATGGAATCTCCAACATCCTTCATCACGTCAAGGATTGGGCATCTCAAGCTTAGGAATAGATATTTGTGAGTGGTCTATTAGTAACTCGATAATAGGTGGTGCGATAGACCCAACAAAATTTTGCTAGAATAGACTATAATACCATGTTAAACTATAGGAAAGAGAGAGACACTGAGTTGCATGTGTTTCTGAAACAACACATATGCTTTATTTATATTGAGAAAAGGAATCGGTACAATAAATAGAGATTTTATATCTCTAATAATAAAGATATGATACATTAATAAATAAAATTGTTCCTTATAATACATATATAACATAAATATTCTTTATTATATAGGATTTACTCTTTATTTTTATAATTATAACAAAACCAAACATGATGCATGGTCAAGCAAATAGGAAATTAATTCCATTTAGATCAACCCACATAACTTCAATCAATTTAAGACTTACCTCCCCGTAAACCACCATAGATAAAAATCAAGTCACCAATTGCAGCAGCAGCATGCCTACAACGCCGTGTCAACTCAACAGAGGCATCTCCACCAGCAGCATCAGCACTGTATCTACCCGTTCTTGGACTGGTAACAACAGATTTTGTATCACACCAAACACCAGCAGCAGTGTCCAACACTACAAACAGTGAAAAAACAATAGAAATACTTCTAAATGCAACATTAATTGGCATAACAATAAATCTTGCTTTCACATACAAAAGAAATTACCATTGGAAAAAAATAACTAAAGGCTACAGAGGCAACTAGGCACCGGCAAGCTACCCTACAAACAGTACCTAAAACAGTAATGAAACTTCAAAAGTATCTGTTATTGCTTATAGCAGATCATCCGGTTTTCCACAAGAAGATTCTCTTTCTCAGTTTCACCAAAAGTACATTCATCCTTCAGTCAAAAATGAAAATATATGCACACAAGAGTATAGGAAGATATAAGGGCATAAAGGTAAAGAACTAGTTTGTAGAAGATTTAATTTCTCTATAGTGAGGAGGGATACACTGATAAAGCACAAAATCACACCTGTTGATCTAAAATTAAAAAGGCATAGATTATAACAATTTCATAGTTTGGTATGCAATTGCATGTATGCTACTACAATATAAGCCATTAATTTTTCAATCACCAGTTATAATTCTGTTCTTTATCCAAGATCAAACATCACAAAAAAGAACCAACCAAAATGCAAATTCTTAGCAGCGCCAGAATCAAGTACCTGCAACACTTGATGAATCTTCAACCATCCGTCCTCCCCCAAGGGCCCCACCAGACACATGGAGCCTTGCATTAACAAATACCTGCAATCATTAAACAAGTAAATTGAAATCCTTAGAATATATGACCAAGTAAAAAATATAAAAAATAAAAGAAACTAAGTCAAACCGCTGCATGTTGATATCTTGGAGACGGTGAGACACCAGGAGCAATAGCCCATTCCCAACGACCATCTCTATGCTTAGCAAGTCCATATGCACTTGCCAATGGCTGTAATATAAGATTTTGGGGAAGGGCAAGAGGGAAATAACAAGTGGTCAGAAGGTTAGAAACAAGAAATTCACATGGGCCACATGAAAATATTTAACAAAAACAGAATTAAATGAATCCACAAAAAAAGTTTTTGCAGATAAGAAAACAAAAGGCATAAATTGATAACAGAGACTTTGCTTGGTCAAGGGAGTTGGATCTACAAAGTGATCATATTGCTACTTGCTGGATTTTGTGCTACACTTTGAAAAAAAGAAGTGGTAATGTGGTTATGGATTTTTTCCTTCAAAGCAATACCTCTATAAGGAAGCAAGTTATTTTACTTATCAAGAAAGAGCAAATACAGTTTACATCTGAATGAATGGAGATGTCAATCCAGTGATTACCTCTACTCACATTAATCCATGGATGTTTATCTCTGGTACATTTCTTTCAGACAAATGGTCACTATCAACATGACGGAACCTGAATTAAGTTTTATGATGATGCCTATGTGGAAACTGTATGTGTGCTTGACCATATGATTTTTCTTCTTTTGATTATAGCCCATAAATATTTTATATCCTAGTCCTGCTGCTCCTTGTATTGGGATTCTAGAATGAGGAAAAAACCTTCAGTACTAGAAGTAGGTTAGATTGAGTATTCATCATTTTTTTTTAATTCACTTGAATCTACTTGCTTCTGTGCATATTCTGGCACCAGGGTTTGAACTCTGCACACTTCTGGATTGTTCTCCATTTTATATTCCTTTGGCTTCTTATTGACCTGAATGTCTAAGGTTTCTCCTAGAGAAAACTGGCTGGAAGCCCAAAGATCCCTCAATAGTAAATCGAGATTCCTTTGCTCAAACAGCAGTTCAACAGGATTAAGATATTATTTTACACTGAATTGCAAGCCTAAACATTGCTCTCACCCTTGATGTACTTCACACGCAAATCTAGCACAAAAAACAGAGCATCACTCATTTAGGAAGAATTGAAAGGCAGTCACCATTCTTTGGATCAATCCAATTTGCACAAGAAATATACTGTCCTGTAATCTGCTACAATCTTCCTAGTATCTCTGTTTTGATTTTGCTTTTTTTTCAAATCTTGACCACACCTTATCTTTGCCCCAGTTTCCTCCTCCATCAGAATGTTCCTTATATAGCAACCAGGTAGAGACAGACCTAATTATTATGGTGAGTTGAGAAAACAATCGTAATCTACCCACTAGCTTAAGAAAAGTGGATAGGCCACTATGCAGGCAAGCAACAAGGGCATAATGGGAAATAAGAGTGATATCGATGACAAACTATGGCAAATTCATACCAGGAAATTCCTACAGAATTCAATTAAATAGAATGACAAAGTGAATGACTGAATAGATAACTCACAACACTATTGGCATCCCTCCCGCCACAAAGCAGAAGAAGCCCATCAGATCGTGCACTGGCAGTTGCATACCTAATAAAAAGTAAATACATAACAGCAACTCAACCCCAAATTATAAAAAATCCAAGCACAAAATGACATACGACATAAATAAAGAAAAGGAAAATTTTATTTATGTGGTAACATCGATCAAAGTTCTTATAGTACACTACTAAGCTCAACAAAAACACAGCAATAATAACTAAGCAAGAAGATATTAACCATGATTGATTAAGTAAATAACAAATGGAGAAAGCTCACCTAAAGTAACTTTGCCACCAAATTAAGCGACTATGGGCATATTCACCCTTACATTATGTAGTGAGTTAAGATTACAATGTAATTTATTAAATTTCTTAGAATGTATAATTAGGCTTAACTCGATCTTACAAAACCGTCTTAAGATGAGGTTTACATCCATTTATATATTATAATTTAGTCATATCTATAGTTTGTGTAAGATCTCCAACACATCCCTTCACACCAAGAACTGGACGTCTAGAGCATAGGACAAGATATTTGTAGGTGATTTGATAGTGGTCCAATAGCGAGAAGCACAATAGGTTCAACAAACTTTGCTATGATAGACTTTAATTTCATCTTAGAAAGTGGAGTTAATAGTTAAGTCTAACTCAATCCTATAAAACTAGCTTGCTAAGTAAGGTTTGCACCCCTTATATACTATAATTAGGGTATATCACTAATTGATGTAGGATCTCCAACAAAAGTAAGGGAGTATACCTTTATTCACTAACTTCAAATACAAACTTGCTTTAGAGGAGCCTTTTTCATTACACAATAATGTAGCATTTAACATTCACTCTTCATCAAGAATATTCCACAACCTAATTATCATCACACATAAAAGCAAGTCCAATATAAAGGCAGTCCTACTCTAATATCAAAAAATTCTCAAGCTGTAGAAAGAATAAAGCAGTAATCAACAAATATACCAGCCCAAACATGCAATGCAATGGTAAACCAAATACTAGCACGCTTAACATGGCAGAACTACTGAAAATTACAGAAAATTCTGTTTTCACCAATTTTGTACGGCAGGGGTAGAGGGGGATAGTAGAGAGAACAAAGAACATTAGGAACAAACCCAAGGCATGGAAATAGTTCAAAATCGGGGCAAATAATATGATATGAAGGGAAGCAAAGTTAAAGATAAATTTAACCGAAAGCATATCAGTCTAACAAACCAACATGAAGGATTTAAATTTATTCAACTCAAATACAATCACCTGTGTTAACCATCAGAACCTAGTTTAAGACATCAAAGGCTACAGAACAAGAAAAAGCTGCCCTAAGTGCGCCTCAGAACCTAGTCCATGATCTCAAAGGCTTTTGGAACGGGACATGCATAATACAATGTAGTTAATTGATATGTGTGTGTGTGTAGTGAAGTCAAGATATTAGTAAAGAAGGGTAAGTTTCATGGACACATTACATGCATGGAGGTGGACCCTCTCCTTCTGGCTCCAACTTGCGCCATTCATAAGGCTTGGCAGCTGTGTCTAAAGCCCACACATCAGCTAAAGGTCTCTTTCCTGGAAAGGAGGAACAAATGAGTTAACATCCAATAAATTTACATTCAGAGGAAACATCGACTATGAACAACGCAAAAAGGAGCATTCAGGTAGTTACCATCATTGCCTCCAATTGCCATGAGATACCTCTGCCCCACCAAAGCCATAACATGTCCATAGCGTGGCCCTGGTCCAGGGCCAGGAACACCAACTCTAAATGACGTTCAGAACCCACAATATCAGATAAATGTCATTGAGGAGGAAAGAAAACGTAGTTTAGTATTCTATCTAACCTATGCCATCGTGGTCTTTGCTGAGTAAGATCAAGAACATGAAGATCCTCAGCAGACAAACCAGCAGGACCAATGCCACCCTGTTTTATGGTGTGCAAAATACTCCAGTGAGAATATGGTACCCATTTAAAGAAATAAATTAAACAATACTCGACTAACTTAAGAGATAGACTCTCCACAGTACCTGAATAACTACCATCGTTCCCACAGCAGTTGCGACATGCGCAGCCCTAGGGGTTGGAGGCTCACCGATGGGAGTTATCCTGCATTAAATTTCCTTATAAGCTCTGAAGCAAAGTACACAAGGCAATACAAGCATTGCTTAAGCCTTAAGAAAGGCTGAAAAGAAGAACCTGGTTCTGAGCTTACCTAGACCATTTATTAGTTATGACATCATAACAGTGGACATCAGCGGTGGCACCAGCTAAACCTGCAGTGCAAGAAATGTACCAGTCATGAAACTTTTCAACCATAAATACTAACGAATCCAATCAATATCAGTGCTTATACAAAGGGGTAGGGAAGAATGTAAAAAATGCAGACAAAATCATTTTTTGTCTTGAAACGTCCCTCACACAATGAACGGATTATATAAATTCCCATTAAATTAGGAAGCCTAATCAAGTTTTTACATCAGTATTTAGCTTCTGACATTGGCTTGCACCAGAAATAATAAAAATCATTCTACTAGGATAGTTTGAACTTCAAGAATTACACTAATTGTATGGAGCTTCAATGACGTACAAAGATATAACCATTAAATTATGACATATAGAAAGGCCTGTCAACTATGTAGAAATGGGTTGCATTGCTTGCCTGAAAGAATACCACTTGGGCCTAGATGAGAAACAAAACATTATTAATCTGCCTTTTTATTTTTCTTCCTTGATCAGTAGTGGTATATCAAGTAACTGAGACAAATTCAAAAGAAAAAATAATCACACCAGAAACAACAGCAATCTACCATCAATCTTGTGAAACCAACCATATCCTTTAATTTATGATAATTTAATATCAATACTACTTCACACTGTAATTCATGAGAAACAACACGTTAAGGTATTCAGGAAATAAAGAACCAAATATGCAAACAACCATATCTTAACAGATATGACAGGTACTTTTTTGAATCCAAAGTTTTTCTGTAATAAATGGAATGTTTCCATTATACATCACAATCAGCATCTCAAACAAAAATCTTAGCAGTATACATGAGATATACAACAGCAAGAGAAACAATAGGAAGAAAGGAAATAAAAAAGTTCACACAAACTGAGCCTAGATACTTCAAGCATTACACGGAAATGATATGACATGGATACAAGAACACAGAAATTTAGTAAAAGTTCAATATATATAATATGAGTGCTGGATATGTTGACATGAATTATAAACAACAACAAAACTCATACAAATTCATTGTGTTTGTAAAGAGATACTGATTTTTTGCCATTAATTCAAGACTTTATCATGGATGATGATCATAATTTGCAATCAAAAAAGAATACTTGTGATCGTTGCAAAAATCATAGTTCCATATCTTCCCTTTACATATTTTTCCATAACCTTTTAGAATGCGATAAAATATATCATTCATACTATTCAAAAGAAATCTGGGCTCCATAAAATTGCCAATAGCTTTATGGATATTGAGGAAAAGATACAATCATATATAATTTTATTTATACTCAGTAGCAGAAGCACATCCCAAACATCAGTCAATTAAATTTAAAAATAAATGAAAAGATAGTTGAAGAATACTCCCTGAATACTTTATCTACGATATTGGTATCAGATATCAGATACGTGGATTACACTAATAAGTTACCGTTTTTCAAGTATCTGAGCTTCATAGCTTCAGACAAAGAGGATATTCCATAATCACAGCAAAGGAATGGGGATTGGCCCAATCTCAGCAATCGGAAAAGATATAAATGATAATGAAATAAAATTATGGCTCATATATAGGATTGGAATGGATGAGACACATTATGTTTAGGAATCAAAGACAACTAATCTAATGAAATGTTTCCTAGTACTGTTTTTTCCATTCATTTCAAGCCCCACTAAAGAGAGGACAGAAAGCCATGCAAATGGAAACGTTTTAAAATTAACTATAAACTTCCAATTTAACCCACAGACCACAAAAAAGGAAACAAATTAATAAAGCAGCAAGATTGCTAAAAAATTCCATAGATTTAAACTCATTTATTGCAATGTGCCAAAGATGAATGAAGTATCCAAAACAAGGTTAATGAGAACCCTGGTCTCCATGACCAGCATTTAGTTCATAAGGACAAGGATAGGAAAAAAACCTTCTGGCCTAGCACTTACATTTCCATAACCTTAATCAACAAGGCAATCGAAGCCATCGTGTGTAAACATCTATAATAACTAGCCAAATACATACATGGCTGCATACAAAGCGCGAAGCGCAAATTTCCAGATTCTAATCAAACTAACAAAACCAAAATTCAAAATACTCAGCAGCTGCATCTACGTCATGTTATTGCTTTCAGGGAAAGACGAAAAGGAAAGTAAAATACATACGTATGCCAGCATTTCCAGCGGATGAAGGAGTCCCTGAGGCCGCAGAACTCCCTTCAAGCGCAGTGGCACCGCCGAACAAAATTAACCTTGGACCAATGTACCCCGACGTCCCCTCCTCTCCAACCGCCGCCACCGCCGTCAACGTGTGGCCGCACCGCGGTCCCGGCCCATCCTCCTTCTTCTCCAAAATCGCATTCACCACTGAGTAAGTCGGCGCGAGTCTCGGACCAACCACCGGACTGTGCTGCACCTGACCCGCCGTCACCGGCGACGACGGCTGCTGTTGCGACGGCGACTGAGCCGGAGATCCACCTCCCGTCGACAAAGGCGGCGGAGACGGAGGCGGCGACTCTCCTAACTGGTCTCTTTCGGCATGGTTCTGCACTGCCGAATCGTGATCGGCCTCCGGCACCATCGAGGAATCAACGTCCATTTCTTAACCCTAAGATTCGAGCAATTCCTGTAAGATCGGAGCTAGAATTCCCGCGAAACCACGTCCTGAGCCAACATTACGATTCGGTTCAAAAAATTGCTATTGAAAACCCTAACTCAGATCCTCCGCTCCTCAAATTCAAATTAAGATTTTCACCCACGCAAATTTTCCAAAAATAGAGGAAAATTCGATTAGGTTATTTCGTTTCTCTTTCTCTCTCTGTCTCTCTCTCTCTCTCTCTGTATTTTCGCTCTCTGTCTGCGAAAAACAAAGAAATGAAAGAAGCGGTGGTGAACGAAACGAAACGGGACGGAGGAGCAATCTGAACTCTCACACACAATCGCAATCCAAAGCAGAAAAATAAAATTAATAAAAAATTAGAAAAAAAAAATTATTTCACTGAGACAAAGGGATCGTGTCTTTCTCTCTCTACTTTTATTTTTCTAGCTTTCTAATCTTTTTTTTAAAAAGCTAATTATATATTATATATATTATTTCGAAGGGCGTGTATTTATTGATACTGAATTATGCGGCATTTGGTTGGTCGATTGCAGAGGAAGAGTGAAGTTAGTGACCGGTAGGGGCGGTCGTACGGAATAAATTGTTGCCGCGACAGAGCGGAGAACGGAAGAGAGTTACCGGGACAACCGGGGATTGGTTTAACTCCACAAAAACAACTCAGCCACTTAAGGTAACATCATTCTGTTTCTTTTTAGCATTATTGTGCCAATAAACATAGAAGGTGACACCACGCGCTTTCTTTAGAAATTTTTTCTCCTTTTTAAGAATGGGAAAATTTTATTTAAATACTACAACCATTTATTTAAATAATAATTTGCAAAAAACTATCAATATAATTCTCTTAACTTTTATGCAAGAATGGATATGTTATGCTTTTCAAAGAATACATTTTTATTCCATTATTTATATTGAAAAAAAAAATGCTCTTAAAGTAATACTTTATACTAAAACAAACACCATGGAATATTTAGAATTCAGGTTTGAATATTGACATTGAAGTAGTAATAAATATGTTGACTTCTTTAAATTGTAATATTTTTTTCACAACAATATATTAGCGTTGACTTTTTTAATGATCAGTAAACGTTAACCAAAATCATTGATGTTTTTTTTTTCACTGGAAATTGTATAGTTCAATAAGCCAAAGTGAAAAGGTGAGAGAAACTACGGTGAAAAATTTGATTGTAAAGTATTTACTAAAATAAAACAAAAGATGATGATCACATATGAACTCTTTTTTTTTCTTTTTTTCATATGAAAAAGTTGTTAGTTTTGTTTTTAGGTTATGTGAAATTTGAGGAGAATAAAAAAAAAGAGAAACATGGATTAAGATCTTAAACATCTAATATTATTAGAGAAAAGAAATTTAATAGGATATAAGTGAGATCAAACTTTATCTTATCAATTTTATAAGATTGAATTAATTTTAAAATTTCAATTTTTAATATAGTATTAAAATCATTTAGAATTTATTTTAACAAAAATTTGTTAAACTTATCAGGTCGAGTATTATTTAACCACCTCATAAATATTTAATCTTGTATGCATCAGTTGGAGGATCTCAACATAATCTAATAATATATAAGTATAAATCTAACTAGTTTTATAAAATTAAATTAGATTTTAAAAATTATTTATTTTAAAATAAAATAAATAGAGTGAAAGTGTGTTGTGGTATGAATGAGTGTATTGGCAAAAGGAATGTTGAGATGCATGGTTTGTAGAGTGGAAAGGTAACCAATTCATAAAGACATTAATGGTGTTGAAGGGCATGTGTGCATGTTTAGGTTAGTTCTGAAAACATGAGGGTACACATTCTTTCTGGTTATGGAAAAAAGGCACTTTATTAAAGACTGCAATACAATCTCACATTTCATTACTCCATTCCTTTTGCTTAGCTCACTTCCTATGTCATGCCAATTATTGACAACTAAGGATAGGACCTCCATGCATCTTCTGGATGTGGATGTCGATCATTTTTTTTTATGCTTTTCGTCTGAGCTTATTTCTTTTTTTATTATGTTTCATAATTAATTAAAGATTAACTTATAAAGCTTTTTTAGTAAATATTTTATGTGTGCCCAAACCAAGAATCAGATTTCTAATTTACACAGGATTTATTCATCAACCAGGTTTGTTCTTTGTACTTGTTAGTTAATTATTCGAAGTTTGAAGTATGGTGGGGAATACATGTTTGGCTCACCGAGGAAGAAGGTTAGCTTCTATTATTTCATTTGAGTTCATCATTTTCGTTGTTTTCATGTGAGGTGGAATCTCGTAGACAAGCTCACATGGACCAAAATGCATGCCAGATCGGTATGTATCCTCTTCTTATATTCATTTCACTTTTTTTAAGAGATTTTAACTTAATCGATCACTGTTTTTTAATACTGTACATATTTCTGTTTCCATGTTCACGGTAACTTGGAAGAAAAATAAATCATTTATATATATTCATCTCTAATGATAAACTATAGTGTATCTCATAAGTTTATTATTTTTTATGATAGTTATCTTGTAAATCATGGTATAATTTTTTATTGTTAATTAAACAACAGTATACATGTTTTACGTTGAAAAAATATTGAAATTTTAATAAAACACATTTTATTAAAAAGTAAATTCGCCTTAAAAATTTGTAAAAAAATAGAAAAAATATTTTATTTATAACTTTTATTTTCATATTGGTGAAGTTTTGATACCTAATAAATTCATCTTTGGACTCAAATTTGTAAAATTGCATTAGCACAAAATAAAAAAAAATAAAAAAAAGGATAATAACTACAAAAATTTAGAAAATTACTATGTTGGAATTTGAATGATGCGAGATGACTCAAGAACACAACAAAAAAGGTGATTTTACCATCTTAGTCTTTTTTTTTTTTAAATAAATCATTTCATGCAACAATAATATTCCATGCACAAAAAATTCTCATGCAACAAACATTCCCGGACCATACTTTGACTATCATAAACATGTTTGACTGTGGTGATTGTAACGCCCCCTCAATACCTTATTCATTTTTATATAATAAAATAAAGGTAAAACAATAATATCAAAAATTTACATAGGTATATATAATATAATTCATCCATTCCATACATTGTATCTCAAAATAACATCCCTTTTCTAGGGAATTTTAATACATCTCCATCAGGAGTTTTCAAAATAAAACAAAATACAACATTCAAGACAGACGATCCCTTCCTCCAAAAATGCTCACTGAGGAGCTCTGCTACCTGCAACATCATTTACTCCCGTGTAAATTATACACGATCATCACAGTTTTAAGAAAACAAAACACAGGGTAAGCTAACTATTTTAAAAACTTTAAATATGGAACTTGATATCATCATAAACCATCATTTTCACACATTTCACAATTTCATCAAGTGTCTACCAATAATTTCAATATTCATCTTTCTCACGTCAGAATTTCCACTGACTCACAACACGTAGACACTTGACTCTATTTCCGGAAGACTCGTGCGTTGAACTTAGCATCCAGAGACCTGCACCTGTCATACTACACCACTGTGAATCCACACAGGGTCGCTGTGAATCCACACAGCTATGCGCATAAATAATCTCAATATCATCACTCTCCTAGTATGACAGGGTTAATCCATATAACAGGTCAAGTCAGTTATCTTTCAAACGACTTACCCATACATATGAACCTCCTTCGACTCTCACCACCTGAATAACTTCATCTATGAGATTCCATTATATCAATAGAGTCAGGATCGTCTCATTCACAGGATACTCACAGATCAATACACCCTCATAACAGTCTCAACACGGTATTTCCTTTCCTGAAAATACTATGTCTTGACCACAATTTCACATCATTCCATATTCATACAACACATTCATGAACGATTCAATCATATCATATTTTCAACCGTTTCTAAACAATCCAAATCATACCAAAGTTCAAGATTTCGAAAATCATATGCATTTCACAGCATCTACTATATTTAAAATTTCACATTTCAAGCTCAAACAAATTCCGATCCACACATAAAAACAGAGCATCGTGCAAGAAAGTTTGAAACCGGCGACCACGTCACCCCAACATCAGAATCTTCTAGCTTAAGGTTTTTATTGAAATTAAAGCTAGCTTCCCTTACCTGGACTTGCGTAAAATCTCACTACGAGCTCTAACCCACCGAACTTAAGGATACCCGAACTCTGTTTTAAGGCTTGATTGGAAACTTGCAGAGAATCTTCCCAAGGTGCTCTATGGCAGTCGCCGATAGCCAAGCTGGGACGTGAGAAGGTCTAAATCGCAGAGTGAAGGAGAGGAAGGAAAAAGGATGAAGACTAAACTCACTCTATCTCTCGCTACCCCAACAACGTTCGAACACCAACTAAGAGGATGTGTGTTCTGAGACTAAGCCACGCAGACCCGCCATGCAACTGCCATTACCCACTCTGCGGGAAGCTTGCATACACGTTTCCTCTGACAGAACTGCCACGTGATGTCTCTGCGCGTACCAACTTTGGGTTACCTGCCTCACCAACTCTCTGGCGTCAACTGTTCTGAAGCACTCTTAATGTCTACGTGTCGCGCATGCAGAACGCTCATGCTGAGAGCCTGGGTCCCACCTTATCTGTGTGAAACACTACCTCGCGCGATGACCATCCACCGATGACTAACCGCGCGATGACTATCCGTCGATGAACGATATCTCTTACCCTGGCAGACGACCGATGCCTTACCCTGGCAGACGACCGATGCCTCATCCTGGCAGATGACCGATGTCTCACCCTGGCAGACGACCGATGCGTCTCTCACCCTGGCGATCTCTCATCGTCCTTGCGTGTGATGAGGACACATCGCCTCACTCTGGTCACCGCTGTCACATCGTCACACCCTGCTGAGGGTTCATCGACTATCCACTCCACGCCTGTGGCATCACCCCTACATGGCTCGGTGACGTCGGTAGTTCTCCTGACCGAGGAAAGGTCGGTACTCACTCCTCGCGCGCCAATGCGTGCAACACTAAGGAAAATCTCTTATGCCCCAGCATAGAGTTTCGCATGCATAGCGTACCTAAGGTTCAAATCACACCTTGGCACATGTGATTTCCTGGAACCCACTCAGACCTTGGACGACATTCGAGGTCTGACCACTATGAAATTTCTATTACAAGCTCTTTTCATTTTAAATAATAACATATTCAGAAATCATTTAAAACACACTACTTCTATTCCAAATAAATTTATAGATCCTTACAATGGTTGATGAGTGAATGGAGTAATAAATAGTAGGAGGGGAGTCAGGGGAGACATGTGTTCTAAATGCATTGAGTTGAGGGAGAAGTTGAGTGTGTTGTGAAGATTTTGGGCTTGGTGAAGAGGTCCTTGGAGGTTCGTGCGGCTAGGTGTGGTGCAAGTTGGTCATCGGTGGTGATGTGTAGCTCAGCTAGTGGTGCTCCGTTTCTGGTGGTCAATGGGTGTGATTGGGCGTAGTGTGCGGTTGTTGATCATCGCTGGTCGATGGTTCGTCAGCATAATGGACCGAGCTCACCAAGTACACAAATGTAAACACATAATCGATGTTGCCAAGTGAGAATTGATTCTCACACTTAGAATTTCTAGAAAATTAGTGGTTAAATACACAAAAATCGATTTTGATTGCATATGATTATAAGTCACAAATAAATAATCCACAATTACAAATTTCTTTCTAAATAAAGTTTCTCACAATCATAAATCCCAAAATTTTACATCATTTATATTTTTTTCAAAGTTAAGCTCTAACACAATACCGAAAATAATGTTTAAATTACTTAAAACAATATTTTAATTTAAAACAATTGTAATTCACAAATAATTAATCAAATTAATTTTTCAACAATTTTTAAATACAAGGAAAAATGTGTAAAACTCAAATTTTTATCAATTAAAAAAATACAATTTCAATAACACCCATCACATCACTCATAAATTTTCATAAACTTTCCCTACATTTTCCATTTTATTAAGGTAAATCCAAACAACTTAACTTTCTTCACACTTTCCCTTCAAATCATCTCAAATTCACTTCCTCAATTTCACTTCCTAATTCAAGCAAAACATTAAAGAAGTCTTTTATCATATTAATGTTTTGTTTGGATTAGGGAGACGATTTAAGGAAGTGAATTTGAGAGGAAAGTGAGAGAAAGTGAGGTTGGTTGGATTAAGATAAATATAGCGGAAAGTGAAAAAAAAGTTTATAGAAAGTTTATGAAAACTAGTGAGTGATGTAACAAAAAATTATATTTTTAATTATTTTAATTATCTTATTATTAATATTTTATTATAATATAAATATTAATATTAATTAATAATATAAAAATAATATATATATATATATAATATATTTAATAAATTTTTAAAAACATAAATTAGAGTTAAAATAAATTTTAAATTAAAAAAATTATTATAATAGCTTAATAAATAAAAATGTAATATTTTAAAATAAAAGTATATTCAAATTTAATTAGTTGTATTATATTTATTGTTTTAATATTTTTATTCCATTATATATTTAATTTTTATATATTTTAAATATTTATTATTTTAAAATAAAAGATAATACTTGTTACATTTTATTTAATGATAATAAATTAATTTTATAAATTATTAAAAATGCAACTTTTTTCGCACCTTATAACGGAAATTTTGAAAAGAGATTTTTTCTCGTTTTCTATAACATTTTATCTTGTTTTTCAAGATTTCCACGCTTTTCTTTGGTGGATAAGTTTCCGTAGTCAAAAACAAACAGTGCCTAAAGAATAGTAAAAAGCTCAAAACATGTTTTCTATTGAAATTGTGTAACAAGGAATAATTTAAAAATGAAGAACTTCTATCAAAATAGAATGACTTTTAGAGTGGTAAGAACTAACAAAGGACTAAATTGAAATTTAAATATAGAAACTTAAGATTACCAATCTAGGAATTGAAAATCCACCAACGGAAAGGAAGAAGAGATCAGATTCTCTTCCTCGATTGTGAAGGAGTGAAGCAAAATTTGGGGGAGGAGTTTTATTTATAAGCAATGCCTTGCACTAGAAGGGAAAGTTTAATTAGCTAAAAAATAATAGTTATAATGGTCCACAAAACGCTAATTTAAATAAAAATACTTTCTCTCGTCTCTGGATTTATAGTTTAGACTTATTTTCCTTTCATTTAGATGCACTATAAATTAAGTCTCCATAATTGATCATGTACATTTTATATATGGTTAATATAACCCAGATAATCAATTATGGTGTTGGGATTTTAAGGATGACAAATGAAGGTTATTCAAAGCAAAATATGGACACAAAAGAGAGGTTTCAACTCGTAGGAGTACCATCATCTAGGCACGTGAAGTAGAGGTTCATGAGCAATTATGCTCAAATTCAGACCGCTTTTAAGTATGAAATGATAGACATTTTAAGATCTTGTTTGTATCAGTCTATCTATTCAAAATGAAGAGTGAGGTCCACATAATTCTTACTCTCATTTAAGCACAGACTTGAATAGAAGCAAACCAGATATGTTCGAAACAGTTTCCTCTGTCCCATCCTCTCGCACAGTGAATCTTGAGAAGCAAAGAAAGACTCAAATAAAATTAATACACAAAGAAATAAAAATGATTTGTGTAATGTTTTATTGTCCTAAACATTGGGCAACTTTCAAAATCGTCTCAACTATTGGCACAAAGATGCATAGAAAACACGCACGTGCACTCAACTATAACTAATACTAGTACAATAAAACCTAATTTTCCAGTCCAATGGCATCATTTTCAACCCATTAATACGAACAATAATATTTGCCCAAAGATTTTTTTTTACCTATAGCTTACGTAAATTGCCCATGTCATATTTCCGTAATATTTCACAAACAAACATTATCTTTAACCTCATATTAACAATGTAAATATGAGTCTTAACACATGAGCTGTTGTACAAGAACAAGATCATATGGCCTCATCAATCCTTCAGAGAACCTGTATTAGCTGGTTTCTGAAAGAATCTTGCAATCGGCATCCCATCAGCATCAGTGTTTCCTGCTCTCCAGGTACGATCTTTTCTCCTCTGTGGCTTTTTATGGTGTTTATGAGATTCCTTGGGCTTCTTAAGAGTTGTACTTTTTGACGCAAGTCCATTGGCCATGTCAAATGAATTGAGGTCATCCAATACATGCTCAAGATTTGGTGCAACACCACTCTCAACATCTGAAGAATCTTCAACATCAGACGAATCTGATGCATGCAAGTCAACCGAGTCATGTCTGGTGGGATCTTCCAAAGCTTGTTCCTCTTCTGATGAACCTGGAGGCATTTCATAGTGAGGCAGCTTCCCATCAATGTAATCTTTCAATATCTGACGGGTGGCCCTAGTTTCATCAGGGAGTCCACTAGAACCAACATACCCACGGGAAGCACAGTATGCTCTTAAAAGTTCAGATGCTAGAGGAGGACGGGATTGGGACTCATATGGCTTAGGTTTAGGAAGCCTTATCTTGTAAATCTGTTCGATGACATCTCTTGGGACTCTATCAGCTACAACTTGGACAGATTCCCGGTGTTCAGTCATCCTATCAATGGGCAACACCCCACAAGCAATCATCTCATATCTTGAGCTAGAGAAAGATGGAAAAACTAATCCAGGACAATCGCAGAGGGTCAGCTTATCAGAGATAATTAATGTCTGAAAGTGCTTTGTTTTACCGGGGGTGGAGGTGACACCAGTCCGTTTTTGACCAACCAGAGCATTAATAGTTGAACTTTTACCCACATTAGGATATCCAACAAATCCCACAACTACATTACTCGATGGTGAACTGCCAGCAGTATTTTCAGCAGGAGATTTAATGTTAGATGGCCCTGCATCAGAGGTGCCTGAATTCCTCCTCCTGTTCACTATCTCTTCTGCTTCTGATTGCAGGCGGGCCAATAGCTCGTCCCTTCCATATATCTTTGTGTCTGTGTCTGGGCTATTAGTTCTCCCCGTGTTATCATCATCCCATGATGAACCAAGCTTTTTTCCTTCCAGGGCTGCTGTAGCAGCTTTAGCGGACCAGAAGATGAAGAGAATATCATGAGCTCGAAAATACTCTGCCCATTTCTCTCTGCAAAAAAAAGAGAAGAAAAGAAATACAGGACAGATAATGAGGCAAGATACAAAACCAAGGCCAATGATTTGATGCAGTATAAACCTCGTATTGGAATGAGACATTCAAACCTCATAGAAGTTGGCAAAAGATCTGCCTTATTAACAAGAAGCAATGTACGTTTATGTTCATCAACCTCCCGTGCATAATCCTGCCTCAAAGAAATTGGTGCAAAACGAATCATGCTTGGTTCATGCCATAGTGATTCTTAAAGAAATAAATAAAGATAAGAAGGGTCCAGAGTAGGCTATACAGATGTACAATGTCTGATCAAATCTATCTCATTACTGCTTGTCACAATTTTTATGGAGATTAAATTTAAGCTAATATGTTTTAGAGAATACAAGTAGAGACTGAAAGGATTTGACTATTTTGAACTCATTACACAAGAATATCCAGTCCAAAATCTTCCACTGTTAGATTTGCTACAAACCTAGCCACCTCTAGAGTTGTCGGTAAGCATTTTGTTATGAAGAAAGAAAAAAACATCTCACCTCCAGGTCTGGACAACGATAAAACAGAGGATCTCGTGAATCAACAACCATAACAAGCTGACAAAAAAGCATGAGATGATCGTCAACTTTAACATTTCATGCACTTCCAAGAAAAATAGGAAATATATAAAAAAAACACATTGTGTATACTTCAATACACATACAAATCCATTACAGATAATATATATATATATATGAATAGGAAGAAAAAAAATGAATGTACATCTGATGAGGAATAAAAGTTGGACTAATATCCATTGTCCCGGGTTTCCTACTAGAGCTTTTCATTCCTTTTTTTCATGGTATTGGAAAGTTGAAAAATGAGATTGTTTCAAAACACTTTTCAATTTGCAGCAAATGCTGCAGTTCCAACTTGTTTCTAGCCGTTTTCCCTTCTTTTTTTGTTTGAATAACAGACCAAATTAAATATAAGGCCGATTAGAAATCGAATCACTGAAATCAGTACAGTTAAAAAGGAAACAATAACAAAAGATCACACAGTATTGTGGAACTCCTTCTGTATCTATTAACATGCTAGTAACAACCATCTTAAACAGAGCTGGGCTCCCATTATTTGTTATCATACCAATATACTGTTTTTCTTTTCCTGCAAATGAAGTGACATTAGGGAAGTGAGACTGAACTCACCAACGTAGAAAACAAGAACATGACAGACTAGAAACTTATTTACTTCAACAACATAAAGTGTTTGCATGGATAAGCAGATGCGGTTGTTTTGCAATTAAAATTCATAAAAAGGAGAAACATGCTTATCTTCATTGTGTACAATCCTAATAACTAGGTCCTTGTCACTCATAGCAACATAACATAATCATATTAAAATACTTCATCAACCCATAAAACTTCAAAGAGGATATGAACTCACCAGATCACTACGCTCAACCACACGCCAGAGCTGTCTCCAGATGTCAATATTTTTCTCAAACGGAGTAAGGACAAGCTTCTTATTCTCCTCAAGCCTGAAATACATCCAAAACACAAACTAAAATCGCCTACAAATCCTTTAATAACGCCAGCAAAATTAGAAACGATGAAAATTACATTTGTAATCCCTGAACATGCAATAACCCTAGTTTCCGTCATTTAGTTCTAACAATCCGATTCGTGGCCTATAATCCAAACAAGCCTAAACTAACTAGAACTAACCTCGCTAAACTGCGACGCCAAACCAAGAAAGCTTGCGTTTCTCTGTCATGAAGCTCCTCGGGAGACATGTCGGGAGTCCACGGAGGCCGGCGCGGAACTCGGAGGCTGCTGGCGTGGAGCGCCTCCTCCTGCTTCCTCGTTTCTTCAGGCGTCATTTCGGCAGGGTCCCTACTCTCCCAAAAGGATTAACGTCACAGAACATTCGCGGAAAGAAGAGCGTGGCGGGTGAGTGCCAAAGGAAGAGAAAGAAGACTCACAGGCTGATGATGGTGGTGGAGGCGGCGGCATGTTCGGGGAGAGATTCGAGGGATTGTTCGATGATGGCGTCGATGTCGGAGACTTCGGTGAAGGATTCGAGAACCTTCTTTTTGTAGAAGCGAGACTTGTCCTTGCTCTGTTGGATCATCTGATTGTGCTGCTTCACCAAGGCTCGACCTAGCCCCGTTTTCTGGTTCTCGTTCTTCTTTCCCATTGCTTCTACACAGTGCTTCTTCCCGTTCCTGTTTCTTTGCTTTGCTTCTCGCCTTCTGCGTCCGCTATGTGATCATGGCTGATTTCGGATTTAGGGTTCGGATTTGTTGCAACGAAAAGGTACTGTGCCCTGCCCCGTCCGGGTTATTTAGCCCGTTGAACCGACCCGATATGCAATTAATACTTTGATCTTTTTAGTTACTGATCATTTAATCTTATCTATAACCATTACCATTAATAAAGTTCTTCAGACTTGAAGTATATTAATATAGCAATTTTGTAGTTAAATGTTCTTCTGTAAGGTTTTGTCTCTAGAAAGTAACTACAAAAATTTAGAAAAACAAATAAAAATGGATTATTCCACAAAGAACCTAACTTAAAATTAATTAAATCTATGCATAATACGTTGGTATAATTGCACTAATTTAAATAATATAGTTAAATTCATTAACATCTGCATAAAAGTGATTGCACATGGAACAAAATAATTGATGCATGAATCATAAAATAACAATAATTGTAATTGGTTTAGAAGAAATAGATGTACATGCGCTTAAAAAAAAAGATAAGTTAAATTACTCAAGGGACTTAATGGACATTTAAGCATATTTAAACATTGATTGATGATGAGATTTAGACTTATAGTATTATATTTGAGTCTTGGGTTAACATATTGTATTACTTGGTAAATAGATTACGATCTTCTGAATCGGATTATTTAGGTTTAAATCGAATTTATTTAGGTTGGTGCATTGTATGAATTCAAATTAAGGTCTAAACTATTTTGTCAAGAAGTATCACAAAAAGCAACAAGTCTCAGCATAATCATATATGGTCTTTATGTAATTAATTATAAACATTTAAAATTAATCATGTCTAAATAATAATTAATTTAGATTGGGAATGGCATTGTATGTAGTTAAAAATTAATTAAAAATAATATAAATAGACAATTATTACAAGTATTTACTATTGATATCATTATTCATTTATTATTGTATTAACTAAAAATAGTAACTTGAACATTGAAGTGCTTTTGGATACGCATTGTTCTTCTAACACTTAGATCTATTGAAGAGAATCGAATATTTTTCATATACTTTACAATCAATTAATAAGAGAATTTTTTTTGTAAAAGTAGTATAATTTTTTTCTTAAATAACAAAAATGGGTATATTTTTAAAAAATTACAAAATTGGATAAGTAATACCTGTAAGAATGGCTTTAAAATAAAATAAAAAAATGTGTTTCCAAGCATAACTATAACTTTAACTTTAGTACAAATGATGAAAAAATTGTCTTACATGAAGTCATGCAGGCATGATTTATGATATTTTTTATTGTTTTTTTTTAAGTAGTGCTAGCAAGCATGTTTTTCTATTTTTTAAAAAAAATTGGCGTTGTGTGTTTTTTTGTTTATGTATTTTGTTGAAGTTGGGCTTGATAGCAAGTTTTACATTTTTTTAAATAGTAAGTTTTCTTTTTTTCTTTTTCTTTTTATAAATTTGGATAATGTAGTTAATTATTTATTTGTATGCTAATTAAATATATTTTGGATAATTTAAAATATTAACGTTAGGGGTGGCAATGCGGGTTAGTCCGCCCCACATAGGCCCGCTCTGCACTTGACCCACCCCGCAGAGAATCTGCGGGTTGATTTTTCTAGCCCGCCCTGCATAAGGGTTGGCCCACGAGCCTGCCCGCGTAAGAAATATTTTTAAAGTAAAATATTTTTTTGAATAAAAATTTTAATTTTTTTTTATTTAGATGCATTAGGTAAATGGTTTCATAATATTATTTTCACGAAACATGCGTAGTAAGATGTTATTAAAAATTTCGGAATGTGAAATATGAGGATACATAAAGAAAATATGAGGATGCAGAAAAAAAATTTATACATTTTAAAGTTATGCGGGTTATGCGGGCCAACCCGCCCCGTCCCGCACTTAGCCCGCGCGGACTGCGGGTTACGCGGGACGGGCCTAAGCGGGCCAGTGGGTTGAAATATGCAACTTGTCCCGCGTTTTTTTCAGCGGACCGTAGGTCGGCCATATGGCCCGCCCCACTTTGCCACCCCTAATTAACGTAGTCAAATATGTAATTTTTTTTTGTAAAAAATAGTTTGAAATATTTAATTAATTTTAATTAATTAATTAAATTCCTTATGTTAATTGAATGCAATTCTGGAAAACAGAAATTAATTTCATTAAAATATGTGTTATCATTGGAAAAAGATTTATTAAAATGAAAGAGGAAATAAATATGTAAGGAATTATTTATCCTTGTCTATGTGGGCAATTTTTCCAATTGTGACTTTAGTTTTAATAATAAGAACATTTTTTGGATTATCTTGACCTAGTTGGTATTCTTGATTGTTTACTGTGTATGTGAGGGTCATAAATGAAGTCCAGACCCGTATATGTTGACTAATAATCTTCATTTGAATTAGATGAAATTGAATTTCGTAAGCCTAATAGATGTTGTGTAAAATGTCCCATGATCATGCCATCAGCCATTTAATTTGACTGTGTAAGACATAGGCAGTCGATCAAGTTAGGGAACATTATTTTATAAACATCAAACTCTGAATTATGTCAATTATAATGTTGGACATGACACATGGTCGATCTCTATTCATTTATCTTGAGTAAGGTTGTGATATCCTCAGGGTATTGATGTCCTCTCGCAACATGCACTCTGTCTTCATACCTCTTTCAACAAACCAAGAATTTGATATTTCAAATGTTGTTTTAACAAGAGCATACTCAACTAAGTTGGTTGACATGTGTCCATACCTCTTATCTTCGTCAAATGTTTGAGTTCACTTTTCTAGTCATATTTGATCTATCCACGAAACGGCCTTACGAAACTCTACCTCATTATTGATAATTTAGCTTGAACAGTGTATTGTTTAATTTTATAACCTAAGACAATATAGTCAAGTAAATTATGTAAAATTTGTTCAAAGACTAATAATAGGCAATGTTAGTTAAGAAAGTTTAATACCCATGTTAATTAGTTGTTTCTTCAACTCTTAATTTTTTAACTTTTTGTTGAAGTTAGATGTATATTGTATGTAATACATTGAGTGTGGGTTTTGTTCCTCCCATCCAACTTATTCAAATTGTAAAACTGACAATATAATTGATCTTCTACTTGTTATCATGCATAAATTTGGTTGGCGCAATAACTAGAACAACCAAATAAAAGGTTCCTTTCTCTCACCTTCGATAATTGCAAATGCTAGACGAAATATATTTTTATTGCCATCCTGAGTAATTGCAGTCAATAAAGTAGCATAATATTTTCCAATAAAAAATGTCTCGTCCACTTGAAAAAATGGTTTGCAATAATTAAATCCTTCATATCCATATAGTAACTAGCTGAATGTGGTTGTTTGTTGCATATGGTGGAATAAAGGACTTGTTCTTTGGAACTTGACTTGTGATCTTCGTCATCTTCACTAAAATTTGGAGTCATATCTTGAATAATAGGTTATTCTTCATATGTAGTATAACTTTCTCCCAAATGAAATATGTCTATCTATAATTAATAAAATAAAAGATTACCTCAAAATTCATCTTTTACGATTTACATTTTCGTTCATGAAAGTGCAATTTAAAAATTGAAAACAAGATTTCATTATATAAAGTTAGATTATAAGTCAAATATCCAATACGAACATGAAAGGGGGATAAAAAAATTTTCATCATTGATAGTTGTCGTTTTGCTATCAAACTAATACGATTCTAGTGTACCAAATTTAATTGTCATTTAGCAGTCAAATTAAATATGATTCCAGCGTAGACTTGTCTAATGCTAGAAAGATGATAGTATATATGTGGCCAGATGACCCCAAAGTCATTTTCCAGCGAATCCAATAGTGGTAATAACAATAATAATAAAAAGGGGGTTAAGATAGTTATGCAAAAAATATATAAGAGATTGAAATAGCAAATAAAAAGTGATTGATCCCCAAGTTCTTCCATCATTGAATTCTTCACAGGTTCTCTAAAGATTAATCCTTTCTCAATCCTCCAATAGAGCTAAACCAGATTGAACATGCGCTGATCTGATTCAACTAAAACTCACTAGTAAAGCATGCGTCTACTGGTTTAATCAATACTCACTTTGTTCCATGTGTATACTCCATGGAAATGCTTATCTCCTCTCCCTTGAATCATGCGCCCAAGAAATTAATTATAACAATGCAAACTAACTAAGAAACCAAAGTTTAAGATAAAAAAGACTCTCAATCATGTGTTCAAATACAACCTCTCACAAAAACCAGTTTTCAGGAGATTAGACAATAAAAACAACTGCTATAAAGAATTAAAAATTGAAACTTTATTGAACAAAACCTCAAAACTCGATGGGGAATTACAAAGGAAACAAGCAAAAAGGTTTAGCCTTCCATGCAGAGGCAAAACAAAAGAATTACAAATAGGAAAAGAAACTAAGAAAACCCTATGAAGATCTTCCTTTTCCCCTTGATGCTTGTGTTCTTTTATAGGTTTTTCTGCTCCAAGGATCTTAGAAAAATATTGTAGTTTAGATTTTGTTGAAATTTTCCACTAACTTTCCATAATTCTTTTTATTTGCAGAAGATTTGCTTCCAATTCTGTTTCTGAGATCTTGTAGCTTTTATTTTCTCTTTCTTCTCCTCATAATTTGTTTTCTATTTTGATTCAAAGAAACAATTTGGATTTTTGCATATTTGGTTCATTCACAAAGGTAGATGCTCCCTCTAGATAATTTACTCTAAAAATACAAAATTAACAAAAATAATAATTAAAGCCCGAATAAATCCAATTATATGAATCTGAATTAAAATAATGGATTTATTTATTATTATAGTATAATAATCTATAATTAAAACTATTAAGTGTGAATAAATAAATCTTCCTCAATCATATATTTTTGCATTATGGCTTATCTTATAATTAAAAAAATGAAATCCACATTATACACATTAAACAACATTACAAATGGAAAACCTTGCACATGTTGTATGCACAATCCAACATTTGAGAGGAGAATGTGATTATGCAATAACTAATCTAAATTAGATTAAAGAGAGTGTATGTTATTTTGTAATTGATATACTTTATTTAATATATATATATATATATATATATATATATATATATATAAAGAGAGAGAGATAACAATTACATTACAATTTTTAAATAACTTCTTGTTGTGTAATTTGATTTGATGTATAATAACTACTTGTGTTCCTCCATAAAATCAGTTTAGCACATGTATGAGAGATTCCAACCATGCTATTCCAACTCCTTCAATGCATAACCTACGTACAAGCTCCAAACACATGTTCTTTAATATATGAAAATAATTGTTTTTTTAAGCTATGGCAAAACTAAAGACGTGCCTATAAGGATGAATATTATGTGAAAATTCTTTCCCCAAAACCTTAATAAGTGAAATTCGTGGACATAAACAAGATAAAGGTTTTATTGATATCCTCGTGAAGTTGTGAAAGGACAACTTGTAATAGGTCAAAAGTGAAGTCGTGTCTATAAGGACAACTTTTCACATTTATATGTCTCCATGCCCAATGCCTACCAACGAAGGAATCACAATTGTGCACCTTGCTTTTTTAGTCATTGGTATGCATGCATTGGGTCTTCTAAGTCATGAATAGTAATCTTGACTCCATCCCTAACATTTTGTGATTTTTCTAACCAAACTCCATTGCATCCATGTGAAACTTAAAGCAATAACTAAAACCAATCTCCTTCATATATAAATATACGTGCTCTAATTTTGAGGAGGTATGGGACATACTACATATCTCATTTTTCAAATTCTTCATTCTAGAAAGCACTCTTCCCTCGTCCCATCATGTCTCTAGTTTCATTTCAGTTGTCCATCACCATCAATCCTTTATAAGGTGTAAGTAAGACTCATATCTATATATAGTTTTTTACATCTTGTCATTGTTCATTATGATGTATCTCTTGTTGTAAGAGTGTTTATATTGTAATTCTTTGTTTTCACTAGTTTTTTTATTGCACAATATATTGCATGAATTATTTATTATTCTAAAAAATTGACCTAGATATAGTAGATTATGTATTCAAGTTCTTAATAGTGTAAAATTATTTTCATAAGAAAAGTAGAATATTAAAGTCTTGCCGCTACACTTTATATAAAAACAAATAAATAATTATTTAAATTGGAATAAATTAGCTTATAATTTCTTGATTATAAATTATTGTGATTTCCTATTAGGTTTAACATATATTGTTGTAAACTCGTTAAGTTTGATATAATATGGAGGTAAACATTTACTTTTGCTTCAAATTAGAAAGTACATTAAAAACATATTTTCTATATTTTAAAAATAACCAATACATATAAATTTTAAAATTAATATGTAAAAGTTTTGCATTGTCATGCAAAATAATCGTGAATCGTATTGTCCCGACCTCAAGTCCGTTTAGATAGCATGATTAGAGTCAATCATCGCTCTGAGCTATTGTTTATTTTAGCGTCGCAATTTTGTCCTTAAAAGGAACCTCAAAGGGTTAAGGGAGGAAGATATAATTAAATTGTCCTTGATCTCGACTCTTAAGCGATGTGAGACTATTGGGCGTACCAAAATAAGCCTCTAGTCGAGCCCTAAGGGAATGAGAGTTCATTTTTGGAACCATTTTTCCATCCACACAGACGATACCAATGTTTTGACCTCAAGTCCGTTGAGGTAGCACCGTTATGACAATCATCGCATTTGAGATATTGTCCGCTTTGGAGCTCAGAGCTCTATCACGGTTTTGTCTTTAAAAGATACCTCAAAGGGTTAAGGGTGAAAGGTGTATTTAAATTGCTCGTGGCCTCAACTCCTAAACAATTTGTGACTATTTGGTGTATGATAAGCCCCTGATCGATGACTAAAGGAACGAGGATTTGTTTTTGGAACCACTTTTCCATTCTCATATATGATGTCTATGTTTCGACCTTAAGTATGTTTAGATAACATTGTTGGAACCACTTACCACATCTCAGTTATTGTTCACTTTGGAGCTTGAAACTCCATCACAATTTTTTCCTTAAAAGGCACCTCAAAGTGTTAAAGGAGGAAAGTATATTCAAATTGTCTTTGAAACCTGTAAAACCACCTTCACCTCCATAGAAAATACCATATTTTAATTTATTATCAAATAAAAGTTATTATTTGTAATAAAATAATAACAGTAAAATATTTTTATATAACGAATTCATGTATTATTTAAAAAATAATGGATTAATTGAATTAGAGTAATGTTTTTACAAGCTCTCTTTTTCTATATTCTCTATTGGGAAAAGGATTCAAAATCAATATTTCACTAATTAAGTTAAATTTTCATTTTAGTTTTTCTATGATATTGGTCTCTCTCTTTTTTCCTGTCATTTTTGTTTTTAATATTTTCACGATTTTAGTTTTCAATTTTTTCAAAACATATACAAAATTTAAAAATTAAATTGATTTTTGTAAGTTTAGAGACTAAAATTACAAATAATATAAATAATATATTAAAGAAAACTAAAACTGTAATTTAGTCTGTAAGATAATTTTATTATGGTCATTTATGCTACAATTATTATTAAGAAATTAATTTTAAGCTTAACTGAATTATTTATTAAAAGTTTAACTCAACTTTATAAAAATCGAACTCATAAGGTGATATTTGCACTCATTTACACCTCTCTCACGTCGAGATTGTCAATTTGTGCATAAGACTGTATATTTATAAATGATCTAATAGTGGATAACTTGATAAGTCCAACAAACTCTCGCTATGATAGATTTAGATATGATACTAAGTGAACTTAAGTCTAACTCAACCTTCTAAAACCAACTCATAAGATTTACACTCACTTATATAATATGAAATGTCATAATCTATTATAATAATTATTAAAGAACCTCTAATGAAACAAAATTATTAATTATTATTTGACAGATTTCTGTATGCTTAATTTGTAGAAAGATTCACCAAATTAAAAAAAGTAGATTTTGTGTGCAAATTAAAATTTAATGACGTTAATAATGCTAAAATGTTTATTTAATAAAGTGTAGAATTTACTATGATTGTGTGTTAAAGAACAGTTGCGTGAATTGCTAGTGATTAGTTAATTAGGTTGGGTTACAGTGTATCTTTTTCTTTTCTGAATTGACATGGAATCTTTTCTTTTTATTCTTAAACCACTGTACTATAAATCCCTTTATTCTGATTTGCTATAACAACTTCTCAAGCCACATTTTTAATACACAATTTCAGATTTGATGGTAAAATGTTTCATCAAACTAATATACAAGAATGAACAAATACTCTTCATGTAATGTTGTTATAAACCAAATTGGTATGAAATAAATATCCAGTAACAAATGAGAAGGCAAAGAGCAATGGTCACAAAAGTTACAATACCATCCCAAACCATCAAAATAATCCAGAGGAAGAAATTTTCTTGATGTTGTTAAAAGAATTTGTTATACTGGCTGGTGAGAGAGTCCCTCAGATTTGAGTACAAGCCGTAGAGAGAGTACTGCCGCAGGTTTTCCACTTCATACCATGAATTAAGCACTGATAGATGCTTGTCTGTACCAGAAAATGCAAGCTGAATTCCAAGACTGCAATCTACTGCACCTCCTCTACCTTTACAAGATGATGTTCTGATAGCACAATCTTGTTTGTTGAGGCAAACAAAGTTGGATTTTCCCTTGCACGAAGAGCAACCATCTCTCTTCCAGTACAAGTTCTGTAGCCTACCCTTCTGAAACTCCAGTACCTAATCAAATGGAAAGTCAAACCAAGCCTTAGATCTTTCAATAACAAACCAAAACTCAACTCATCATGTCCATGATCTACCATCTCTTACCAGTGTGAAACTTGTCACTGTATATGTGCTGTTTGCAACAAATGCAAGTGGAGATCGTGCAGCATACTTCCTCCCAGCAAATGCCACCATATATCCACCATAAGAATCCTACTTATTGAGATGAAAATTAAAGTTATAAATTAGTTGATACGATGACACTGCTCATGCAACTTTTGTTTTAGCTTGTGCTTCTCATTTTTGCTTTCAGGGGAACTAAAGTTGGTTTAAGGATCCCAGTGAAGTCACCATGACTTGTGGTTTTCACTTCTATTCCTATTAAAGCAGAAGTATTACAAACAGATATTTGAGTATAGCCTCCTCCAATACTCAAAGTTAACCAGGGAATTTGTATAACAATCTTGTGATTTTGAATGTTCCATGAAAAACAAAACAAATACCATTTTATTATTAATATTAATTCAAACATGAATTAAAGGTAAGTTTCAAATTCCATATAAAAATCATAAAATACACTACCGGTGCAAAAAGATTCTAGAAAAGTCATCAGTTGAAATTACCATACATGATAAGTTTGTCAACTTAGACAACAATTGTAGCAAATTACAATAGAAATTCATTCCTCCCACGATTTCTAATTAGATGTGGCCTAAAATTTCTTACAGTAATAGTACATCTAATTCTGTTTTTTTTTCTCTAAAGGTAGCAGTCTCCATACTTCAGATTATATTGCCTAAATATTTGAATTTGTGGTTATTGATTTTATGTCTACATGCATGTTAACGAGTCTAATAGTTAAGAGTAAATTGCATTGATCACATTCAACAAAGATCAGAGAAAAATTGCAGTCCTAATAGTTAAGTTAAGAGTCATGGTTAACATCAATATCTTAATTTGAGTTTATGTTTAATATTGAGTATCAGATATGCATTTTTACCATGTGTTAAATAAACTTGTCATGTCAAACAGAAATAGAAATACTGCCAAGTTTGCCTGGCTTCTGCATATACTCAACGAGGAGTGCTTTAATTTCAACAATGAAGAGATAAATACAGAATTTTTTTAGATAATTTGGTCAGTACATTGTGTGCAATCAAGTTCAAAGGTTATACCAATAAGGGGAGGCTTAACTTTAAGTTGGAGCTAAGACAAGAAGAAGGGGAAATAGCAACAGGTCAACAAGTCAACATAATAAGAATGCATTATGTTTGAAACTGGTAAATGAGGCACAAACTAGCAGGGAAAATATTTAATTAGCAATGCCGAGAACATAATACAATTAGTATTACTTGTACCATGGGATCCATAAGGAAGCTTAGATGGTTCAAAAAGTAGAAACTTTGCTTCAGTGAGATTTCAATACCAGTGGCAAAAGTGTGGCATAATGGAAAAACAAAAGAAAATGACAATATTGAGCTAGATGCAAAGAATATAGGTCAGGTTTGCTCATTGAACCTAACTTCTTTAAGCGGGATTCAGGACAGAGCGTGCATTATATAACAGGTATTACTGCAATGGGACTGAATCTCTATTCCCTGGCTTTGATCTACCATTTTGGTCAAAACTCTACTTGATCTCTCAGCAACATGGTTATCTTGAGCCATATTTTATGTTTTTAGTATATTGGAGCAGCAGGCCAAGAAAAACATAACAATTTCTCCTCCATGTACTACAATAATAAATAACCTCTCATATCTCATTTAAAAATGTATCAAAATTTCTTAGTACTTCTAACATTTTCCCTGCCCAAATTCATATTATCCAACAAAAGAATATCCATTTATTGTTGAACCATCACCATGACACGAAAGATGAATTCATCGTTCACAACAACTACAACAAACCCGAGAAGTCACCATGTCAATATCAAATATAAAAGTGCCCCACCTGACCACCCAATGAACAGAAGCTACAATCCCATTATCCCCATCCCATATTCTACAATGAAAACTACAACAGATAAATATAACGGATCCCTTGTTCATACAATAGTATCATCCACCATTTTGTATAACATTATCTTTCACCTCTATCTCTATCACACCAACTAACTATTTTTGTATAAAACTTGTATACCAATAAAATTTCTCCAAATATAATAATCATCTAATAGATCACTGATTCGTACAACAATATTATCAGGTCAACTATTTTATCCTAAACATTGTCTTCTCTTACTCTCTTATAAATTTATTCTACAAAAACAATAAATTTCTATGAATATAATCGACATGTCACTTCAAAGTTCCAAACTTTTCAACACAACAGAACCAAACATCCATCTCATAGTAAGATTATAGCCCCACAAACAAGAGAAACAAACGGATATCATCTATTTCAATCAGTCAGGGCCAGGTAAAAAGATCAAAGAATAAGACCAGATGGTGAGAAAACGAGAAGAGAGGTGACACTGCTACTTACAGGGAAGAAACTAGAGGTGTTGATGGTGAGGAGAGAGATCTCATCAACCTTGGGGCGAAAGAGAGCAAGCTGCGAGTTGGAGGAGGAGAGAGAAAGACGGTGGTCACAGGGAGAGAGCTGAAGGGACTGGTTGAAGAAGAAAGAATCCCTAGAGCTGAAGGCAATGCCAAAAGTGAAGCCATCAGATCTCTGAATCTTGGCATCAGCACAAGGCTGGTACACGCTGTTGGTGTTGGTGGCAATAACAACAACTACTACCAGTGGCAGCATCATCAACCACAATGCCCCTTTTAGTGCCATTGTTGAGTTTGGATTTGATGATGATGATGGTGTGGTAGGAGATGCCAAGCTTTTGTTTTTTTGTTTCTTTCAACTTTGAATCTACTGGCTACTAATGGGGTGTGGCTGGTTTTAATCCTACAGTGTAAAGTTACAAGCTTTGGGAGAGCTATATGCAGAAAATGGTGATTAGACTTCTGGGATGGTGGCAAATCTGGTAACAAATAACAAAATATCTTTTCCTGACTTTTTTTTTTTTTTTTAACTTTGGTTCAATTCATTTTTTTAAGTTGGTATATTTTGGTGATATTGTAGCAAAGGATGTGTTAAAAGAGAACTAAATGCAACACATGAAAAAAGCAAAATTCATTTATTTGTAAATATATTTTTAGCTTCTAAAAATACTATTATTTTTGTCTTTCCAATTAAAATTGATTGTTTTAATCTTTGTAATTAATTTAAAAGTTGTTTCTTTTAGTTCTTATGTTACAAATATCACTTGAAAAAAAAATATTATCATAATCTATAAAATGATTATCTCTTGTATACATTTTATATTTTTATTTTACTTAGTTATATTTTAAAATTAAAATAATTTATAAAAATAATATAAATTTAATATTTTTATTCTATTCTTAGTTATATTTTAAAATTTAGGAAATAAAAATAAACTATTAAAAAGATAAAAGTGATGTAATGTAATAATCTATTATGTAATTACCTATTATGTTATTATTAATATTTTTTTCATTACGGTAGATACTAACATAAGTGCATCTAGTGCTAAATGAAAAAACAACGTTACACCGAAAAGAAAAGAAAAATATAAGAGTGAGATAAATGCTCTTTTTTTTTTAATGCTTATATATAAATAAATCTTCACTTAAATGAGAGTAATATCTATTGGTAAGGTTTTTCAATTTGACTTTTTTTTTAAAACACAATTGGGTTTTAGTTCTAAAATTATATTTTAGTTTTTTAAGGAAAAAATATATTTGACTCTATAATATTTTTAGCTTTTTTTTAAAAAAAAAACTTGTAGTTTCAAAAAGTAATTCTTTTATTATATCAAAATTAGTTTAAAAAGATATATAAATACTATAATAATAGTAGTAGTAATAATAATATTAGCATTGTTTAAATAAGATTTCGGAAAGTTTATTTGTATAATTTAAAAAAGTTTATCTGTATAATTTAATAAAAAAGTTTAAACAATGTAGTGTTTGAAATGATAACGAGGGGGTGAAAATAAGTTAGTCAATCTGTCATGATGTACAATCACTTGTTTATTTAGAAAATGCTAGATTTATATTTTTTGAAAATCTTATATTTAACTGAAAATCCCATACTTCTATGAAACTTATAAACTAATATAAATAATAATATTATATGCTTTATAGATATTACATATATAATAATTAGTAATATTTTTATAATAAAAAAATTTATTTTTAAATACGTTAAATACCCAACTTTTCAAGTGACTTATCTGTATTTCTATTTCTACTCATAAACTATCAACCACCCACAATTAAAGCAAAAGCTATGATCCCTTGTTGGTTAAGTGATTATTAAATCTAAATTATTTTAGATTTGTATCTTAGTCAAGGAATTTTAAAGAGATAAAGATTTTCTTCTTCCAAAAGTTATAGTGTAACCCTAAATGATGTTTATACGTTAATCAGTCTTAGTTTCAGTAGTAAAACTTAGGAAGGTGATAAATTTGTTAGTGAGAAGTGGTCCCATAACATAAAAATCAGAGAGAAAATTATAATACTAAATTTCTTTAAAATCTTAAGTAATATAGAATTAAGAAACAAGGATAAACAAATTTTATTTAGAACTCCGCAACATGAAAACTTCATCTTCTAGTTAAGAAAGTAATAAAAAAAAAAAATACAAATAGCAAAAATAAAAAATTCATTACATAATTAGACAATATAGATAGTTAAAAAGTGTAAAGTATATAAACAACGTAAATGTTGGTATGCATATCAAGATGAAATGCATATCAACAAATATAGCTATCAAAGAACAAAAAATAATAAAATTATAAATATTTTATTCAATTAGGACTTATTGAAGTCACTCCAAAACCCAAGTATAAAATAGGAATAAATACTCTAAATGAGATAGTAGATGAAACAATTGGCCCAATATAGATAATTTATAAAATCTATTATAAGGTTATAAAGATAACTTATAATTACAAATTTTTTAAAATCCTCTTGAATAGGCAAAATTATATTAGTAGAAGCAAACCTTAGAAAATCATCAATTCAAATTCCTAAAAGACTAACTCATGAGGAGGTAATTAGGAATAGCATTGAAGAATGAATATTAGATAGTATAATAGAAGAACCAATGATTTACAATACTCAGACAAGAAAGATAATTCAGGAAAGTACACATATTAGATTAAGAATGAATAGATCATCATCTTTTAAAATAAAAAAATCACAAATGATATTTAAAGAACAGTCGTACATTCTGTAGGTGGATCTACAATAAATTTAGATTTAAGAGGATTAAATAAGATTACTCAAAGAATAACTAAATCAGTATATGAGGAATCTAAAAAATCATAATCCTTCTTCTACAGTTTCACAAATATTAAATACTTTTAACGAAAGATTTTTTTTTTTTATAGATAAGCGATTAATTAAAAAAAGACTTTAATGTTGAATATAATAAAGAAAAAGTAGATTGATATTTTAATTACTATTTTAAAAAGCAAGTAGAAAAATTTATGATAGAGTTTTTATAATTATTTAAATCAGGACGAGATAAGTCTTTTTTTTTTTGCTTGCACGTTATATAGCAACATCTCCTTTTAGTAATAAAACAATATGTCTATTAGACAAAACCAGTAATACTTAAAAACAATAAATAATAAATCCTAAATTCTAAAGATATTATTAAAAACCAGAATAAAATGTCTAATTAAAAGATATTAAAAATTTTCGTTCTCAATTAAATTATTCAAATACTATATATGTTAGAAGTAATAACCAAACAGATAACTATAAAAAAAACATCATTAGATATTCCAACTACTTTAAAAGTATCTGTAAAATCAATATATAAATTATTTAATGTATAAAAGAAAAATTAATAAATTATATGCATTAAGATTAAGAAGTAATATCGATTTAAAAATTAAAAAACTAAAAAAAAAGGATTTAAATAAAATTTTAATAAATACACTATAACTTAATAAAATAAGAAATTATTCAAAACTTAAAAATTTCTATCATACACCACTGCTGATGTACAGTTTGAAAAAAAAAAATAGAATTAGTATAATTTTTTTTTTCAGAAAATGAAATTACAAAATAGAATTCAGACAGATTAAATAAATAAGTTATATTTTATAGTAATAAATCCGCCAGTATAACAATAGTGCAACGATTTATTGGTCAATTGAAAGGTTGATGGAATAATCTATATGTAAGTTATCCTAAATAGTTTAAAATCTATAAGTAATTAAGAAGATGTTGCATCTATTTTAATTTATTCAATAATTCAAAATTTTGTTGGAGATTCAAATATATTTAAAGAAAAATCAGCTAGTCCAACTAGCAAATTGAGTAGCAAATCTTTAGTTTTTGTTTCTAACAATATCTGATTATAGATAATGTGTTTGTTGGTAGGTTTTTAATTTCATTTTTTATGTAAATGAGTTATTCAGAAATTTATTTACCTACATATGAATATTTAATATTTGATATATATATATATATATATATATAAAAATATAAGACCAAGAAATTATATATAAGTAGTTAAATTTTCTATAACATAACTTTTTCAATAAGACACACTCATTTTAATATTTACTCAAATCTTAATATTAAGTAATTATACACACACATATATATATATATATATATATATTTCTTATATTTAATAGAGAAAAAATTATATGAAAACAAATAAGTTTTCCAAGTACTTATCTTCAGATGAGACATACTCATCTTAATATTTAACATAGAATTAATGTTAAGTATTACATATTTTAATAATTATAAATTTATCTTCTCTTATTTTTTTTATTTTTTTTACAATCCAATTTTTTTTATAAAAATTAAATTTCAAACAATATTTGTATAAAATTCATTATTATCAATAGTTAAAAGTAGTTAATATTTTTTAATAAAACATATTATATTACAAATAAATAATTAAGAAAACAAATAGGTGCAATATTAATGTTTTGTTTGAATAAGGGAGTCAATCTGAATAGAAAGTGGAAGAAGAATAAATTTATTTATTTGTATTAAAATAAATGGAGTGGAAAATAAAAGGAAAATTTATTAAAGTTTGTACAAAATAATTTATATATATATATAATAACTAATTTATTTATATAATTAATTTTAACTAAATAAAAAATAATAATTTTAATTTGTATTATTATTTATAATTTTTTAATTATTTTATTATAGTTACTATTTCATAATTTATTGTTAATATTTTTATTTTAATTATTATTTTATATATTTATTAAGATTTTAATAATAAAAATAATTATTTATATTATATAGTTAAATATACTTATTTTATTACAATTTAAATATAAAAATAAATAAATAAATAATATAAAAATATAATATATATTTAATATAATAATTATAAATATATATTTTTAAGAGTGATTCCTTACCAACATATTTGTGATGGAAAAAGAAGTTCAAAGTTCTTTTATCTTATTTTCTGCATTTTATTATTTTTTTATTCCTTAAGTTTTGATTTTTTTTTTCATTTTTCTTTTCACTTATATAAATCCGTCGCTCCCAGTCAATCATTAACATGCACTTTTGCAAGTGAAGAAAGATATAAAAAGTGTAAAAGTAAAAAAAAAAAAAAATTATTAAAATCCAGTGAACGAAGATTATTATTTCTTTTCAAACATGTAAAGATTCGTTAGGAAATTAGAGTTAAATATATATTGAATATATATTTTATAATTATTATATTAATATATATTTTATAGTTATTATATTAAATATATATGTTATATTTTTTATATTATTAATTTATTATATAATATAATATAAATAATAATTTCAAAATAATAAAAATATTAATAAATATATAAAGTGATAATTAGTAAAAATATTAATAATAATTAATGAAATAATAAATATAATAAAATAATTAAAATAATAAATAATAATGATAAAAATAAATAATATTAGTAAAAATAAAATTAAAAATATTATATTTTATTTAGTTAAAATTAATTAATAGTAATATAAATAATTAATTATTAAATATATGTATTAGTTTATAATTTTTTAAAATATTATATCAAATCATTCACATATTTTCACAAATTTTTTCTTCACTTTTTACCGTATCAATCTCAATCAAAACAATTCAACTTTTTTTCACATTTTCTCTTGAACTTTACTCTTTAATCCAAACAATAATAGCAATTATAACAATAAAAATAATGATAAAAGAATTTTAATTTCTTTAATCCAAACAATAATAGCAATTATAACAATAAAAATAATGATAAAAGAATTTTAATTTCAAAAAATTAAATAGTAAAGTTATTTAAAATAAATAAACTATTTTGAAACACTAATATCACCAGCCTACTAAAATAAGTTAAATATTATTAAAAAGCTACACTACTAATCATAAATGAAACAATTTTATCAACATTTCATTTATAATATAATAAAAAATACTTTTAACAAACACATGTGTTGAGTTGATTTATCCAGTGTTTAGAATGAAGTGAATAAAATTCGAATTTTAAATACTTTAGAAAATGATACAAATAATGCATTTTTTCCTGGCACAAAGTAAAGTTTAGAATACATATGATTAACTAACTCCTTTTGACCCTCCGTTAATATTGCTTAGAAAAACAAGTTATTAATATTTTGATAAAATTAAATAAAAAATGAACAAATAACTTTTTTGAAAAAATAAAAATATTAGAAAAGAGGAAGTGGAATTCTCTTGCATTACCATGAAGGATCTAGAACAAAATTCCAAATCAGACACATCCAATGGTTCACACCTCCAACCTACCTAAACAAGCAAACAAATGTTCTAGAGTCTTCTCCTGTGGGACCCACGCCACGAGCACCCTCCATCACGGCCGTCCATTAATAACTCATTTCTCAATCTCCACCACACAAATAGAGACAAAAATAAAGAGAAACACAAATATAAATATAAATACCCAACTCTAGAATTCTGATAGCTAGGGTGTTGCTTCATCTCTCGTTTGTTCCGATCTAGAGTTTTCCCTTCTCGTTGTTCTTCGCTTCCTCAAACTAGGGTTTCCAATTTCGATCCATTAGAGCAAGATGTTTGGGAGAGCACCCAAGAAGAGCGATAACACGCGGTACTACGAAATCCTCGGCGTCTCCAAGAACGCTTCACAGGATGATTTGAAGAAGGCTTACAAGAAAGCCGCCATTAAGAATCACCCGGACAAGGGCGGTGATCCCGAGAAGGTACCTTAGTAGTCCTCGATTATTCCGTTTTCACTTTGATTAGGGTTTTATTCGTTGATTAAGGTTTCAATTACGAGGTTACTTAGGGGTTGTTGATTGAATTAAGAGTTTAATGAGATTATGTTTCTGTCGTTGGTTGTTTTATGCCAGTGATGTGAGGCTTATGTTTTTTTGTTGTTGTCTGGTGTAGTTTAAAGAGTTGGCTCAAGCTTATGAGGTTCTGAGTGACCCTGAGAAGCGTGAGGTATATGATCAGTATGGTGAAGATGCCCTTAAGGAAGGAATGGGCGGTGGCGGTGGCCATGATCCGTTTGATATTTTTTCATCTTTCTTTGGCGGTGGGAGTCCGTTTGGTTCAGGTCTGCTCTAAATATAATGAGCTTTTAATTGATCAATAATTTTATAATCGGTTTGGCTGTGTGCTAAAGTAGTTATGGCTATTTTGAACAGGTGGTAGTAGTCGAGGTAGGAGACAGAGACGCGGAGAAGATGTGGTTCACCCTCTCAAGGTCTCTCTGGAGGACCTTTACCTTGGGACTTCAAAGAAGCTGTCGCTCTCCAGAAATGTCATATGCTCCAAGTGCACTGGGTGGGTATTTTCAGAATTTGTTTGGGTTTGATTGATGATATTCTTTTATGGAAAAGTCGTATGTATTGGGTTTAGATGTATGATATTGATTAGTTTGGACATGGTCTACTTTATATTATTTGTTGGTACATTGAATGTGTTTTTCTTAATAAAAAATTAAGTTTTAGGGGATTTATTTTTTTGGTTTAATTTAGACATTTGTCGGTGTTTTGAGCGATTTAGTTATTGGCTATAATTAAGTTTAAGGGAATAATATTTTTTTGGGTTTTGAAGGAAGGATGCGATGACTGTTAACTGTTTTTTAGTCACTCTGTTTAGGACAATGATCACCAATAGTCTTCAAAAAATGATCTGAATCCTTATTTGTTCTCATTTGTGGAAATATGTCATATATAAGCTTGTGTTCATAAACGAAGGACTGAAAGGATATATATCTGTTTTTGTGAGACAAGGGCTATAACATGACATTATATTTACTGGACTAAAAGCATAATCACATATAACCTGTTGGATTTTATTGTTTGCGTTATTGTTGACTGGTCTACCCTTTGGATTTATTAAATTAGTTGTTTGTGAATTGTTTACAGCAAAGGTTCGAAGTCTGGGGCTTCGATGAAGTGTGCTGGTTGTCAAGGAACTGGTATGAAGGTTTCTATTAGACACCTTGGTCCATCCATGATTCAGCAAATGCAGCACGCTTGCAATGAATGTAAGGGTACTGGAGAAACTATCAATGATAGAGATCGCTGCCCACAGTGCAAGGGAGAGAAGGTTGTGCAGGAAAAGAAAGTTCTTGAAGTTATTGTGGAAAAGGGAATGCAGAATGGCCAGAAGATTACATTCCCTGGTGAAGCTGATGAAGCGGTATGCTGAGATGCTGACCATATTGTTGCTGGCATTTAAGTTGATGATGATTGATTACATAATTTGTTTGATGAACAATGTTTGTTTGTGTGTGCAGCCGGACACAATTACTGGGGATATCGTCTTTGTGCTTCAGCAGAAGGAGCATCCTAAATTCAGGAGAAAGGCTGAAGACCTTTTTGTTGAGCACACCTTGTCCCTTACTGAGGCCTTGTGTGGTTTCCAATTTGTCCTGACTCACTTGGATAGCCGCCAGCTTCTTATCAAATCAAATCCCGGTGAAGTTGTCAAACCAGGTATGTAAATGATTCATATATAATCCTTTGGGCCTCTATTTTTCTTTGATGAACTTTGGTAATGCTGTGTGCACTGGTCTACACATGCAGATTCATACAAGGCTATTAATGATGAGGGAATGCCCATGTACCAGAGGCCATTCATGAAGGGCAAACTTTATCTTCACTTCACTGTGGAATTCCCAGATTTTCTAAATCCTGAACAGGTTAAGGCTTTGGAGGCCGTTCTGCCACCAAAGCAGCCTTCACAGTTAACAGACATGGAGCTGGACGAGTGTGAGGAGACCACACTTCATGATGTCAACATGGAGGATGAGACTAGGAGGAGGCAGCAACAAGCTGCTCAGGAGGCATATGAGGAGGATGATGATATGCCTGGTGGTGCACAGAGGGTACAGTGCGCCCAGCAGTGATGACTTGTGTGGAAGGAATGTAGAATCAGAATTATATAAAATGAATGATGATGATGATACTGTTGATGATCCGTAACTGTAGCGTGGACTATGGACTAAAGACGAGTAGCGTTGTAGTAGCGTTTGATTGTGAGAAAGTGAAGGACAGTAATATTGTGGAAAGGATAATTTCCGTTCTGGCATCCTAAATACTTGTTTATTGGTTAATTTTAAGTATCTGTTTCGGTTATTTAATTTTATTACTGTTTCATGTTTGCGTGTGTTTGTTAATGAATTACCATTTCTTGGTTAGGCAAGACCATTTTTACAAGGCTAAGAAGCAGTATTACCATATGTTTTCTCCAGCAAGATCATTGGTTTCAGGGTCCTTAATGGGAAGGAGAAAGGTGTGCGGTTTGATGTTCTGATAAATAAAAAAATTATCTCGCTAATTAGAAGTGAAAAACTCTTTTTACTATGTAACTCCTAACTAATCGATTAACATACCCTACTCACAAAAAAAGATTAACTTACAACCAACCAAAATTTTTTTAGGTATTCCAAATATTCAAAGATTATTCAATAAAATCTTATAATTTTCCTAAAACTATGTCTATCTCTTCCACAGCTCATATTCATTACTATAATGATGTAGGTTATTTTCTCTAAACGTGCCGGTCTAACTGAAAAATCAACCGTCCTTAGTTTAGATATCAAACTTGATCGTTAGATATTAGTATTAGGAGTTTGGATCTTTACAATAACATAATAACTTATACTCTACTTCATTTCATTTCAAGTTTTGTTTATAACTTCACTTTTTGCTAACAGTAAGATTTTTGAGGAAATTTAAAATTAAGCTGAAATGTTGTAGATAAAATTTGAGATTGAAAATTTGAAGATAAATGAGTTAGCAACTTCAATAACTTTTCTTTATAAATTCAAATTTAATATATAAGGATTAAATAATTTTATATGAATACTCAATGTACGAGTTTTAATCTTAAAAAAACTCTTTAAATGATCTGATTAAATTGGGTTGAATCTTAAAAAAACTCTTTAAATGATCTAGATTAAATTGGGTCAAAAACATTCAATTGTAACTCTAATTAGATTTTTTTTTTCTATTTACACATTTAAGTGTATTTTTTGTTGATACAAAGAAAATTAGTAAATAATTAAGATTTAGCCTCTCAGCTATGAATCCAGTAAACTAAATGAATGGATCCAAGTCCTAAAACTGAAACCGCCATGCACTGCACACACTGCTTCACTTTTCTTTATTTTAATTTATAACTGTCACGATTCAATAATTATCACAGAATGTTATAAAAAAGTTTTTTTTTTTTTTTAAATATGAAGAACATGGTATAAAATGAAATAATATTTTCATACATTTTAATGAGAGATGCCAACTGTAAATAGAACAGTATCCTTATTTTCAAAATTTATATGTTGGTATCGTTGTTGTTTTTATTATTTACACCAGATCTTAACGAGATTTAACCTTTAGCAACTTTTAAGTGTATGTTTAACAATATTAATGTTTCGAAAAATACTATTGTAATTTTTAAAAAAATATATGTTAAAGAGGAATGTATTTTTGAAGTAAAAAATTAATTTAAGCTACTGTAAAAATACTTTATTATAGTCATAAGTTCATAATTAACTTTTAGCTCATGAAATATAATTATATAATTAGATATATAAATAAATGTTTTCTTTAATTCTCACTTGAAATCTCGTCAATGTATCTCATTGTATTGTTAATTAAAGAATACCAACTCTTTGACTTAATATATGAATCAAGATTTATAATACAAATACACTTTAAAATCTATATCTAATAAATCTTTTATTAGTTGATAATATAAAAAATATATAATCGTATAAAGAAATTAAATATTAGAAAAATAAATTTAGAAATATTAAAAGTAGTCTGTATAATAAACCTAATAAATAAATACATACGCCCTACGCAGGTGAATTAGATCAAGTACAAATTGTTATAACGTAGACTCACCTATTTCTTTTATAATTTTATCTTTACTTTTAAACTATTTTTGAATAAAAACAACCGTGCTAAATGTTATTTTTATTTTGGTAATTTAAAAAACAAATAGCCACACGCGGTCATGTGCTTTCGCAGTTATATATATAACGTTAATTTTGTTTTATTTTATTCGTTGGTTCACATTGTGGGAGCCACTAATATTGTTTAATACCTAAGCAAAACCTTGTGTTTATCAGTACCTCTCCCTTCCTACTTCTCACTCTCTCTTTCATCCATTCCTTCTTCCTTCTTAACCCTTTTGCACTGAGCAATGGAGTTTCACTCTCTTCCCAAACTCTCCCTTCTCTTTTCCTTATCCATTCTCTTCCTTTCATCTTTTCAAGCACACGCTACAACTAAAATCACTTACTGCGGTACTTCATCTCTCTCTTTCTGTGTTGACTTTTTTTAGTTATCATTTTGGTTTGATCCGATGAGTTCAAGATAAGATTAGAAATTTAGATTTACTTCTCTGTGTTTTTATGTTTCACTACTTCTGTTTGTTGATATTAACTTTTCATCAGCATAATGGGTTTTTCTACTCCTCCCACCCACCCTCCAATTCTATGAAAAAATAACCTTTTTTTGGGGTTCTGATTTGGTTTCTGTTTGAAGTTGGAATCTGTTAGTTGGACGAAGAAAAACTGTAGGAACACGCAAATAGGTTGAAATTTATTGAAAACAATACAAACATGAAACTGGCTGGCTCCTTAAGACTATCTCCTATGTGAGTGTTTAAGAAGGTTGATCAACGATAATTACTGTTACTTAAAATTTTTTTAGCATCAAAGCATATGAGCTGGCGTTGACTACACTAGCACAACTGATTGTATAAGCAATGCCGCTTAAAATATTTTGGAGAAAAAAAATATTGAGGAGAACAATTATTGATCAACAAGACACAAGGTACAATGACAACTACAAAAGTTGAATAATGAAACTCAAGCAATAGAACATAGATCCCTAAAAATATCATAAAAAGGAACCAATCGTAGGATCCACAAAACAAGCACTTCACTATTGACATCAATTTCATTGAAATAGTGTTTAAATCTGTATTTCAAGATCCACAAAATTAAGCTAAATAGTTCATTTAAACAACTATGTATTGTGGATGCTAGTAGGTGAGACCTATGAAAAGTTGTATTTTTTAATCAATTTCAGTATATAGTGAGGCGTGCTTTGGTGTGAGCAAGTATTGTTAATATTTCTCTTTTTATTAATTTTGTGACTATGATGTCATGTAATGCTGGCAGCTTAACTGTGTTTATGATTTATTTAGATTGTTTAGATCAGGGATTCAGGGTTATCTTCTGTGCACTTATTTTTCCGGTAAAAAATCCTTGCAGATAAGAAGACAAACTATCCTGTGAAGGTGTCCGGAGTTGATATTTCACCAGACCCTGTGAAGAGTGGCCATCCAGCTACCTTTAAGATCTATGCTACTTCAGGTAATCCCCCCATCCTCTCTTCTTATTTATCTAGTTTTGTTGTTTTAATCAAATTTTATTTTATCTGCATGGTAGTACATTATATACATTTCAATGTTGTTTTTAAATTTAAGTATGTGTAAGCAAAATAATTTGTCTAGACGCCTGTTATTTGCAAATGAGCCAGAAGCTATCAATTATATTTTTGGTTCACTTTATTTGTTCCTTATCTTAGAGTGTCACTTGTCTATTTTAACAAATTATAAGTGAGGTTTCTGTCTATCCTTCATGCAGGTAAAGCTATTCATGGTGGAGAGGTAGTGATTGGAGTTTCATACGTTGGGGTGCCTGTCCATACTGAAAACATAGATCTCTGTAAAGAAGTAAAGTGCCCTGTTGCTAATGGCAATTTTGTGATTTCACACACCCAAACATTGCCTGTAATTACTCCACCGGTTAGTTTCATTTCATCACTATCTTACCAATGCTGATCACGTTGTAAAAATATAATCTTATCAGGAAATATATCTTCCTTTGATTTGGTGCTAATTTTCTTATTGTTGAGCATTTACAAATTTGCACTTGGTGTGTATTGCTCCATCTTCTCTTTTAGGCTTGTATCTTGAAAATTATTGCAACTTAAAGTTTGATATAATCAAGATTGCAGTGTACTTCCAGAAGATCCTCACTTGTAGTTCTTTTACACACATGATTTTCTTTTTCTTTTGAAGAGTGGGTTTATTATAGAAGATTCAAACTAACCTTGTTTTCACATAACCAATTTTCCTTTATCTAAATGTACTTTTAAAAGTTGTCTTGCTCTCTCTAGGACTTCATGAATCACCCAAATGTGAAGTCACAAGTCATTTTGCTACCCGTGAGCATGCTAATAAGTGATCATTGAAATGCTATTTTTATACGTGATGGTCATAGAGATTGAGTTAACGAATCAATCTAACAGATTGGATTTGAATCAATAGTCATTCTGCCAGTCTAGATCAGCAGTCTCTGTTGGCTAAAAATGTTTAAAGCACAATCCGTGAAATCAAATGTCTGTCAAACACTCTACAATACATGTATAAGATGGTCAATGCTCTATATGGTAGTTAATATTCGGCAGTGATAAGCAAGTGTAGCAGAGATGAGATGGTTAGACACAAGAAAAGATAAGATTAAGAACACATATATTTGGGAGAAAGTTGAATTATCTCTTATTGAGAAGATTATGTTTGGAAATATAAGAAGAACAATATAATCTTTAGCAAGAAACGTTGATCAAGTGGAAGATAATTCAATCACAAGAGATAAAGGAATGCTGAATGAAGCCTCAGAAAAAACCGTTAGAAAATACATTTACTATAAAGAGTTTTACTGAAAGTTTGGCCTTTGTCTTTTTGATAAGTCATTGGATATTCGTATTACCATCTAAAGTTCCTTCTAAGGTTCTCAATCTCTTTTTAGTTTATGAAATATTCTGAAGCTAGTCTAGAAGCGTGATTCTTTTCAAGAGGCATTTAAATTTAGTAGGCAAGAACAATATATGCTTCATGCGTTGAATTTATTTATTTTATGAGAGTCTGTAGAGTCAGATTTGACTCAATTGTTGGTCTTACTCACGGTTGTTGGTTGGTCTTATTCCCGGGCAAACCTTTCTAATGTTCTAGGCATTTAGGGCCTTCTTAAGCAGAAAGGTGAATAGAATATATTGAAGGAACAAGGATGGATGGGCACATTTATGCATTGGTGGATTGATGTAATAGAATGTAAGAAGGGACGGAGTTTCCTGCTAAAGGTTGCTAGAAGGAAGTGGGAGATGAAAATGGTAAAGATAGAGCGGGTGCTGGGATGTTTAACTTTTCCTAAATGCCAACTGTTGTGGTTTCTTTCAACATAACAATACCTATCTCGTGTCAGGGACTTGGGATGAAATGTGCATTCTGTTAGAGTTAAGCAGGGTCTGAAGATCAAGAGGGGAGGGGTGAATTGATCTTTTAAAATTTTTGCAACCGGAACTGACTTCTGTTTAACAGAGATTAAAAAAACAGATTGATTTCAAACAAAACAGATTTATTTTTCCAAATCACCTTCGTACAATCAGAACTTAATCAAACAAGATTTTACTCAATTAGAAGGAACAGCAGAACACACTTGTTCAGATATTTGCAAGAAGGTTTCAACCAAGAGAAGAACAGTTCTTATTAAACCCAGAATTAACAGATTCAATTTCAAATGAACAGATTTATTTTGGACAGTTATCAATTCAAATTCCAGAAATAAGTGCAAGAAAGGAAAGAAGATTGCACACAAGTTTTTATACTGGTTCACTCATCAAGAGCTACATCCAGTTCACCTTACACCAAGGTGGAATCCACTAAACACATACAACAATTACAGCATATACAGCAGTTCTTGAAACCTACAAGAACACTCACATACAAGGCTAAAAAACACCTATTTCAGCACACCTTGCACTCCAAGAAACCCTATCAAGGAGTGACTAACACTTACACCTTTACAACAAATGAGAAAGGAAAAATTACACCTGAAAAGAAGATGCAAGAACTCAAACCAGTAGTTCAATCTGCTGCAGAAACTGCACCAGCACCTTCACAAAGCACCAGGTTTTCCTAGAACAAGCACACTTGAAATTCCTTTTGAAAACCTTTCACAAAAACCTTTGAATTCTTCTTCTCACTCAGAAACTGATTGAAACGTGATTGCACTCTCTGTTTTGTGTGAGAGAAGTCTTCTATATTTAAAGAAAACAGTTTCTAACCACTTTTCAAAAAACAGTTTGAAAAACAGTTAAGAATAACAGAACCAAAAAATAAATCTATTTATTATCCAGGAAACAGATTTATTTTTGTCCAGTATTCAGACTTTTTGAGAAAACTTTAAACAGCATTTTGAAAACTTTAAACACTCCATGTGCTTGGTTTAAGCTTGCTTAGGCAGCTGGAACAGAATGACCGATGACTGATCACATTACTTCCTAAAAGACCGATGACCGATCGTACCTCATTACTTCCCCAGTGACCGATTACCGATCGTGCCATATTATTTCCTCAATGACCGATGACCGATCGGTTCCTCATCACTTCCTCCTATGATCGATGATCGATCGGTTCCTCATACTTCCCCAATGACCGACGACCGATTGGTTCCTCATACTTTCCCAATGACCGACGACCGATTGGTTCCTCATTACTTCCCCAATGACCGACGACCGATTGGTTCCTCATTACTTCCCCAATGACCAACGACCGATTGGTTCCTCATACTTCCCCAATGACCGACGACCGATTAGTTCCTCATCACTTCTCCTCACATCCTAAGCCTAAACCAAAATTCACTTAAGACCTATTACAAAACTATAAAGCATCGAAGCAATTTTCTTCATCAAACACACTTTAAGCCAAGGTTGAGAAGAAGCTTCCTTCAGCTTCAACACATTCCACATGGTGTGTCACAAATATCTAAATCTTAGAAGAATGTGATGAAATTTGAATTCAGGGAGAACAAATCCGAGAATGTCCACAACCAGAAGCAGGAAACCAGAATTAAGAATGGTATCCGTTGCCAATGGAAAGAAAGAGAAGTATTGTTATTTTTGTCTGATTACTTTTTCATTGAGCCCCCTAGGCCAAACCAAATAGTATTAGTCAGTTACTGCAATATCCGGAAAAGAGATTCTAACAAACCACTCCACCATCTAGTGCTAGATCAGCAACCCAAAAACAACAAATAACCCATGAAACAGAAAATAAAGCTGATGACAAAATAGAAAAATAACAAGTAATTATTAAGGTCAAACCAGAATGTAAAAGGAAAATGTTACAGCTTTGTAATTGCTGTAACAAAAAAACAAGCTGAATGTGAATTATGAGTACCCATCTTCCACAAAAGACAATTGCTGTTTCATTTGATGCTTGATCTGAGCACTTAGGGTAATAGACATTGATAAGGTGGTTGTTTTAGATCCAATCGACAAGGGATAAAGACATTTTATAGTATATAAGTGGGTGTAAATATCGTTTTTTGAACTGATTTTGTAAGATTGAGTTAAACTTGAAAGTTTACTCAAGTCTTCTTGGTTTAATCATCTTTGTCTTAGACAGCAGAATTCTGTTGAGGTAAAACTTTTGTTTTGGTTAAATCTTACATTACTGAGCTCATTTCCCTGACTGTGTTCGTTTTTGCAGGGACCTTACTCTCTGAAGATGACACTGAAGAATGATCGAGACGAGTTGTTAACTTGCATTAAGTTTAATTTTAAGATCGTTCTTGGATCTTTGGTGTCTGATATGTGAAGTGTCCTTTGTATGATTGATCTGGTGAACTTCTTTGCTTCATTGTCAAGTGTTTTTATTGTAATGCCTACCGTATATCACCTTTAACGAGTCAGAATCATGTAAGGCTAAGATTCTCTGATGTCAAATTCATGTCAATGACATTGGCCTTGTGATGCTATGTAAGGTTCATGACTGAAAATTATATTTCTTTTAACTCAGAAGTTTCATTTGCATAATGCAGTCCATACAAATTGGATAGGGATTAGGAAAATATTTGACGGTTAAAAACTAATGGGAATTGGAAGAGAGAATAGATATGACTTGAATATTTTTTCAATACACACTCTTAACTATAAGGATTTAAGATACTTTCTAATACTATTTTAGTCTTTTTTGTTTAGATTTAATTCAATTTTATGAAATTGCCTGTTTTGGTATCCTTGAAAGGCATAGTAAAAGTAAGAAAGAAGACGACAGAGGCTTATTGGTTGAATGGAAATGACAAAGTTTGAGAAAAACATATGGGGCAATTTCCTTCATCCAATGATTTTGAAACTGCACTCAGTCAATTTCAAAAATTTTAAAATTGCCCTTTATATTTGAATTGAAAAATACAGTTTAGAAAAGAAAATTTGAAATAAAATAAAATTCTAAAAAATAAAATCCAGAAATATATTTCAAAAAACATAAATTCAGAAAATTATTTTGGAAATACAAATCTGAAATCCAAATCCGGAAAGGTGTCCAGAAATCTAAATCTGGAAATATATTCAGAAATCCAAATTCATAATACATTTTATCATACATCTTCACTCCTATTTAAAAACTAAAAATGATATTTTTATCATTTCACATCATATGTTTAAAAGAAAAATAGGTGCAGGAAACAATTGCTGCATGTTAAAAAAAAATGGGTGCAGGAAACAATTGCCAACATATGGACCCATGCAGAGTATATTGCATGCTAAAAAGGCCCCATTATGATTTTCTCCTTTAAGTACTTAGAACATAAAAACAATCTTAGAGGTAATTAAGTAAATTTCTATTTTCTTGTGAAAAAAAACTTAATATTTTTATCTCTCTATTTTTATTTTATTTCACTTTAACTAAGCAGTTCTTATCCACACTTTATTTCTTGATTTTTCATCCACTAACTTCTTTTCAATTAATTTTTTCCTCTCTACAAAACAAAGCATTAGTTATTCACTTTAGTTTAATCTTATTTTTAGTTAATGTTGGACTTGAATTTCCAAATACATGTGAGTAAACCATGGTTATAGAAATGGGGTTAATGGTGGAAATAAAATGAAAATAAAATATTAATCTATATAGACATTTAAATTATTAGTCATGACCTAATGGCTTTTAAAAGTATTAAAGATGTAACTCCATCATTCTATTTTGAAAAAGGCCTCCACCAAATTAATCAAAGATAAGCTTAGAGTTAGTTGAATATGTTTGGAATTTTTAATTTCTCTTTCAAGTGAACATAATCAAAGTTATTCATAATAGTTTTAAATTAGACATGAATCATGTATCAGTAATATAATGTGAAACCAAACATGTACTAAAAAAAATACATTATAGATTCCTTCAGTAATTTATTAACCTAAACATATACTTATCGTAAATTTGATTTCTTAATATTGCAAATAATAATAGTAACATTTCTTTTCATACAATTATATATCTTAATTTTTAAATCTTGTCTTATAATTTTTATATTAAATGAAATTAGTAATTTTCAATTAGTTTTTCTAGAAAATATTTAAATTATTTAAATCAATACTAAATTATTCAATAAATAGTTGTATAAAAAATACTAAGTTTTCTTTCGGCCATCTATAATACAACAATAAAGGGAATAACTTGAATTAGTGAAATAATATATTCACTTTTTTGTGTTTACCTATTTTTCACTTCATCTAGTATTAGTATTGGAATAGTATATTCTCTTAGAAATCTCATTTTGTCTTCTTTATTGTCTTAAATTTTGAAAATTTACTACTATTTTTTTTAATTGTCTCTTTTTTATATAGATCATTGTTCAATTATATTTTTCTTTTATATAAGTTTATCATTAACATTTTTCTCTCCCTTAATTATATCAAGTCTTGGTTTGATGACCTTTTTTTTTTTTAATTTAAAATCGTCTTCGAACATGAGATCTTATTTAGAAAATATGGGTTTAATTTTAGCACATTAACACCATGTCAATTATTTTGAACATTTGCACTTTATTATAATTATTTAGTAAAATTAGATCGCAAATTATTAAGCAATATCATACTTAAATAATTACACAAAATGAGATGGTATAAATCACAATTAGCACACGTCATTGTTATAAAAAGTACTATAAAAATGTCAAATTTATATTTTAAAAAATAAAACACGCAAGTTATATAAGCAAGTTATCATTGAAACTAATTTCACGAAATAAAAATTCAAAACGTATATATCTTTACCTTTTAATTTATATCATGGATTAAATAACTTGTTGTTCCTTATAGGTTTATGAATTTTATATATATTTCTCAATAAAAAAATATCCGTCCGTTTGGTCTGAGTTAAATTTTGATTTTGATTGATCTTTACTAGTTATTTAAAATAGGTTAAATAATAGTTTGTTTGTTAGATAAGACATAAACTGTTGAGAAAGATTAATATGTATTTTTTTATTTATTTTGTTTTTCAATAATTTTTTCCCATCTGATCTATAATTTTGTTTTGGTTTTAATTCCTATAATTTATTAATATGTTTTAAGTGATGAAAAATGAAAAAGTTGGCCACTAAATAAAATCAACACAGGTATTTTATTTTTTAAATAACTTTTTAAAGAGAGAAAACTAATCAGTGTGAAGCAAACAATTCTAAATTCTCCGTTTCTTTTTTAGAATTTGAGTCTGCTATTTCTTCTCATCTTCAATATTCAGCTGTAGAATCTACGAAGATTAACATGAATAAGATGTTTTCTGGAATTTTTTAATTCTTTATAGGTTTTACCTTCAAATAGAAATAGTAAAAGAAAATCCCAATTCAATAATTCAATAAGTAGAGTTAAATTATATTTAAAGTTATTTTTTATAATATTAGAGTTATGTAAAAGCTATTTAAGTGGATGAAGACTAACTTTAGGAGTTGTGCAAGAAAAAAATTATTGAAAACTGAAAAAATATATACAAATGTATGGGAAAAAAGAATACAGATAACTGATTACTGAATGTCACTGAATAATAAGAATATAAAAAACAAATAATTTTTTAATACCGAAATTGAAGAAAAAAATGTATTGAGAACGTATTGAAAATTCGCAAATTTACGGAGATGACAAAGTTATTTAATTCTTATATTTTTTTTTTTATTGTTGATAAAATCCTGTTTGTGTATTTTGCAAAGTGTGTGAGCAATGCTGGTAGAACTACGGGTTCTTCCTCCATATTGAATTAGGGTTTTCAGATTTTCATTTTAGTCTCATTTCACCATCCTCATCACCTGCAATGTCTTTTCCTTTCGATCGCTAATTGTTGAACACATCATTCCAATTCCTCTCTCGTTTCGTTTCGCTAGCTCGATATTCCAAAGTGCTTATTGATTCGGTACGTTATAGAGCTCTGTTGACATATTTTTTTCTTTTTTCTTTTCCCCATTAATTTGCACGTTTTTTACACTTGCAATAGTCTGCTATATTTGATTTACTTCACTTTTTAGTTTGATTTCTTTAACCCTAGGATTCTATAACTTACGTTTATTATACAGACTCATATGTCTTGACGGGTTCTATTTGGGATTCAGTTGCCAAATTTTGTAATTATTTTGAAACATCTGTTCAGTTTGTTTGTGGAATGAATGGTTCATGTGAGAGCAAAGAATCGGTACATGCATGCTGCTATATGATTGTAGTGTGGGTTATGTGGTTTAGTGATTGGTTTGGGTTTTGTGGCTTTGATGTCTCAGAGGTTGTGTTCACATAGGAGTTGTTTGTGACAATGCGACGGCAGGGGCACTATGGGGATCCATCGGCCAACACTAGTGTTGGTGGCCAGATGCATCATATGGTGGCCGGTCCAAGGGGGGAGGCCAAGTCTGGTAATTTTGAAGGACGTCTCGAGGCCTTTACTCCAGAGAGAGAGAATCCGTATGCAAATTCCAAGTCGGAGGGTCAGTGGAGATGGGAAATGGACGAATCGAAGTTATCCAATTCAATGGCATCTCGAATGTTTAGTGAAGGCAAGTATTTCCGCTGCCACTTCACACTTGTTTATCCTTCTGTTAATCTAGCTATGTGCTGCATCTGCATTACGGAAACAATCATTTTTTTTTTCTAGTATGTCACGTGAGGGACCCAGATATCTAGAAGTTGTAGATAAATATTGTTTTTACAATTTTTCATGATTAGTTAGTATAATGTAAATTTTAATTTCTAGCCATTTTTTTCATTAAATTGCAAAAATGTCTACTCTTGAACGGTTGGTTTTTCACTATATAAAAAGTAGGATGTATGATGTAGACTTAAAGGAGCATAGTGTGTATGTATGATATATCTGCTGCTTCCCTGTAGACTGTAATTGTTAACCTTTCTTCTGTGTTTCAGTATGTAGATTTTTGTTTCTAAATTAGAAGTTAGGTATTAGCACAATACTTTTGACTGTCCTTCAGAAAACAGATTGACAATTCACGTAGCTCAATTGGCAGCATAATTCTTTTAAATGTCATCCTCTCCAATTTGTTGTTAACTGCATATTGTTATTCTTGTTCCTGGCATCCTTTCTGCAAAATTTGCTTCTTTTTCAATGAACTCACTTTAAAGTAGTTCTTGATGTATAGGAGATGAGTTTATTTTATTTTTGATGTCTGCTTTTATGGAGTTATAATTTCAGTAAACATGGCATATTTTCAGAACCTATTTTACTTTCAAATTTTTAAAACATTAGCTTCTGCATCTAGATACCTGGTTACCCAGGTTTATATCATGGAAAGAGTTTTCAAACTCCTAAACATAGGGGAGCTGTTTCATGTTCTAGTGTAGGTCAAGGGGTTGATGCTTCAAAGTCCTATTTTCAAGGGCAGAGCCGGAACAACAATGATTCCCGATCTCAGGCACATGAAGAAGACATGGATGTTGAATATGAAGGAAATCATTTATCACAAACTTTTGAAGGCCTTGAGCAGAATTTTCGTGATGACATTATTAAACTCACTAAAGAACAGAATGATGCTGAAGATGCAGAATATGCCAGGCACAGAGAGGTTTGTGATAAACATAAAAATAAACAATATTAATTTGTTACTGTGTTCTTGAAATACCCTAAATCCTCTACTCTTTTTGCGACTTTTTTTTGTCCTTTTCTTAATAGACAAAACTCATAATCATGCAGTACCCTTGATGGACTGGGTCTAGTTTTGCAGACATCACTAGGTCTAAAATACCTCTTGGGCATTAGTGCACTGAAAACTGGACTAAAATGAGCCACCCAGAGTCTAGACTGTTTCATGAATATTTAGAGTTTATAAACTAGTGATCATATAATAATAAAATCAATTAGATTTTTTTTTCAAGCAAATGTTCCAGACTTCCAGGGTGCGAAACTTATTCCCAATATTAATTTTTGAAAACATGCCCTGTTCTCATTTGATGACCTGTTTTAGTTATGGCATTGATGCGTGTTTATCTGGTTTAGGTTTGGACAATCTTGTTCTGTTAGAGGGCATTGTTATACACGGTTTATGCTCTACTTTAAAAGGTCAATAAAGTTTATAAAATTTAAGACAGTCTCCCTTTTTATAATAGCTAAAACGTGATGGTCCAAATAGAAAGGTGCTGAGAAGAAGAAATGCATGTATGCTCTATCCTGTAGTCTTGTTTCCCCTGCAAGAGTAAAGTGGGACCTGCTTCTCTTTGTAGGAATGGTTCCACTTTGGTATAAAACTCTTATGGGATTTGTTAAACAGTTTGCCTTTTTTTGAAGATGCTAAAGATACTGTTGAAGCTGTAAAACTTTTTATAGCTGTTACAAAAAGTTAGTAACACATCAAGGTATCTGATACAGATCCTCTTGTAGAATTATGGTTTGCAGTGATTGATCGAACTACATCCTGGGAATGCAAGCTTATCACGGGTTGCTAAGTGCATTTCTGGAATCAACTTCTGGAATAACTTATGGAAGAAATTTTTTTTTTTGTGATGGATAGTTTTGTCGTAACTTGTATACCTTGGATTTTTCCATGACATTTGATCAACTTGAAGTAATTATGCAAATGCAAAACTGCAGTATATAACTGCTCCTTTTGCATCTTAGTTGATAATCTTGGAAGTGATAATGCAAAGCTTCGAATACAGCTGTTGTGTGTACTTTGTGCTTCTTTTAAACTAACTCAGTGTGTTGTCAGATCTTTGTTATGTGACCAATTTTTAGAACACTTCCTGAATATTAAATTGATGTACAAAATCACCTTTGCAAGATAATTTATTTTTTATTCTTGAGTGGGGGTTCTTCTATCAGCTAACCACGAGCACTGGGTCAGTTCTGTCACCTGCATCTTTCCTTGTATATTAAATATCTACACCACTATGTTTTGAAGCTGGATATTTGCAGCACACTGGGTGTTGATAGGATAATCTTTTCATGTTAAATTCTGTATATTTTCTGACATATATTCTCTAAAACTATGTTTCAATTCCACTGAGCTTTAACTAAGTTCTACATATTTCTTTTCAGAAAATAAATGCAATCAATGCTCAGTACGAAGAAAAACTGGCTGCACTTCGAGCTCAGCATAGCAGCCGCAGAGCTGAATTTCTTCAAAGGGAAGCACATGCTAGGCAACAGCAGTACCAGCAAATCATAAGGGATCCTTACCCTAGCAGTGGCATGGCACCTCGAGACCCTCATGGTTTCAATAATGCGAATGCTCCAGGTGTAGGGGGAGAAGTGCAGCGAGGCTATTCTGCAGACCACTTCGATCCTTACAGAGAGAGAGCTCGATTTCTTGGGGGTGGTAGAGATCAAGGATTTGAACCTAGGGGTCCATACCCTGGTGGTCGTGTTTACGACACTGGTTCACGCTACTACAGTTGAGTTTTGATTCAGAGGTTTATCTCTCATTTTGGGTTTCTACTGCAGGTGAAATTATATTGACATGATCTAATGCTTTGTCGTCTTATCATCTTTTTGTTACCCTGTTTATGGAAGTTAACTGTTATTTATATAGATCAACATTGGAGGTGCACACTTCTACATTGGTATTGTGCATTTAGATGTAGAGCCACTAGGATATTTGTTGTTTGTGCTTATGAAAGTCAATAACATAAAACTATGTAATACAGTATTTCATTTAATTCAACTTCATACGGAGAGATAGCATTACTCCGATAACTTGTTGCAAGCATCAATGCCAACCACGGAAGAAGCATAGCAAAGCACCAAACCTTATGCTTCTGCTGCTGGTCTTCGATGTTTGTGATTCAAAGAGTAGAAAACGTTAAGTTTATACAACCGAACAGATAATAAACGAATAAACCATTTTAATCCCTAAAAGTGTATCATGTTGACACATTGACTTTTGAAACTAAGGAGATTTTAAATAAGTCTTGAAATTTCTAGTTGTTTCATTTACGTTTCTACGCTTTAACTATTTCTTGTCATGTTGATCACTTATAATTCAAGTCACATTTTTTTTTTTAAAGTAATATGGTGGATAAATTATACTTTAGATAATATTTTTTTTATAATTTTTTCTGTTTTAGTACTATTGTGACAGGTATACACTTTTAGGACTAACGTGATTTACTAAAAAAAAAGCTCTAAAACCCAAACTGTGCACAAAAGAATACAAAGTGGCCTCTAAATGTTCAATGACTCATGATAGGACAATGGTATGTAGCAGTATATCTAATGTCATTAATTTAAGAAATTTATTGAGCATTACTTCTAGTACAATTTAATTGACTCTCGGAATAATACGTCATATGTAATGTTACATTATAAATAAGTAATTATTGTATAAAATTGTTTGGAGGATGAAAAATGAGCAATTCATATAATTTTTTTAGTTAGTTAAACTTATCCCCGAAGTCTTTTTTCTTCCTATTTCTTCCCCAGCCCCATGTAACCGTGCACACCTTAGCCCTCATGATCAGACCGTGGGAGAAGAATGGTATGTGTGAAGCGTTAGGCTGGAAGCGATCGGAGCTCAGGCTAGGAGCATACGGCAGAAGACGATGCCTCCAACCACTCGGTGGGCCTGGATTGCCAACTTCTACAAGCCCATCAGATCGTGGTTCTTAAGGAGCTTCTTTGAGATTCCAAGAAGACTGTCGTTGCACTTTGCATCTGTTGTTGGCACTGGCTGGTTGTGGAAGGAGACACCATTTTTTAAGCTTTTTCGTTGATTTGTTGGTTCTAATTTTTCAAGTTTACTGTTTATGATTTGTTAAATTTTTTGGTCTGGGTACTGATTTGTTTTTCTTCTGCCTTACTTCTGCCGTGTTCTTCTCTTCTCCTATATCAGTAAAATATATTTTGTTAATATGCAACTGTATTCTGTAGAAAATACATAGTTTATTCTAAAAAAAGCTTTTATGCCATGCATGCTTGTGTCAATGGGAAGAAAAATAAAATCAGATATTGTATCCGAATAAGACAACCATGAAGACATTTGCATTATTAAAGATTCTCTTAAAAATTATTGGATGTTTAGATTATACTGAAACGGATTTTGCAAATTTATCGCTGCTACGTTGATGGCTAACAAAAGTGGGATTAAGAGAGATTAATAACGAGATTGAAGCGCTTGATTGCCAATTAAGTGGACAAAACGATAGGAAAGTTAAGAAGAAGAAAACGAATAGCAAAATTTTCAGAGGATCTATTTTTGGGCTGGAGATCGTGAATAATAAACCATTATAAGCTTACAATTTTAGTTAGAAAAAAAAAGTCACCTTCTCGTCGAATTCTTTCAAATAATTTCGACTAAACTTGTATATATTCTTGGATTACGAATCATGTAATTTTTCTTCCATTAACCTTATAAGGTTAGTATTTGACTAGGACTCATGATAATTTGAAAAATTAATTCATTTAGAAATATTTTCACTTTAAAAATGATATCTTCATTTATGAATTTTATGTATGATTTAATCATTCATGAAGTTTGATCTTATTTAGAATCAATGCAATATCACATGTTTTCCTATGCTTTACGGAGCTGTTCTATATACATATGTCATTAATAGTTTTTTAAATAGGGTTTTTATAATAAGTAAACTCTTACAAATATATGGTTATTTATATATTTATATATATATATATATATATATATATATATATATAAATAATCTTATATTAAATTACTTTTTGTTTTTGTATATTTTAAAAGTGCCATTGTAAATTGTACATTTAAAAATTTAAAGTTGAGTAGGATTATAAATATATTTTCATTCATTTGAATATTCTATACTTCCCGATAATGCCTTTAAACTTTAGCATGCAAATAACTTATGCATGTAACTGGTCAATGTACATTAATGGAGTTTATCATCAATGCTACAGTAACAAGACTATCATGAACAATACATCAGCAAGTATTTATTCCTAAACTGCACTTTCTGCAAGAAAACATTGTCGTGTAAGTATTTCATATGATTATATTTATGTTTTTCTCCCTCTCATTTGTTCTATATATTAGAGTCTTACACTTAAACATGTCTATAATTTTTTTATGAAGAATTAACTACTTGACTTCGAGTTCAACAATAGTTGTTATTATCAAGTTTGTACTGTCTAGCATTATGTATTGTGTGAATCAGTATTACTATTTTCTCAGGTTCACTTTTTTGTAATGTTTGGTATTGTCAAGCTAGTTAGAAGTTAGATCATTGGAGACTCACAGAGTTTCTTCATTCATCAAAAGGGGTTCCAATATAGTCACTTCATGAAGAACAAGCTAGAGACATATGTTGATTTCCCTGCAGCTAATAATCTTGATCTGTCAGCTTATATTGCGCATGGAAATGACAAATCTTACGTACATGTTCTTTTATGCTGCCAGGTGCTCATTATATAGCATATGTCCATCTAAAAGTTCTGTTCATCTTTTCAATAGCCATGTTCACCCCATCACCAAATTAAGAGAAGACAAAATCTGCAGCTGCCTATGTTTTTTTTTGCAGAAAGTTTTGGAACGCATAAGCATAATACTAGAGTAGCATATTCACTAACATTATCGCCACTATAGTCTTATAACGAGACCAGCGGTAATGAACAAGACAAAAATGAGGCCAAAATAAATTTTGGATGAAATTGTCACTAGACATCTTATGATAAATAATATTCTTGAAACTTTGATTTTTAACTGTGACAATCACATCGTAAAATTCATGTAGCTGATTAGACAAGACCTTGTTGTTATTATTAATAAAAAGTATACTATAATACTATACTACATAACAGAAGTAGCAGATTCTTCTGTTATTCACATTGTTAACACTAGAAGATGAGTGTATCTATGAGAAAGATTAAAACCAAAGCCCTTCAATGAATTGAAGCATAAATTTGTTAACTTTGAAACAAAAATAAGCAAATTGAAGGACATGTTGAGGGAGAAAAGAACAAACAACATTTTGGTGTCATTACTGAAGCACAGGATTTTAGCAGTAGTAAAGTAACGTAATGTCTGACATTTGTTAGTTTTGAGCATCATGGACCACATTTCCATATTGGTGTTAAGCTGTGGCAGAACTCTTGGTGTCTTGTTTGGTGGTGTTGTACCAAAGTACTTGAGACAGCCTTAAGGGAGGGACCACTGATTGAAATTTTACATTCTGTGGCTCTCAGTTGTAAACATATGCTCCCCATTGATAGGACTTAGGTTTATTTTGACAAAACCAGGGTAACATTCACTAACTGCTGCCATTGGTGAATTTGTCTTTGTCATTCACTTATCTTATCCACAGACATTATAATTTAAATATAAGTGAGTGGGGAAGATGAGGTAAGTTTAAATAAGACAACGATGATCAAACTAGACATAGAAGAAGCCACTTGTGCTACTTCACTTCAAGAACACTGTGAAATCAATTATTTAAAATATAATGGCCTGTTTGTTATCTCTTTAAAAAAAAAAGTGGTTCTGATGTAAAATAATTTAAGAATTACTTTTCACAGATTTATTTTTATAAAAGAACGTAAGTTAATTTAAACTTTAAGAAAAAAATAGTTTTGTGAGAGATTATTCAAAAGTAATTTTAGTTCTTGTTAGTTTTAATATTTTTTTTGTCAGATTTTGATTATTTTGAGAAGTGGAAACATATGTATTATTGCACGAATAAATTTTAAAAGTGATTATTTTTTAATAAAATGTTTTTTTTATGAAATATCTGGAATGGTGTAACATTACTTAGTAATAATATATATATATCATATATATATATATATATATATTTTAAATATTTTTAGAATACATAGATCAGATTAAGTCGAGGTTCTGATTTTCTTAAACCTAATCCAATCTTTGGTTAAATAGAACTAACATTTTTTTTGTTCTAGTCAACTTGAATATTTTTTTTTTCAGATTTTCATTATTTTGAGAAGTTAAATTATTGCACGGATAAATTTTTAAAATGATTAATTTTTAATAAAGTGATTAATTTTTAATAATTTTTTTTATGAAAAAGCTGTCACAAATGGGTGCATCATTGCTTAGTAATAAAATATATTTAAGAAATATCTTTTTAGAAGTGTATATATGGGTAGAATTAGGTGAGGTTTGGTAATTTTTTAATCTCGATTCAATCGAACCCACTTTTAATTAAGTTGGATTGGATGAAGTAAATTAAATTATAAGATTTATTTTTTATTAAAATTTAAAATTTCAAAACATTCTCTTTTGTATGATTTTTAAAAATATAATATATATTATTTAGTATTTAAAGAATTTAATATTTTAAAATATATACTTACTTATTAGAATAATAAAGTATTTTGAATGATAAATTTTAGAGTAAATAGTAGTTTTTGAGGTAATAGAGTAAATATTTTCTCTTTAGTAATTTTCACGTATATTTATTAAATAAAAATTAATGTTAATATTTAATTAATTTTAAAGGAAGTTTTTTTTTTTTTTTAATTTTATTTTTTGTCTCCACAAGGTTGAACCATTAGTTTTGTTTTGGCCATTGTGAATTTGTTTTGGAGAAATATTATGAAGAATTAAAGGAAAAAATGAAGGGAAAAAAAGAACGACACGTCTTAGAAAGACTGAGATATTCATAGACATTAGTTGCTCATGGTGTGTTATCGTAGGACAGGGGATTGGGTTTTGTGAACCTATTGACGATTACACCTATTTTTGATTGAAAGTTGTATTTTTGCAAACATAATTAAGGAGGTGCTTGTGACCTCTCACAACTTGAGGAACCTAGGGAGATTGTTATGGAATTTAGGGTTTAGGTAGGGTTAAATGTTTGAAATTATCCTTGACTCTTTTGTTCATTTGTAACACTCTTCACCTTTTAAGAGGAACAAAAGGGCTAAGGACAATTTCAAATATTAACCATTTCCTTCCAATTTCGACAACTCTAAAATAATCTCCTTAGGTTCTTTAAGCTATGAGAGGTCAAAAACACCACCTTATGTTTCCAAAAACACCACTTTTAGCTAGAAATAGGCGTGGCCATCAATGAGTTCATAGAACCCATTCCCCTTTCTGCAATGACACACCATAAGACCCTATCGTCTATGAGCACTTTGCTCTTCATCTTTGTGTCATCACCAACAAATCTTCACATCGTTGCCATAATTTTCTTCTCCCACACAAATAAAGTGGCAAAAAACAACTAATGGTCCAACTTTATGTAGATAAAAGGATAAATAATATAGTTTAAATTTATAAAGCAAAGGATCAAATGCTCTCTTCAAGGTTAATTGCATATTAATATTAATTTTTAATAAACACATGTGACAAATACTAAAAATCAAACATGTACTCAATTACCTCAATCATTAATGAAATTCAAACAAAATTAATAGAATTAAATTTTTGTACTAAGAGTTTTTTTTTTTCTTATTGTACTAAAATAAATATTTTGATACTTATTGTATTGAATAAATTATTTTTTCTCAATTTTATCTTTCAACTTTAAATCCATCCCACAAATTTTACCATAAGTTCTTTTTAACATATTGTATCATCACTACTAGAATCATTAAATAGAAATCAATTTTAGAGATTAAAAATAATTAGTTGCTATACTGCTCCTACGAATTTTCATTCACAATGAAAAATCAAAGATTATGTAGTTTTATTTTTTTTCATTGTTGTGTTGATATTTTAATTTTTTTAGTTTTTTCACTTTGATTAGAATATATGATAATACAAATGATTATATTTAATACTTTGAACAAATTGTATGATGAACAAAGATAGTATAAAAACATTTTTTATTTTTACAAGAAAAAGGTATTGAATATAAGACTATGCATACAATCATACAAATAAGCATTTTAATTTTATTCAATTTGTGTTTATATATTATTATATATTTTTTAAATAATTAAATATAAGATGTCACGTGTAGTCATACAAGTATCTAAAGTTTATTTAAACATATAAGTGTATAAATTTATTTTATTTATCATTTATATAAAAAATTGTATTCTAAATAAATAAGTACTAAGTATATAAGTATAAGAAATGTATACAATCTTACAATTACCTAAACGATTGGTTAACATAATGGTAGTGTAAACACATTATTTATACTAAAAGAACCGGTGTTGAAACATTAATTTTTTTATCGACAATAAAAAAAATATAATAAATAAGAGTATTTGAGGATACTCCAACCTTATTACATATATACCACAAGTGACCTAAAAAACAAGTTCTAAAACCAACCAAAATATGACATCTCACACAACCCTCATGAACTTGAAGGTTCCTTACACAAAGATATAAAGAAGAATATAATCAAAGATATAAGGACAAGGATCTAATCAAAGATATAAAGAAGTTGGACCTATCGCGAGCATCTGTATAGATGAGCTTTTACAATTTAAATATAAAAGGATCTGTACAACCATACAAACCTTTGGCAAAGATCTACTAGCTTTGAACAAAAACCTTCATTAGACTTGCATATCATACATCAGCAACTGTCATAAGGTGTTCTACTTTGATCCTTTACACTATAATTTCTTCTCCTGATTGAAATTTCGCTATAAGCCTATGCTTCACGAAACCAGCATTTCCAACGTGACATGCATTATGCACTGATCCTTAGCGAGTTGGGAAGAAAGCTTTTATTTGGCCTTGAAAGCCTGATGTTCAGTGTAACAGTTGAATACAAATGATAGGGTTTAAACACCAATTAAAATAAGAAAAAATGGCCATTAGAAACTTAGTTGTAATCCATGTTGAAAATGAAGCTTTGATGCCTCCAAATCCATGAAGATAGCTTGAAGACTGGGCTACTATGTTTGGGGTTTAGTTCTAGGTAGTTTAGAATTTGTTAAATCCACTCTTAATCAAATTCACAACTGAATCAATTTGTGATTTAAAAAGAAAATTGTTTTTCAAAGTTAAGTGAAAAACAACCTGTTGATTTCTTGTTTTAGTCGGTTGTTTTTCTCTCAGCTTGTTTGAAGGCTTTTTAAACTGTTTTGACTTTGGTTGACTTAATTGTCAAACCAATTAAACGGGTTAAATCGACTTTTCAACCGATTGATATTTGAAATTCTTAACAGCTTTTCATAAATATATTAAATCTGTTTTCAGCTGTTTTAAAACTGTTTTGACTCGTGTTTAACTGCCTAAAACGACTAGTTTGAAGAGCTATATATTTGGGATTACCCTCCCTATTTGAAAACACAGAAAGAGAGATTTAGAAACATCTTTGTGAAAGATTTGATTCAAGAAAGCAAGATTGCCTTGGCCGTGCTTTGGTTTAAGAGTGGATTAGGATCAGTTGTGATTTCCTGTAATCAGGTGTAATCTGTTCTATACACTTTTGTAATTGTTTTTCAATTTGAATATTTGTAATCTGTGAATCTGTAAAGTTAGAGGTTGTTCTGACTGTGTGTGTGTGAAAAGTCAAAGAGAGTGTGTGTTCTTGAGTGGTCAAGATCACCTCTTTGAGGTTGTGGTGTTGTAATCTGTTGTTGATTACTTAGTGGAATACCTAGTGGTTTTTTTGGGGACTGGATGTAGCTCTGGTAAGGAGTAACCCAGTATAATTGTTTGTGTAATCTTCTCTCTCTCTCTCACTCATTTGAAACTGTTTGATTTGTGTTTTTAACTCTGATGTTATAAATAATCAATTAAATTGTATTTTTAACCAGTTCTTTTTCTAAAAGTAGTTTTAAACAATTTTGTTTTCTTGGCTGATCTGATTGCTTCTTCTGTAATTCTTCATAAATCTTCATTCTTAGCCAGTATTTGCGAAAATCTTTCTTAAAACAATTCACCTCCCTCTTGTTTAGGCTATTAATTCTAACAATCCAAACCCAAGATTTTAATTGCATCATCAATAATACTTTTTCTTCATTTGGGATTTTATTATTAAAAATGATATTGTTTCTCATAGTTCAAATATTCCAAACAGTGGCTATCCAAATAATCTTCAAGATATCATTTTTGTTTGCACTAAAAATCAAAATCAAAACCATAAAAGTGTACCATTGCAGTGCCATGATGTGTGATTACAAGTCCTAACCAATTAGAAATCTTATTCCATATTTTCACAAATTTCGAGCAGTTAAAAAATAAGTGATCCGAATTCTCTAACTCCCTATGACACATAACAAAATTTAGCTTTTGTGGACGAATATTCTTATGAAGAAGGTTATGAATTGTTGCAATTTTATCATGAAAAACACGCCAACAGAAAATGGTGGCAGTGGGTAATGCTTTAGATTTCCAATTCTAGATTTACCTTACCTATATGCTCCCTCAAGAAAGAATATAAAGCGACAACTTATTAGATTTTGTCAAATTATTAAGCAATTAGATATTAATATCCCTTTTACTGAAGCTTTGGAACATGATGCCAAATTTATGAAGGATCTGTTAACAAAGAAGAGAAGATTGAAGGAGCAAGAGATTGTGGAATTAGAAGCAGGTTGCATTGCAATAATTCATAAATCTTTGCCAAAGGAATATGGAGATCTAGGGAGTTTTACTTTGCCAGTCTTGATAGGAAATTTAATAGTGGAAAAAGCATTATTAGATCTTGGAGCAAGTATTAATCTCATCCCTCTATCTATGTTGAAGAAAATTGGAGATGTTGAAATACTACCTACAAGGATGACATTGCAGTTAGCTGACAGATCAATAAGGTATCCATATTGCATAGTTGAAGATCTTTTGGTAAAGGTAGATAAATTTTATTTTCCAGTTGACTTTGTAATCATGGACATAAAGGAAGATGTTGAAGTACCTCTCATTCTTGGACGTCTATTCATGAAGACTGCCATAATTATCATTGATGTTGATGAGGGAAAGCTTAAAGTGAGAGCTCAAGATGATGAGGTAACTTGCAATATTTTTGAGATTTGGCAACATTCTGATAAAGGGAAAGATTGTCTAAAGATAGATGCATCAAAGAAAGCCTTTCCTAAAACCAAAAAAGCAGTTGCACCCTTTAAATATTTTTAAGAAAGTTCTACAGTGTTGTACTTCACAAGCAGTTGAAGAGAAGAAAGAGCTTGTACCTTAATCTGCTGGAAAAAAACCCACTATTAATAAGCTATTTGCACAATGCATAAAGGAGGATGACAAGGTTCATTAGGATGCAATTATAATGAAAGATAACTTGAAACCTGGTCAACCAATTATACTTAGAAGTGCTAAGTTAAAATTTCAACCAAGATGGTTGAAGACAAAAGGGTCAAGATTGTGTGTTGTCAAAAAAATCCAGACTGATGGAACTATTGAACTTGAAAGGCTATACTCAAGAAGAACTAAAGTTGTAACCAGGAAATTGTTGCAACAAAGGGGTTGTCCATCTTGAAAAAACAGGCTTCAAACTATATGACGTTAAACAAACGCTTTTTGGGAGGCAACCTAGTATAACTTTTATTCATTTAGTGTTGATTTGTTTATTTTAATTTTTTATTTTGAGATTAGTTGATAAAATCCATGATTTTTTTATAAATGTATTACATTTTTGTGTAGGGAAACTTTCCCAAGCGTGATATAACTCACCTAGGCGAGTTAGGTGTTTTTAGAGGGATGCTCTTTGGAGTACTCTTCCCCAAGCGAGATAAATCTTGCTTAGGCAAGATTCCACTTATACAATCTCACCTGGGCTATATTCAGCTTGTTTAAGCGACTTTGATGGTCCAAAAGTATGAAAATTAGAGCAACTTAATCCTTATATGCTTCCAGATCAATTTGGTGCTTATGTAGCTTGGGTTGGGGACATGTTTTATTATTCAGGGGGCAGATCCAACAGATGAAGTAGGACCATCTACAACTGTAGATGAGTGTAACATCTCTAATTTTACCCATATTTAATAAATAAAAGGCAAGCATGAACTAATTAACATATGAATATATACAACTATCTCATAATTGTATCTAAAATTTTAATATATACACAACAGTTTTAAAAAATATAAAACAGAGCATTCAAAATAAAGTCATCTCATCCTTCAGCTGCTCAATGAGGAGCTCTATTACCTGTAACCTTATCTGCTTCCGTGTAAAAACACGATCATCACAGATAAAGAAAATAAAACACAATAAACAATAGGGTAAGCTAACTATAAAATAATTCTATAAAATTTCAATTTCAATTTCAATTTAACAAACATAATTCATCAACTCTCATTAAATTTCTCAAACTATCAAGTGTCTATGATACAAACCACAACAACCAACAGATGACTAAGGAAACATCAAGCACTTCACAAAAAGGCCAGTCATCTCAGCATACAAAGTCAGACCCTACCAAATCTCGAGAAAGCATTAAAATATCAGAAGTTCTTCCTTCGTGTCTTTCCGCCAAGAGAAGTTATGTAAATAATTTGGGCTCATTTTGGGGGTCCAAATAGTAGAATAGGCTAGAACAAGGTGCCTTTAGCATAACAGAGGGGTGTAGTTATCATTTTAGCTTGTTTCTAGCCCTTTAGGAAGGAAATTTGACCTAGTTTCTAGAAGAACAAGCCTAGGTGCGATTTTGACTTAGTCAAACCCTAAAGGCCACCCCTCTTTAGTATTTTCTATCCTACCCTTGCTTCTTGTTCTCCAAGGCACCATTTCCTACAAATAGGGTGCCTTACTCCATGTATTTACAAGTTGATTTTGAATAGAAAAGAAACTCTGCTTGAGTGAAATTGTGAGTTTGAGTACTCTGGGTTTTATGGGTCTTATCTTAGGTGGGTAGTATCCTAAGTGGCGACTTCGGGTCTTATTTTGAATGAGTGACATCTCAAATGGTGGCTTTAGCACCATTCATCTTGGAGTTCATCTACTCCAAGTGGTGTGACAACCTCCATTCTTCCTTAAGTCTTCTCATTCTTTCATCTTTTCCTTTTCTTATCTTTTAATTTGCGTAAACTACCTTCTCTCCTTCTCTTTATTTTTTCATCGTTTATGCGTTATTGTTCTTGTTCCTTCCTTTTAAATTCCGCAATTGCATGATTGTCACCTCATATATGTGTTTTTCTCTTTGCCCTTCTGAAGTGAACCTTCACACTTACTTAACCACTTGGTTAAGTTTATGTCCAGTGGAAATCTTCTTTAGGGTTCTCACATTAAATTGCTAAAATTCAAATTCTAAACAAAAGTGAAACCTTTAAAGTATGCAATCCTAAAATCAACTCACATCAGTCTATCATAAATCATCATTCACATTTCTCATGTTAGGATTCTACTGACCAACATACTCAAACACTTGACTCTACTTTGGAAGACTCGTGTGTTGACTTAGATTCAGAGATCTGCATCTGTTATACTATCTTACTATGAAATCCACACAACTATGCGCATAAATAGTCTCAATATCATCTCTCCTAGTATGATAGGGTTAATTCATATAACAGGTCAAGTTAGTTATCTTTCAAACAACTTACCCATTCATATCAACCTCCTTCGACTCTCATCACCTGAATAACTTCATGTATATGATTTCAATTATCTTATGAGAGTCAGGATATCTCTTTCTAGACGAATCCCTAGTTAATGCACATCCTAAACAATCTTAACACGATATTTTCTTTCCTGAAAATACTATGTCTTTATTAAAATTAATATTCTAAATCTCATAATATCCTAAATCACACAGTTACATCATACCAAAGCGTAGAATTTTAAACCACACGAAATTTTATCCAATAATGACATAAATATCTAATTAAAGGATTTTTTTAATTAAATATACATAAAATAAAAGTCTACATAATTTATAAGTAGAAACTATACAAAAAGAAATAAACCAACCTTTCATTCAACACATAATATTACAAATCTACACATTAAATTAATAATTCCTGCTCAACATTATACAAGCACTCTCATTGAGTCAATTAGCCATTATGTCAATATATATATGATTTCTGCACCAAAATCATTTAAAATCAAACAACCAATTCTCATCAAACATTTCATTTGAATTAATTCAACAAACTCATACATTCTGCAACATCTATTATATCTACAATTTCACATTTCAATCTTAAAAAAATTCCAATCTACTCAAAAACAAGAAATCCTGCAAGAAAAGTTGAGATTGGTGATCACGTCACCCCCACATCCAGATCTTCTAACCTAGGGTTCTATTGACAATTTAATAAGCTTCCCTTACCTTTACTCTAGCAGATCCTCACTAAGAGTTTCAATTCTACCAAAAGCTTAAGAGTAGCTTAACCTGCACCATAAAGTTCTAATCAACAATCTAACTATATCACTAAGACTCTGAGCTAACAAAGATTAGTTTTGAAGCTAAAAGAGTCAAATGCAAAACCTAGATTGAGACAAATCTACGAGTTCAAAATTTGACTAAAAGAGAAGAGCAAAAATGAACTTACTCTATCAGAGATTCGGATTGGACAATCTTGTAGTCTTCGCTGCCAGAAGTCTAATGGCGTACTCCGATCGTCAAACTGATGAGCGAGGAGTTCATAATCTTAGAGAGAAGGGAGAGGAAAGGAAAAAGGAAACTTCTAGAGAGATGGTAGTTCTTTTAAAATGAAACCTGAATAACTGAATTTTCTATTTATATGTTCTTTTCATTTTAATAATAAAATATTCAGGTGTCATTTAAAATATACCACTTGTACTTACATGCAACATTTGTTAGAGAGAAATGTAGAAATATTTTTCAAAATCCTTCTAAAGGTTTACACCTTATAAGAAGCTTTTCATACCAAATTCCCTTTGATCCTATACATTCTCTACAAACATTACATGTAACTAGAACCATTCCACCCAAACTCCTAAAATTCAATGAACATAAGTTTGCTTCACAACTCACATATATAAATCAAGTGAACAAACTAACTATGTTATTTGCAGGAGTTCTAAATTCGAGCTCGAATTCTTTCCAACTTGGAGGGCATGATACAAACTATCTTGACAAATAGATGACTAAGGACACAATATACACTTCACAATTAAGTCAATCATCTCAGCATCCAAGATAAGGTCCCACCAAACTTCAGAAGGACCTCAGTAGAAGAAGAATTGGACATAGGCTAGAGCATCAAATGTTCTTTCTTATAGTCTTTTTAAAAGACAAGTTTATGTAAATAAATTGCGCTCACTTTGGGGGTCCAAATAGAAGAATAAGCTAGAGTAGGGTGTGCTCAATAATTTGAGTGGTGTGTGCTTAGTAATTTGGGCTTGTGCCAAACCCACCTTTCATGACATGTGCACCTAGGTTTAGGGTTTCTTTGACCTACCTTCTAGAAGGTTTCTCACAAATGACACCCCTACCCCTCTCACTATTGCTCCCCAAGTCACTCTCTCCTATATAAAGGGTGTCTTGCCTCATAGTCACTCTCTCCTATGTAAAGGGTGCCTTGCCTCATGTATTTTTGACATTGAATTTGAATATAGTAAAGAAACTCTGCAGGAGTGTTTTTGTGAGACTTGAGAGTTCTCATAGTGTTTCTTATCTTGAGTGTGTGAGCACTTTAAGTGGCGACTTTTTCACCACTCATCTTGGAGTGCCTCCTTCTCCAAGTGGCGTGACATCCTTTCTTCTTCCATAAGCTTTCTTCATCCCTTCCTCTTTTTATCTTCCTTATGCGCCATCCATTCCATTCCTCTTTATGATATCATGTCTATCTTTTAATTTTGGTTATCACTTATCTTTTTTAATCTTATGTTCCTTCCATTTCAGCAATTTACCTTCATCATCATAATCACCAAATTGTGTTGTTTTCTTTGCCCTCTAGAAGTGAACATTCACACTTAACCACTTGGTTAAGTTCATGTCCAGTGGGGATCTTCTTTGGGTTCTAACTTTAAATTGCTAATCTAAAAAAAAAATCATAAACAAAAGAATATCCTCTAAAATGTGTCAATCTAAAATCAACTCACATCAGATATGGTGCATATGGAGCCCTATGAATGGTGTAGTTTTTAGAAATGGGAAGGTGGATGCTGAAGAAATTTTTTGTCTAGCACAACTACAAGCTTGGTCCTAGATGAAAAGGAAAGTAACTGGGTTCAATTGTTTGTACTCAGATTGGATTTTATACCCTATGAATTGTCTACTTGCGTTGTAGTATCTATATCCTAAATCTAGGGACTGGTTGTTTGTAAGTTCTAAGTAAGGATGGAACAGGTATGGGTATTGAGAGGGTTAGGAAGTAGATTTAAGTCTTTGAAGGACTTGTGCAGACTGGTATGGTGTGAGCAGGTCTCTTATATGCATATTATTGTTTTGATACTTGAGCCATCTACACTGAATTTGGGCTTGGCGAAAGAGCTTTCTTTTGTCTTTGCATGTTTGAATTAGAAGTGGGGTGTTCTTAGAAGTAAGAGCAGAAGTAAGACAGTAAGGTGAGTAAGGAGAAGATTATACGAAGGACTAAGCAAAGGCGGATCAAGAATTCTGGAGATGCAGCAGATGTGGTGAACATGACAGAGTCATAATGATAGATTATCTCTTGGGTTTAGCAAGTGCTGAGATTAAGGAACTGGTGTTCTCATGTTTTTCTGGGAAAATCCAAGACAACAAAATACTTTATTGCTGGATTCTATATATTAGTGGAATTTTAGATGAATGACATACACAACTATGTAAGGCTGGAATGAGTAGGGGTATTGAGAGGGTTAGGAAGTTGTTTTAACTCTTTGAAGGACTTATGTAGGATGGGATGGTGTGAGTAAGTCACCTATATGAATATTTTGTTTTCATACTTGAGCTGTCTATACTGATCTTGGGCTTACCCGAAGAGGTTTTCTATCTTTGCAAGTGTGATTCAAAAGTAAGATATCCTTACAAGGAAGAGCAGAAGTAAGACATAATGGTGAGGAAAGTCTGGATGGAATTTGCAATGAGGGAGAAATACTGTCAATCAAGGTTGGAGGGAAGACGAAATCAAGCAAGAAGTAGATCATATGAAGGACTAAGCATAGGTGGATCAACACAACCAATCCAAAGTATAGGAAAGATTTTATGGAGATGCAGCAGATATGGTGAACAAGACAGAGGCATAGTGGTAGATTATGTCTTGGGTTTAACATATTTTGTGATTGGTCGTATATGACTCTTAATGAAGCTTTTAGAAAAAGCTATGTTTTTGCTTTGTCTTGGTAAGGTAATATAAGGTGTCTATTAATCTAAAATGCAAATATGTATATCTTTTTTGAAGTGCCATTGTTCTGTAATGTTTTATAGCATCTGGTACTGGTGTATAAGGGTTGGAACACCCCTGAAATGCTTCATTTTAATTTATTTATTCTTTACTGATAAAAAAAATATAACTCTTATGAATTATTTAAAAAAAAAATCCTATGTTTAATTGTTAACTTGGTTGCATGTACCTCAAATGACCTACAACATTAATCACATATCAATGGATATAGCCAAAGTGACCAAGCTACAACAAAATCATGATTCAAAACCAATAAATGCAAAAAAATTTCATATATGAATCATTATTTAAAATCACCAATTACAAATTCTTAGTAAATCACCCTTAGACAATCACAATAAAAAAAAATTAAAATAAATACATATTAGAGCAAATAATTTAAAAAAGATTGAAAAAATGTTATGTCATGTCATAAACACACTAACATTTGGGACCACCTTCAATAGAACACCAATAAACTATGAACCACTACCACGAATATATCATGTTAAACATTCACATGAATACATAACTTTTGAAAATTATTGTTCATTGCAAATTGTTCTCACTTTCACATATCCAATATTATTACCTTGTTTCTTTGTCCTTTTCATTTTATTTTTATTTTGACCTAATGAAGAAACTCTTTTCACTTGGTTTATGTCTCCGTCATGACAACAATTATAATTTACCTTAAGAACCAATGAAGTGGCATTGGGGCACATAACCATATTGAAGATAAGAATGCTCCATTCAAAACATTGTCACTGAAAAACTTTTTATAAAAGTATGCCATGTCATGTGGTTAACTTGTAATTTTGGGGGCAATTATTTGTCCTTATTACCAAAATGGGGTTACTTTTCAAAATATCACAAGGTTGGGGAAATTGTGCCAAGGTGACATGATTTTATGATGAAGAAGTCATGTTAAGGTGACACGATTTTTATGATGCTAAGGTGAAGTCGTGTGAAGGTAACACAACTTTCTCAACGTCGTAGAAGCGACCCCATTTTGGTAAAAAAGAAGAAAAAATGTCCCCATGCTAATAAAAAACCCATTATTTTCCATGTAAGTGTTGTTGCCTTCCAATTAACGAAAAGGTAAAATTTATTTAATTTTTATCCTACCATGGTACAATATGTTAAAAAATTTAGTAGTCAAGTTCATGGGATGAACAAATTTTGGTAGTCAAATGTGTAGTTAAGTCTTAATTAAAATTATTATTAATATTAAATATTATTTAATAATTTTATTCAGATTGTATTGATCTCAGGTTCAACGTACAATCTATCACCTCCCATAAGATGAACTGAGTTAAGTTTGACTCAATCAAAAATAAACTTTAAACCAATTTATTAAGTTAGATTAAATAAGATTAAGTCACCAAATTATCCAAATAAATATTTTTATCCCTTTTAGCCATGTTTAACCAAATTTAGTTATTTTAGGCTTTTATTTTTATTGAAAGAACATAATGTGTCAAATAAAATTTTGAAAGAACATATTGTGTCAAATAATTCTTTACGTATAAAGGCTTTAAGAAAATGAGGTTTCCAAAGACAATAAGATATTAAAAATATTGTTTAATTTTAATTCGTGAATTGTGATAACGACCCCAACAAAACTCAATTTTTGAAAGGATGTTTAAACTAGGGATGGCAAAAAGATTGAGTGGGTGCGAATTTGACTACACTTGTCCTTGTTTCAAAATAAAATTTTAAACTCATCTCCGTCCTCATTCTTATTGAGTATGAAATTTGTGACTCGTCTCCACCTCTTTCGGGTAGCAATGATACTCGTACTTGCATCTGTTTCCATATTGTCCCAAATATTAATTGAATACTTTTTTTTATAAAAAATATAGCAAAAAAACATGATATTATTATAAATTAGTGTAAAGAGGACATACATTTTAGTTTTTTCATCGTCAAATTTCAAGGAAGAAATTATAAGTGTTTAAATATTAAAATAGAGTAACTACAAGGATTTGAGTGAACTTGGTAGATATTAAACAAATTGAACTGTTTAAAAAAAATGTAAAATTGTGTAACAAAAGAAGATTTCTTGAAATAAAACGAAAATAAGAACCATAGGTGATAATTTGCCACAATTGATAATATGTGGACTTCAATACATTTCCATCTTTTCTTTCGAGTAAGGAAAGTCTTGATGTGAGTTGTTTTTTAGATGTTTTCATTTATGGTGACACTTTTACTTAAGATTGTGATTTTAAAAATTAAAGGTGAGGACCTAAGGAAGATTCCCACTGAATACGAACTTAACCAAGTGGTTAAGTAAGTGTGAAGGTTTACTTCACAGAGACAAAGATAAAAATCAGTATAGAGTGATAGATGAAATGCAAGCGGAAAATGAAAGGCTACAAGATATCATCATTGGTGAACATAGCCGAACCAAATGATGGACCAACAAAGCCACACAAGATGGGAAAAACCGAGACAAAAAAAAGATAAAGACAATATGGAAATTGAAAATAGAAGTAGAAGATGAAAGAAGGAACTTATGGGTTTGGATTGAGAGAGTGGTCACGCCACTTGGGGGATGGAAACCACCAAGATAAGTGAAGGGCCGCCACTTGAGAGCTCTCAACTTACTCAAGATAAGACCTAAATGCTAGAGGACTCAAGCCTCACAAACACCTCACACAATTTGTGCTGAGTAACTTTTCTCTATTCAAATTCAACTTGTCAAATACAATGTGTAGGCCTCCTATTTATAGGAGAAGGAGCCTTGGAAAACAAGCAAGAGGGGTAGGATGGGAAAAGGGAAAAAATGGATAGTGTTAGTCAAACCCGCATCCTAGGCTTGTCCTTCTAGAAACTAGGTCAAAATGCCTTCCTAAAGGGCTAGGAACAAGCTAAAATGATAACTACACCCCCTATTATGCTAAAGGCACCTTATTCTAGCCTATCTTTGCTATTTGGACCCCTAAAGTGAGCCAAAATTATTTACATAACTTTTCTCTTGTGGAAAGACCAGAAGGAAGAACTTCTGATATTCTGGTATATAGCTGGTTCTTCTTCTGCTGATGCTTTCTCAAGATTTGGTAGGGCCCGACTTTGCATACTGAGATGACTTACCTTTTTATGAGTTGTTTGATGTGGCCTTAGTCATCAGCTAGTTGTTATGGTTTGTATCATGCCCCCAAGTTGGAAAGAATTCGTCCTCGAATTTAGAACTCCTGCAAAAAACATAGTTAAAGGTTTGACTAAGTCAAACCCGCATCCTAGGCTTATCCTTCTAGAAACTAGGTCAAAATGTCTTCCTAAAGGGCTATGAACAAGCTAAAATGATAACTACACCCCCTATTATGCTAAAGGCACTTTATTCTAGCCTATCTTTGCTATTTGGACCCCTAAAGTGAGCCAAAATTATTTACATAACTTTTCTCTTGTGGAAAGACTAGAAGGAAGAACTTCTGATATTCTGGTATATAGCTAGTTCTTCTTCTGCTGATGCTTTCTCGAGATTTGGTGGGGCCCGACTTTGCATACTGAGATGACTGACCTTTTTGTGAGTTGTTTGATGTGGCCTTAGTCATCAACTAGTTGTTATGGTTTGTATCAAGTCTTCTCCCAAAAACATAGGAGGCCTAGAGAGGGAAGCTCCTTTTGCTAGCAAATGTGGTTCCATGTTTGCCACGTTGGATATTTTTCTGTAGTCATGGTAAGGTGCTAAACCCTTAGAGACCAAACTTTGATACCAATTTCGAAAAACAGGTAAAACATAAGAAGGAAAGGTTAAATGCACTTCATGCATGCATTAAATGTTTTTCTCTTTTTTAAACAACATAATTATACTTAGAGGTACTCATCTTTCCCTAATTAAAATGTAGTTACTTGAAGTTTTGTAAAACACAATCAAATGTAAAAGATAGACTTTTCCATAGTTGACAAAGCATGCACATATTGTAGATCTTAATGGTCAAACGTAGATAGCCATAAAATAAACATATTCGTAAAAATATTATATTAGCTTAAGACTATGCGTGCATCATCTAAGCAAATACATTAGTTATTAGACGTAGAAAAAAACAACACAGTATTACATCGTCTAACTAATTTGACCCTTAGTCCAAGTATTCTATTTGGATATTTATTAAAATCACCTTTTGAGGGCGAAGGATGGATTGTTAGTGTGGACAATTTAGAAGATATAATTGGAGGGCATGTATGGTTGGGTTCCATTTGTATACTTAGTGGAATTTGGCATATCTTAAACAAACCCTTTGCATGGGCTCGGCGTGCGCTTGTATGGTCTGGAGAAGCTTAATAGACGAAACACTTGCTTCTTCAATATATATTGCCAATAAAAAAACTTTCATCTTACAAAAGAAATTTGATCATATTTTATACCTTGTCATTTATATAACACTCAGTCAAAACATGTGTATTGAATTTTTTTTCTAACTATATATTATCTAAACTAAAATCTAAAATTTAATTGTAGAATAAAGTTATGTCTTATAAATTAATTTAGGGGTTTCAGATATATGAACTAAAAAAAAAAAACTTTTATTTGTTACAAACATTTTGTTTTCTGACAATATAATTTTTTTACTACTAATTATAAATGTCAATATATATTTATTTTAAAGGGACAACAATAAATATACACTTATATATTCTTTCTCCAAATTTGCTTGGTATTTCTTTTAAGACAAAAAAGACTTTAGTTTTTTTTTTTTTTTTTTCTGAAGAAGAGGACTTTGGTCACCACCAATCTTTAAATAGTTTCTAATCTAACCAAATATTAAAGCATATGGTATGTAAGGCCCAACAGGCACGTCACCTTAGCTCAGTGTTTCAAATTTTCTTATTAAATAGATTAAATGCTTTTTTTAATTAATCCATCTATTTCACTACATTAAATCTAGTTATATTAGACTTTCCTTTCTTAAATAAAATGTGTTTTTATACAACTATGCTATACATTATGAGCTTATATATCCAAAGTAAAAGTCTTATAATTTTTTATATAAAATTTTGTTTTATTTTAAATAAATCTCATAATATTTTCAAAGCTTCTTTTGCAAGTCTCGTCTAGAGTTTTATAAAACCTATATTTTTATACTTTTTTATTCTATTTTTATAATTTAAAAAATTAATTAATTATGTATTGAAACGTGTTTTTATTCTTAAGATATGGAGTATAAGATTTAAATTTTAAATTTAAACTCTCACCATCATGTTACGATAGTATGTTTAATTTTGTTATAATATACGTTCCCTGTTCTTCTAGAAAGAAAATGAGTTATTTTAAATGAGTTTTTAATTAATCTTATTGGTGAGTTGTTATAAGTTTTCAATGCATTTTGCTTTTGTTGCAAGTGCGAATGATTGCTGAGAACACAAATTTTGAAAGGACGTTTAAACTTTAGATGGAAGCATATCAAAGTGTCTTTTTAAAATATAAGAGTTTTCATATAAAAAAGAGATATTTTTCACAATCTTAATCTTCTTTTGAGTTAACATCATTAGAATTAGTTACTATCAGTTATTGTCCATTTTCAAATTTAAAATCTCATCACTATTTTATTTTTAAAAAATATTTTAAAATTAATGAAAAAATATATATTTAAAGTGTATCATTGATTTCGAGAATATTGAAGATATAAGTACAATCACTCTTTAAAAATACATCTTTTAGGAAGGATTAGTGAAAAAATTATTTTTATAATTATATTATTTAGAGTGAATAAGAAATTCTAATTTTTATGAGAGTTATCAAAAGTAGCATCCCTCTTTCAAATATATGGATTAAAAATAGAATTTATAGAAAAACTTTAATTTGTCAGAAACTTATTTGATTAGTGGAACGTATACAACTTTATATATTTTCTCCAAATTTGATAGGTACTTTTTGTTTAGAGACCGAAAAAACTTTAATTTTTTTGGCAAAAAATATGATTTTTGTGACCAAACAAAAGTTTTTAGATACATGTTTTAAGTTTTCTTATTAGATAATTTACTTAATTTTACACAATGATATAAACTTATAAAAAATATACCTTTTAATATTTATGATACAGGGCAAGTATTTAGTTTGTTAAGTTCTTATTTTGTAAAAGAAAAATAGAGAAGTATCCCTATCTGGGTTACAGTTTTGATGCATTATTTTGTAAGGAACGGAACGGACAAAAAAATTAGGACACATGCGTTGTTGTAATTAAGACAAGTAGAATGACTGTGACTAGCTAGCAACATCGACCATTTTTCAAACCTTCTTCTCCAAATAATTCATAACATATTCTACAAAAATGGGAAGAAATGAAATCATATATATAAGGTTTTAGGTTAACGAAGGATAAAAGAGTAATTTCACAAATATAATTAATGATAAAAGATGGGATTAAAGTAGGAAGAATGAACAAAATGTAACGAAATTCATCTTATCATGTTTCATTTTATTATCTTCAAATGTGGACCCCTATACATACAACAAAATTAATTAATTAATTTTTCTAAATTTAAATGAAGTTTATAAATAAAATTAAATAAAGAGAAATAGAGATTAAGAACGAAAGGGAAAGCATGATAAAAGGAAATTATGAAAATCTAACTAAATAACAAAGGATATTGTACTTGTATAGATAAAGTGGACCTAGATAGTACCTGGGATTATGATAAGTGCCAATGTGTAGTATTTATGATTAAGAAAATTGAACACTTTGGAACTGAATTGTTGCTTAATGTTAGAAAATTACCCTAATCTGAATCCAATTATATATTTTGAACCAAAAAACAAATGAAGAAATTTAATCCCAATTTTGTGTAGATTTCATATGGATATGAAGCATTAAGGAAAAGAAAACAAAGACTTAATTGGATCACAAGAAGAAGTGAGGAAGGAAAATTGAAAGGAAGCATTTAGCTCAAGCTAGAAGATTTAGCTCAGGCTAAAATTGTCCAGATTTGATTAATGGTGCAGTACTGATCTAGCTCATGCTAGAATTGCTAGCTCAAGCTAAACAACATCGAAAGATCTAGCTTAAGCTAAATTGGCTCGTTTGAGCTAAATTTCATTATATAAATTTTGGGGCATAGTTAAAACCAAAGCGGTGGAACAAAAGAAGTGATTTTTAGAGAGAAGTTAGTGAGAGAAGAAGAAGGAGAACTCTATTCTAGAAGAGGAAGTTGCTCAGATCAGCCCTTCTTATGCAATCCAGGTCAAGAATGAAGATTGGAGGAGCTGTCATGAGTGACTAAGTGTTTTCTAACTTGGGATTGAATGTAATCTACTCTGTTCAAATGTATTCTTGATGATACACACACACACACACACACACACATATATATATATATATTATATAATATTATCTTTTCTACTTGTTCTTAGTATTTGTTTTATGCTTATTGCTTGATTCTATTTGATCAATGGAGTCTTGATTTTGATCCTTCAATTTAACTGAAAAGTACTTTAAAGGATCTGAAATAGACGAAAATACTTGATAACTTGTAATGCTAGGAATAAATTTCAGGTTATTAATTGCATCATAATTTTGTTCATAAAGCTGGATGATTTGTTAGATATCTGAGGAATCGGTATTTGAGAAATTATCTTATGAATTTCATCTGTGAGTATTTGAGTATTATATATTGTATTATTCCAAAATACAGATGATTGAGATAGACACAATTCAATCCCAAGTATCTTTCTCTATATTTGATAAGTTAGTTTCATTACTTGTTGAATCAAATCTTAAACTTTGAGTTACCTCTTGTTAAATCTTTAACTTTGTTATGAACAAGTTCTTAAAATTATTTTCTATACTTAATGAGTTTTATAATAGAAAATATTAATTAGAATTGTTCCTTATGGGTTCGACATTCGTACTTTAAAGAGTACTATATTACATTTGATTCGGTATACTTGTCGAGAGAAATCAACAAATTAGCTATAACTATTGTTGTTGGTGTTGGTCGTTTGGTAGTACTCCTTTGTACTCTAGTTCGTCCGTTTCTTCACTCCTTAAGTCCTCAATACTTCCTCTCCTTAGCTCCTTAGTACTCAGTCGGGAGTAAACCTACAGAAAGTTCTCCGACGATCAAGTAAGTACCATGTATTGAGAGTGTCACTGGTGCAGAAACGTAAAACAAATGCGGTTATTTTCATTTTACAAATGCGGCTAAACAATCGCATTTGATCAACACGCATCTGTAAATCAGAGATTTACAAATGCGGTTAAACAACCGCATCTGTAAATACTATTTACATATGCGGTTTTTTGTTGGAGCCGCATCTGTAAATGCTCCAGAGGTGTGCCCAGTTTTGGAATTGGAATGATTTACAGATGCGGTTGTTTATTGTAACCGCATCTGTATATGCTCCAGAGGTCTGCCCAGGTTTTGAATGGCAATGATTTACAGATGCGGTTGTTTACCTTAACCGCATCTGTAAATCAAGGGAATGATTTA